>CM019064.1:159123042-159454976 GCA_009667805.1 Leptobrachium leishanense | reverse complement strand
GGTGTGCGGGCTATGGGGGGAGGGGCAAGAAAATGTTTGCCCAGGGTCCAATCAATATTAAAGACGGGCCTGTACATCAGTAGTACACTACAGTGTTAATAAATAACCCTGTGTTTTTTTTAATTTTTATTCAAAATCCCCTTAATTTATTTATATCAGGTGACCTTTTGCCCGCTGATGGTATTCTCATTCAGGTAATGACCTGAAAATCGATGAGAGCTCTCTAACTGGGGAAGTGACCAGGTGAAGAAGTCCTTGAAAAGGATCCCATGCTGCTGGCAGGTAAGAGTGGTCCTTCTCTGTATTCCTATGACTTTACCAACTGGCACATAGGGAATAATTTTTTTTTTGGTCTACCTGCAGGTACCCATGTGATGGAAGGGTCTGGGCGCATGGTGGTCGCTGCTGTTGGTGTCAACTCTCAGACGGGCATAATTTTCACCCTTCTGGGGCAAATGAGGGAGCTGAAGAAAAGAAATCAAAGAAAGGTAATGACCGTTCATAACTTTTTTGTACTTGTATTAGGTTTGTCTTACAAGATAAAGCTATTGACAAAAGGTGTGACCACTGTCTTCTCATCACTGTATAGCAGATCTTGTGATTACTTGTGGTAGAAAAAGATGTATTCAATGGTTTTGTTAAAACTTGTTAGTACAGTTTTGTTTCTAAGTTTCAACGTGTAACTGCAGTTTTGTGTTCTCTTCTGTACCTCCATTGTCTTTTTACTACTTTTGCCATATTTCTTTTGCCCTATATATTTTGTTTCCCTTCAGTGCATTAGCCGTTGGCAAAATTCCTTTTATTGCTTCATTCTTCTTTGTCAGTTGCTTTCTCTGCATTTCTGCCCAGCTAATCTTTTCATTGTCCATTTGTCTCTTCTGGATCGCTCTGCCTCACCATCTCATTCACTGACTATTTCATTGTTTACCTTTCTCCTTTAAACTTTTTTCTTCTATAAATACCTCATGTCAACTTTAAACTTCCAACTTTTCTTTGTAAATTCAGTTTTTCTGCCCTATTCGACATTTCATAGTATGGTCCACAGGTAAGGGCTTACCCTTTCATCTAGTCCATCTTATTGGGGGTTTCCGCCTCTATTTCATGAAGTCAAAGTGATCAGAAACCCTCCTCCTTTTGTTTCCCCTTTTTCTTTTTTTTCGTTTTTTTTTTTTCTTCTTATCTGAACAGGTAAAAAACAAGGACCTCAAGAAAATCGCAACAAAGGTAAACAGCTCCTCAATTCCCAAACTCATTCTGTTTCAGAAACAACTAATCAAATTTCACCAAAAGAGGGAACTATCACTTGGTTTCACTCACTTCATATGCACAGCTTCTAGCTGGCTCTGTGATTGGTGCTGTAATTCTGAAGGTGGAAAAGGTCACTGCGCGGAACACTTGAGTTCTTCATTTCTTGGAGATGCCAAACCATGCATTGTGCCATGTACTTCATATGGCATTCTAGGTAGAAATCTAGAAAATATACATGTAGTTATAAAACACGCTAAACAAAGTTTGCGTTCTAAACTCCTACCTTATCCCCTGGTGGGTCTTATACTTCCAGTTTTCCCACAGACATAAATGGCATCTTTCTCTTCCCCATTAAATTTCTCCTGAGACCTGTTCATTGTGGGACTCCTGTTCCTTCGTTTACATTGCAAGCGTAATTTAGTGTTAGATGGTTATGTGGCATCTCCCAAACAGCCATTTTGTTCTGTGCCTGGATGTGTTACTGTATTCTGTCTGTGTCTTACTTGTGCTGTTTCACCTGTGTCCTTTCCAGGCTTTTCACTCGGGGCGTACTCTACTAATCTGCACTAAATGCGCATAGCACTGGCTGTCATTTTCTTCAGTCGATTATTCTTGTCTCATATTTTAAACATCTTTTTTTTCTCTGTTCTCATCTGTGTGTAGAGTCTATAGAATTTTCTGTAATTCCTCAAATCAAGCAGACCTCTTCTCACCAGGTTTCTGTTTACAGATTTTGTAAGTGACCCCCCAAGTCTTCATATTGACACTCTACTTTGCATCTGTATCAGAAAGGAAAGGAAGTTCTCTCTGGTCTTCTGTGTCCTTTACATCCAAAGGATGATTTTAAATAATTTAGTCTTTTTAATTCTAGACTGATTGCTCACATGGCCTTACACTGTGATTTGAAAAGGTGTTGGGTGCAAATTGTGCTTTACCAGCAAGTATACAAATCAGAAATGCTAGTACCAAGGGCCAATGCCCTTTGGCGTTTGCGAGGTGAAAGCCATCCCCACCCTGTTTACTAAAGTTATCTTTGCATGTACCTGCAAGTCATGGCACTCCATGCAACAAACACTTTCCTTTTTTTCTTTTTATTTAAAGTGTACGTGGTCCCATTTAAAATTTTATTAATGATTGCGCCCCAGTAAGGTCCACGTCAGACGAACACAGTGATCACGTCTGTGTCGCCGCACAGTTTAATGTCCGTTGTAGCATAGAATCATGAGCAATAGAGACCCACACACGAAGTACGTGCGCACCGAACTGCGCACGCAAAACGCACGTGGCAAACGGACGCAAGTTGGGAAAGAACGTAAAACCGCTAGACGGACGCGCAGAGTGCGCCACGTTCGCATAGCTTTCTGTGTGCGTGATGACACTAAGTCAGACGCAGCACATTTGCGACGTCCAGCACCTTGATGCACAAAATGGCTTTTCATATCATTTTCAAATTTTTATAATTTTTCACATTAATTTTGTTTCCCATAATTCCCTTTTTCTACGTTCGTCAACAAAAACAGACCATATGGTGTCTACAGTATCTTCCGTCAGTACGCGTGTGTGTGCACGCATGCAGAGTGCGTTCTGACTGCGTTTGTTGTCTGACATTAGCCTAAAAGCTCCCTCCCCTGAGTAATTTATGTAGATGAACCGTGTGTGTAAGGAAGAGTTAAAGCCTCCTGTGTGAAATGTTTTTCTCTTTAAACACACATAAGGGGTTATTCAGAGAGCACCGAATTTCCCTGTACAGTGACAGTTTGCCAAATATTTGCCAGTGAAATATCCCATAGAGAAGTAATAGTTAAATCTATTCACAGAACGCCAAATCTGCACGAAAAGTTGTCGAAATGCCCTGATTTCAGTGGTTTCATTCTACAGGTTTAAGCAGGCGAATCCATAGGTTTCAAATATCAAAAAATACCCCATTTATCTTAAATATTCGTTTCTTTTAATTTGCTGAAAATCTATTTTCTAGGCATTTCTCTGTATTTTTTTTTTTCTTTTTCTGTAGCGGACCTTTTTATTCATTAGGGCTGTCAAAAATATCATTTTGCCGATGCATCGCGATGCTGCATTGATGCAATGAAGCTCAAAAATCGATTCACTGACCAACCCTAGTGAATATATAGAAAATGATAACGTAGCGCCGGCGGACAAAAGTCCACTGGAAAGCGGGAATGTGTTCACTGCATGACCATCAATGAAAAATACTTTTCAGTCTTCAGAAACTGCACTCTTTTAGTGGAGATGTATCCGCAGCCTGAAAGGAAGGGAGAAAAAATTAAAAACACAAATTGCACAGTGTGTAGCTCCAAATAGGAATAAAAAAAACACAGGTGGTCACTCAGTTTTTTGAGCCAAACACCTGGCTCTGGGGGGGAAGCTTTATGGGTCTCGAAGATCTTCAGGTGCCCATCTAACCCCTTTGAGGATCCAATAGATGATAAACAGGATACTCCTGCAGTGAAGCAAAATATATCGGGGATACCCCTAGTGCAATCTTGTAGGCAAATAGTTTAAATGAATATGAAGGTATAAAACTCACATATTCTAGAGCCTCCATGGCTCTGTGGAACTCGCTCAGGGAATTATAAGGAATCCCCAAAACCTTCTTTAACAGGATAGGCAAATCCGCAGTAGTTTAAAAACATTATTGATGTAAAAACAAACAAATATAGCTACCAGAATATAGCTGAAGAAGCCTGTTGGCGAAACGCATTCTGGTAGCTATATTTGTTTGTTTTTACATCAATAAATTTTTTTAAACTACTGCTGATTTGCCTATCCGGTTAACCTCCCTGGCGGTCCGATTCTGACATTTTATGTGTCAGAATCGGTCCTATTTATTTTGGCCCATAGCGGTAGGAGTGTGGCTCGGGGGTTAACTTTCAATACTGAAAGCGGTATTCCCGAGTCACACTCGGGCCGATACTTGCATGTCCTGCGCTCCCTCACTGTCCCGCAGTCACACTGCAGCCGATCGCGACGTCATACTTCCTGGTTTCACTCGTGAGAAGAGAACCAGGCAGTGCGACTTTGCGAGCGGCAGGAGGAGATGGCGGGGATCAGCGAGGGAGCGCAGGGCATGTAAGGATCCAGCCCGAGTGTGGCTCGGGGATACCGCTCTCGGTACAAAAGTTAACCCCGAGCCACACTCGGGAATACCGTCAGGGAGGTTAAAGAAGGTTTTAGGGATTCCTTACAATTCCCTGAGTTCCACAGAGCCATTGAGGCTCTATAATATGTGAGTTTTATACCTTCATATTCATTTAAAACCATTTGCCTACAAGATTGCACTAGGGTTATCCCCGATATATTTTGCTTCACTGCAGGGGTATCCTGTCTATCATCTATTGGATCCTCAAAGGGGTTAGATGGCAACCTGAAGATCTTAAAGACCTATAAAGCCTCCCCCCCACAGAGCCAGGTGTTTGGCTCAAAAAATGAGTTGACCACCTGTGTTTTTATTCCTATTTGGAGCTACATACTGCGCAATTTGTGTTGTATTTTTTTTCTCCCTTCCTTTCAGTCTGCTGATACATCTCCACTAAAGAGGGCAGTTTCTGAAGATTGAAAAGTATTTTTCATTGATGGACATGCAGTGAGCACATTCCCGCTTTCCAGTGGACTTTTGTCCGCAGGCGCTACGTTATCATTTTCCATATGTTCTCTTCTCAAAGGTTGTTTAGAGGAGCCTCCAACAATAAATTTAAGCGAGCGGTCTGTGAATACGTATTCTGTTGGGCGCTTCACTCCTATTTTTGTCAACCTAGTGAATGCCTGGAATGCCTGCCATCATCTGGATTACAGCGCTGCCCCGGCTGTATTAGACTGCAGCTTGGCTAGGAGCTGCGAGGAATTTAAAGCCTCTGAGCAGTGGTATAGCGTGGTGGGGGCTTGGGGGCGGTCGCCCCGGGCGCACTTTTCTTAGGGGCGCAAAATTTCAGAAGAGGTTTGTACCACTAATATTTTCCAGCAGGGCTCCGCAAAGTGTCCGCTCACGGACACTGGTGTCTGTGAGAGGCCTTGCACCGGAAGCCGCCAATTTTGCGGCGCCGGTGGTGACTTGGCACAGCGTTCGGAAGGGAGGACTAGAACAGAAAATTCTGGTCCTGTCCTGATGTTACCGGAATCCACTCAGTTCGGCAGGGAGAAAGGTCGGCGCGGTGCGGTCAATGACTATCCGACACGAGTCAATTGCAGGAAAGGTGTACTTTATTTGACGTCAAGTCTCAGCCAGGATTGAATTGCAAAGACTGAGTCCCGCGATCAGCATGGGTTCAAAGTTTTATGCATGAATACATAAACGAGTACATCCACAAACCCACCCATGGGCGATTTGCCCTCCCCAGGTCAAATGTGCCATCCCCTTAATTCAAATACAAAGACAGTCCACATATTGGCAGTAAATTGGCATCTTTCATATACAGTTATGACAATTGGATAATTTAACATCTAGCCAGATCCTGTCACTGTCCGCCTCCACGGGACTTGTTTACTGTACAAACTGATAAGGGTGCAGATGGTCTAATGAGGGCTTTTGTTCTCGGCTCTGGCTCTCTGACCTTGATTTTAGCTAAATCCGTATTCTGACTACTTGTGTTGGCCCGGATCTTTGCTTATTTAATTGCTCTGCCTGTTGGTTCTAGGAATTCCAGAAATCTATGCAAACTTGTAAATAGCGAATATTAGCTGAATTAGACATTTACGTGAACCAAAGTCTTGCTCAAGATGGCAGTTATGAACCATCATGGCGGATTATTTCTGGCCTGATTCTATTACATTCCCCCCTTGGCTAGGGTCTCGGGTTCTCCTCCCTTGAGACCCTTAGCCACTACACTCTAAACCCTTCATTATCAAAGACCTTGTACTCAGGGGGTGGCTCCTTCATTGGAAACAAATCAGGAGTAATCACTAACGGTATCTTCTTTGTGGGAGTCGAGGCTTGCTTACACAAGGGCCATAGCACAATCCTATCCGATAGAGTACAGTTCCTATCACCAAGAGCACAATGATCATCATAATCATGGATCCGACTCGAGAGACAAAACCCAAACGTATCCGAACCAATCCCCGATTTGACCCACATCCTCAAAGGATTCCAGCCTTCCACTGCTATTTGCCTGGCCTTCTTCTGCAACTGTGATACCTTCTCCTGGTGATCCTGGATTACCTGGTAAAAATCTGGGACTTCTTCGGTTGAGTTTCGGATAAAGGTACAACATTCATAATGCATTGTCACTTCACATAACCCATTTAGTGCTGCACTTGTTATGCCATGTCATGTATCATTTGCAGCTTTTCGGATTTCACACATTTCAAGATTTAACCGTTGGATATCTTTGCTAGTGAGATTCAAAATTTCATCCATCCATCAATACAGAATAATTGTTCCTTTTCATCAACTCTTCCCCAGCAGTCCATGCCGGAAACATGGTCCTTTTGAGAACCGTTCCCGTTTTGGTTTGTCAAAGACTAAGGGATACCTAGAGTGTGATGGGGTGTCAGGCAATGTGTCCTCCCCATGTACCCTCTGGATTGGGATCAATTTGGCTATATAGCACATTCCAGTGAGAGTAGGTGGTACCCATGTGTAACATGCATTCCCACAGCATACATGATATCCCCCTGTAAGCCAAGAATGGGGACATATAGTGGACTTCATGTGGACCTTCAACCATCATCTTTATCAACTGGTGTAAAAGGTACTTTGTAGGGATGCACCGATATCACTTTAAGACCGAGTACGAGTACCGATACTTTTCTAAAGTACTCACCGATAGAGTACCGATACTTTTTTATGTCATGTGACCTTCCAGTAACCCAGACACACCTCTCCCCCGTCCCCTCTCCAGTAACCCCAGACACCTCTCCCCGTCACCCTCTCCCAGTAACCCCAGACACCCTCTCCCCGTCACCCTCTCCCAGTAACCCCAGACACCCTCTCCCAGTAACCCCAGACACCCTCTCCCAGTAACCCCAGACACCCTCTCCCCGTCACCCTCTCCCAGTAACCCCAGACACCCTCTCCCCGTCACCCTCTCCCAGTAACCCCAGACACCCTCTCACCCCAGTCCCGACACCCTCTCCCAGTAACCCCAGACACCCCCTCTCCCCGTCACCCTCTCCCAGTAACCCAGACACCCTCTCCCGTCACCCTCTCCCAGTAACCCAGACACCCTCTCCCGTCACCCTCTCCCAGTAACCCCAGACACCCTCTCCCCGTCACCCTCTCCCAGTAACCCCAGACACCCTCTCCCCGTCACCCTCTCCCAGTAACCCAGACACCCTCTCCCCGTCACCCTCTCCCAGTAACCCCAGACACCCTCTCACCGTCACCCTCTCCCAGTAACCCCAGACACCCTCTCACCGTCACCCTCTCCCAGTAACCCCAGACACCCTCTCACCGTCACCCTCTCCCAGTAACCCCAGACACCCTCTCACCGTCACCCTCTGCCCAAACCCCCAGTCACCCTCTGCCCAAACCCCCAGTCACCCTCTGCCCAAACCCCCAGTCACCCTCTGCCCAAACCCCCAGTCACCCTCTGCCCAAACCCCCAGTCACCCTCTGCCCAAACCCCCAGTCACCCTCTGCCTGCATACAGGCCTCAGAGTTCCGGAAAAGTCGAACGAATGAACAGAACTCTAAAGACTTTAATGGCAAAAATGTGCCAAGAGACATCGCTGGGATGGCTAGACGTGCTGCCAATAGTTTTGTTGTATATTAGATGCAGGCCAACCCCACAATTGAAACGAAGCCCGTACAAACTCCTGTTCAGGCGGCAAACTCCTGTTCAGGCGGCCTACCCCTCTGATTACTTGGATAAGGGGGGACCTTCGGGCATTAGGTGAGACTAAGCTGAACGAACAAGTGTTGTTGGGTCAGTCAATGCAGAAATTGAACACCTGAGTGGGCAATAATCTACCTCATTTCTTGTATCCCCCATTGCATAAGTACTGCCTAGGTGATTCAGTTTGGGTGAAGGTTAATCCACTAGGCCCAAAGTGGAGAGGTCCTTATCTTGTTCTATTATCCACTCCCACAGCAGTGAAAGTAGCAGAGGTGATTCCGTAGATACACCATTCGAGAATAAAGATGGCTGCAGCTGTTCCTGAACCAGAGTGGAAGACCGTACCTAACGAGTCCATTCAATTAAAGCTGAAGATAACAAAAACTGCAGTTGCTCCTGTTTAAAAGACCAGCAAGTATGTGTATTGATGGCCATAATAAAGCCTGACCACCTGCCAGCGATGGAAAGCCGGAAAGCCCCAAGGGAAACCCGTGAAGAAGCATCCCTTCCATTGCCCCGTGCAGGGGCACCCCTATCTTTCATTGTTGTTGAGAGGAGGAAGGAGATGGATATAGTTATTAAACAGGGTTTTCAGGCAACTTTTACAGTGGGAGCCATTTTGATGCTAATATTATTCATAGCGACATACATTTCCGTCCTACTTGATGGCAGAAAATGCCAAGAGACAACTGTGGGACTAAATCCCACTAGTGGAACGAGACAAGTCTCCAATTATGGAACCATACGAATGGGAGGAACAAACGTGATTTGGGACCCGTGTCCTCTCCTAGAGATCATTTGCTAATAAAATTCAAAGTATACAAAGTATGCTTATGCCCAAAAGTCTGGACAGACCTCATGCTGGGTGTGCAGCAGATTGTCTCTGGGTGCAATCTATATTCCATTTGCCGTAGTACCCATGGAACTTGAGCATGCTCTCTTTTGGGAACATCACGATCCATAGAAACAAAGAAAATGTCGGCAGACAAGAACCTTTCGGTCCATCTAGTCTGCCCAATTACATGGATATTTTACCTGGATTTATCTTTTGTTTAGGATAGCCTTATGCCTATCCCATGCCTGCTTAAATTCAATCACTGTTTTGGCCTTTGAATGACACTCAAATGAGGCAGGCTGGAGCCCTACCAGTCTACCCATTAACTGGACCTATTTACCCTCCTGATTGGTGTTTTCAAACAGAAGACGATCTGAATATTGAGAATAACCCATGCCAGTCCAGCCGTTTTAAATTTGACAGTAAACATTTCCTTGACTGGGACAGGGGTGGGAGGCTTGTAGTTAGACCAGTAAATCTGACTCATAATAGCCAATGTCACAACCACCCGACAAAATGCAAAGTACTAGGGTTGCACTGATACTAGTATCGTTATCGGTGCCGATACCGGGTACTGCAGGAGTAGTTGGTACTCGTGCAGTACCCCCGATATTTTTCCCGATACCGGAAGCCGGCATTGAGCCGGCATCCGAGGGGCTGGGGTGGCTGTCCGAATGCTCTATCGGCATTTGGGCAGGCCCTGCAGCTGCTCTCCGCAATACTTACCTTCCTGAGCGACGCCGGCAAAGTCTTCGCGCGTGCGCTCATTGGAAGGCCCCCAGCCGCGACTACGTGGGACCATGTGATCTCGGCTGGGGTCCTTCCAACGAGCGCACGCGCAGAAGCTTTCCCGGCGTCGCCCAGGAAGGTAAATATCGCGGTGAGCAGCTGCAGGGCCTGTCCGAATGCAGAGAGCATTCGGAAAGGCACCTGGAGCTCTCCGCGATGATCCTTACCTTCCTGGGCGACGCCGGGAAAGTTTCCCCGCGTGCGCTCGTTGGAAGGTCCCCAGCCGCGATCACATGGTCCCACGTGGTCACGGCTAGGGGCCTTCCAACGAGCGCACGCGCAAAGACTTTCCCGGCGTCGCTCAGGAAGGTAAGTATGCTCCAGGTGAGCTGGGGGGCCATATCCATGAGCTGGGGGGCCATATCCATGAGCTGGGGGGCCATATCCATGAGCTGGGGGGCAAAATCCATGAGCTGGGGGGCAAAATCCATGTGCTGGGGGCAAAATCCATGTGCTGGGGGCAAAATCCATGTGCTGGGGGGCAAAATCCATGTGCTGGGGCACAATCCCATGTGCTGGGGCATATCCCATGTGCTGGGGCATATCCCATGTGCTGGGGCATATCCCATGTGCTGGGGCAAAATCCATGAGCTGGGGGGCAGTATCCATGAGCTGGGGGGCATATCCATGAGCTGGGGGGCATATCCATGAGCTGGGGGGCATATCCATGAGCTGGGGGGCATATCCATGAGCTGGGGGCATTTTTATATGAGGTCTGTTCTTATTGGAAAGTGTCACATGACATAAAAAAGTATCGGTACTCTATCGGTGAGTACTTTAAGAAAAGTATCGGTACTCGTACTCGGTCTTAAAGTGATATCGGTGCATCCCTACAAAGTACCTTTTACACCAGTTGATAAAGATGATGGTTGAAGTCCACATGGAAGTCCACTATATGTCCCCATTCTTGCTTACAGGGGGATATCATGTATGCTGTGGGAATGCATGTTACACATGGGTACCACCTACTCTCACTGGAATGTGCTATATAGCCAAATTGATCCCAATCCAGAGGGTACATGGGGAGGACACATTGCCTGACACCCCATCACACTCTAGGTATCCCTTAGTCTTTGACAAACCAAAACGGGAACGGTTCTCAAAAGGGGACCATGTTTCCGGCATGGACTGGCTGGGGAAGAGTTGATGAAAAGGAACAATTATTCTGTATTGATGGATGGATGAAATTTTGAATCTCACTAGCAAAGATATCCAACGGTTAAATCTTGAAATGTGTGAAATCCGAAAGCTGCAAATGATACATGACATGGCATAACAAGTGCAGCACTAAATGGGTTATGTGAAGTGACAATGCATTATGAATGTTGTACCTTTATCCGAAACTCAACCGAAGAAGTCCCAGATTTTTACCAGGTAATCCAGGATCACCAGGAGAAGGTATCACAGTTGCAGAAGAAGGCCAGGCAAATAGCAGTGGAAGGCTGGAATCCTTTGAGGATGTGGGTCAAATCGGGGATTGGTTCGGATACGTTTTGGGTTTTGTCTCTCGAGTCGGATCCATGATTATGATGATCATTGTGCTCTTGGTGATAGGAACTGTACTCTATCGGATAGGATTGTGCCTATGGCCCTTGTGTAAGCAAGCCTCGACTCCCACAAAGAAGATACCGTTAGTGATTACTCCTGATTTGTTTCCAATGAAGGAGCCACCCCCTGAGTACAAGGTCTTTGATAATGAAGGGTTTAGAGTGTAGTGGCTAAGGGTCTCAAGGGAGGAGAACCCGAGACCCTAGCCAAGGGGGGAATGTAATAGAATCAGGCCAGAAATAATCCGCCATGATGGTTCATAACTGCCATCTTGAGCAAGACTTTGGTTCACGTAAATGTCTAATTCAGCTAATATTCGCTATTTACAAGTTTGCATAGATTTCTGGAATTCCTAGAACCAACAGGCAGAGCAATTAAATAAGCAAAGATCCGGGCCAACACAAGTAGTCAGAATACGGATTTAGCTAAAATCAAGGTCAGAGAGCCAGAGCCGAGAACAAAAGCCCTCATTAGACCATCTGCACCCTTATCAGTTTGTACAGTAAACAAGTCCCGTGGAGGCGGACAGTGACAGGATCTGGCTAGATGTTAAATTATCCAATTGTCATAACTGTATATGAAAGATGCCAATTTACTGCCAATATGTGGACTGTCTTTGTATTTGAATTAAGGGGATGGCACATTTGACCTGGGGAGGGCAAATCGCCCATGGGTGGGTTGTTGGGATGTACTCGTTTATGTATTCATGCATAAAACTTTGAACCCATGCTGATCGCGGGACTCAGTCTTTGCAATTCAATCCTGGCTGAGACTTGACGTCAAATAAAGTACACCTTTCCTGCAATTGACTCGTGTCCGGATAGTCATTGACCGCACCGCGCCGACCTTTCTCCCTGCCGAACTGAGTGGATTCCGGTAACATCAGGACAGGACCAGAATTTTCTGTTCTAGTCCTCCCTTCCGAACGCTGTGCCAAGTCACCACCGGCGCCGCAAAATTGGCGGCTTCCGGTGCAAGGGCCTCTCACAGACACCAGTGTCCGTGAGCGGACACTTTGCGGAGCCCTGCTGGAAAATATTAGTGGTACAAACCTCTTCTGAAATTTTGCGCCCCTAAGAAAAGTGCGCCCGGGGCGACCGCCCCCAAGCCCCCACCACGCTATACCACTGCTCAGAGGCTTTAAATTCCTCGCAGCTCCTAGCCAAGCTGCAGTCTAATACAGCCGGGGCAGCGCTGTAATCCAGATGATGGCAGGCATTCCAGGCATTCACTAGGGTTGACAAAATAGGAGTGAAGCGCCCAACAGAATACGTATTCACAGACCGCTCGCTTAAATTTATTGTTGGAGGCTCCTCTAAACAACCTTTGAGAAGAGAACATATGGAAAATGATAACGTAGCGCCTGCGGACAAAAGTCCACTGGAAAGCGGGAATGTGCTCACTGCATGTCCATCAATGAAAAATACTTTTCAATCTTCAGAAACTGCCCTCTTTTAGTGGAGATGTATCAGCAGACTGAAAGGAAGGGAGAAAAAAAATACAACACAAATTGCGCAGTATGTAGCTCCAAATAGGAATAAAAACACAGGTGGTCAACTCATTTTTTTGAGCCAAACACCTGGCTCTGTGGGGGGGGAGGCTTTATAGGTCTTTAAGATCTTCAGGTTGCCATCTAACCCCTTTGAGGATCCAATAGATGATAGACAGGATACCCCTGCAGTGAAGCAAAATATATCGGGGATAACCCTAGTGCAATCTTGTAGGCAAATGGTTTAAATGAATATGAAGGTATAAAACTCACATATTATAGAGCCTCAATGGCTCTGTGGAACTCAGGGAATTGTAAGGAATCCCTAAAACCTTCTTTAACCTCCCTGACGGTATTCCCGAGTGTGGCTCGGGGTTAACTTTTTGTACCGAGAGCGGTATCCCCGAGCCACACTCGGGCTGGATCCTTACATGCCCTGCGCTCCCTCGCTGATCCCCGCCATCTCCTCCTGCCGCTCGCAAAGTCGCACTGCCTGGTTCTCTTCTCACGAGTGAAACCAGGAAGTATGACGTCGCGATCGGCTGCAGTGTGACTGCGGGGACAGTGAGGGAGCGCAGGACATGCAAGTATCGGCCCGAGTGTGACTCGGGAATACCGCTTTCAGTATTGAAAGTTAACCCCCGAGCCACACTCCTACCGCTATGGGGCCAAAATAAATAGGACCGATTCTGACACATAAAATGTCAGAATCGGACCGCCAGGGAGGTTAACCGGATAGGCAAATCAGCAGTAGTTTAAAAAAATTTATTGATGTAAAAACAAACAAATATAGCTACCAGAATGCGTTTCGCCAACAGGCTTCTTCAGCTATATTCTGGTAGCTATATTTGTTTGTTTTTACATCAATAAATGTTTTTAAACTACTGCGGATTTGCCTATCCTGTTAAAGAAGGTTTTGGGGATTCCTTATAATTCCCTGAGCGAGTTCCACAGAGCCATGGAGGCTCTAGAATATGTGAGTTTTATACCTTCATATTCATTTAAACTATTTGCCTACAAGATTGCACTAGGGGTATCCCCGATATATTTTGCTTCACTGCAGGAGTATCCTGTTTATCATCTATTGGATCCTCAAAGGGGTTAGATGGGCACCTGAAGATCTTCGAGACCCATAAAGCTTCCCCCCCAGAGCCAGGTGTTTGGCTCAAAAAACTGAGTTGACCACCTGTGTTTTTTTTATTCCTATTTGGAGCTACACACTGTGCAATTTGTGTTTTAATTTTTTCTCCCTTCCTTTCAGGCTGCGGATACATCTCCACTAAAAGAGTGCAGTTTCTGAAGACTGAAAAGTATTTTTCATTGATGGTCATGCAGTGAACACATTCCCGCTTTCCAGTGGACTTTTGTCCGCCGGCGCTACGTTATCATTTTCTATATATTCACTAGGGTTGGTCAGTGAATCGATTTTTGAGCTTCATTGCATCAATGCAGCATCGCGATGCATCGGCAAAATGATTATTTTTGACAGCCCTAATGAATAAAAAGGTCCGCTACAGAAAAAGAAAAAAAAAAAATACAGAGAAATGCCTAGAAAATAGATTTTCAGCAAATTAAAAGAAACGAATATTTAAGATAAATGGGGTATTTTTTTGATATTGAAACCTATGGGATTCGCCTGCTTAAACCTGTAGAATGAAACCACTGAAAATCAGGGCATTTCGACAACTTTTCGGTGCAGATTGGCGTTCTGTGAATAGATTAACTATTACTTCTCTATGGGATATTTCACTGGCAAATATTTGGCAAACTGTCACTGTACAGGGAAATTCGGTGCTCTCTGAATAACCCCTTATGTGTGTTTAAAGAGAAAAACATTTCACACAGGAGGCTTTAACTCTTCCTTACACACACGGTTCATCTACATAAATTACTCAGGGGAGGGAGCTTTTAGGCTAATGTCAGACAAACGCAGTCAGAACGCACTCTGCATGCGTGCACAACGGACGTACTGACGGAAGATACTGTAGACACCATATGGTCTGTTTTTGTTGACGAACGTAGAAAAAGGGAATTATGGGAAACAAAATTAATGTGAAAAATTATAAAAATTTGAAAATGATATGAAAAGCCATTTTGTGCATCAAGGTGCTGGACGTCGCAAATGTGCTGCGTCTGACTTAGTGTCATCACGCACACAGAAAGCTATGCGAACGTGGCGCACTCTGCGCGTCCGTCTAGCGGTTTTACGTTCTTTCCCAACTTGCGTCCGTTTGCCACGTGCGTTTTGCGTGCGCAGTTCGGTGCGCACGTACTTCGTGTGTGGGTCTCTATTGCTCATGATTCTATGCTACAACGGACATTAAACTGTGCGGCGACACAGACGTGATCACTGTGTTCGTCTGACGTGGACCTTACTGGGGCGCAATCATTAATAAAATTTTAAATGGGACCACGTACACTTTAAATAAAAAGAAAAAAAGGAAAGTGTTTGTTGCATGGAGTGCCATGACTTGCAGGTACATGCAAAGATAACTTTAGTAAACAGGGTGGGGATGGCTTTCACCTCGCAAACGCCAAAGGGCATTGGCCCTTGGTACTAGCATTTCTGATTTGTATACTTGCTGGTAAAGCACAATTTGCACCCAACACCTTTTCAAATCACAGTGTAAGGCCATGTGAGCAATCAGTCTAGAATTAAAAAGACTAAATTATTTAAAAATCATCCTTTGGATGTAAAGGACACAGAAGACCAGAGAGAACTTCCTTTCCTTTCTGATACAGATGCAAAGTAGAGTGTCAATATGAAGACTTGGGGGGGGGTCACTTACAAAATCTGTAAACAGAAACCTGGTGAGAAGAGGTCTGCTTGATTTGAGGAATTACAGAAAATTCTATAGACTCTACACACAGATGAGAACAGAGAAAAAAAAGATGTTTAAAATATGAGACAAGAATAATCGACTGAAGAAAATGACAGCCAGTGCTATGCGCATTTAGTGCAGATTAGTAGAGTACGCCCCGAGTGAAAAGCCTGGAAAGGACACAGGTGAAACAGCACAAGTAAGACACAGACAGAATACAGTAACACATCCAGGCACAGAACAAAATGGCTGTTTGGGAGATGCCACATAACCATCTAACACTAAATTACGCTTGCAATGTAAACGAAGGAACAGGAGTCCCACAATGAACAGGTCTCAGGAGAAATTTAATGGGGAAGAGAAAGATGCCATTTTATGTCTGTGGGAAAACTGGAAGTATAAGACCCACCAGGGGATAAGGTAGGAGTTTAGAACGCAAACTTTGTTTAGCGTGTTTTATAACTACATGTATATTTTCTAGATTTCTACCTAGAATGCCATATGAAGTACATGGCACAATGCATGGTTTGGCATCTCCAAGAAATGAAGAACTCAAGTGTTCCGCGCAGTGACCTTTTCCACCTTCAGAATTACAGCACCAATCACAGAGCCAGCTAGAAGCTGTGCATATGAAGTGAGTGAAACCAAGTGATAGTTCCCTCTTTTGGTGAAATTTGATTAGTTGTTTCTGAAACAGAATGAGTTTGGGAATTGAGGAGCTGTTTACCTTTGTTGCGATTTTCTTGAGGTCCTTGTTTTTTACCTGTTCAGATAAGAAGAAAAAAAAAAAACGAAAAAAAAGAAAAAGGGGAAACAAAAGGAGGAGGGTTTCTGATCACTTTGACTTCATGAAATAGAGGCGGAAACCCCCCAATAAGATGGACTAGATGAAAGGGTAAGCCCTTACCTGTGGACCATACTATGAAATGTCGAATAGGGCAGAAAAACTGAATTTACAAAGAAAAGTTGGAAGTTTAAAGTTGACATGAGGTATTTATAGAAGAAAAAAGTTTAAAGGAGAAAGGTAAACAATGAAATAGTCAGTGAATGAGATGGTGAGGCAGAGCGATCCAGAAGAGACAAATGGACAATGAAAAGATTAGCTGGGCAGAAATGCAGAGAAAGCAACTGACAAAGAAGAATGAAGCAATAAAAGGGAATTTTGCCAACGGCTAATGCACTGAAGGGAAACAAAATATATAGGGCAAAAAGAAATATGGCAAAAGTAGTAAAAAGACAATGGAGGTACAGAAGAGAACACAAAACTGCAGTTACACGTTGAAACTTAGAAACAAAACTGTACTAACAAGTTTTAACAAAACCATTGAATACATCTTTTTCTACCACAAGTAATCACAAGATCTGCTATACAGTGATGAGAAGACAGTGGTCACACCTTTTGTCAATAGCTTTATCTTGTAAGACAAACCTAATACAAGTACAAAAAAGTTATGAACGGTCATTACCTTTCTTTGATTTCTTTTCTTCAGCTCCCTCATTTGCCCCCAGAAGGGTGAAAATTATGCCCGTCTGAGAGTTGACACCAACAGCAGCGACCACCATGCGCCCAGACCCTTCCATCACATGGGTACCTGCAGGTAGACCAAAAAAAAAAATTATTCCCTATGTGCCAGTTGGTAAAGTCATAGGAATACAGAGAAGGACCACTCTTACCTGCCAGCAGCATGGGATCCTTTTCAAGGGACTTCTTCACCTGGTCACTTTCCCCAGTTAGAGAGCTCTCATCGATTTTCAGGTCATTACCCTGAATGAGAATACCATCAGCGGGCAAAAGGTCACCTGATATAAATAAATTAAGGGGATTTTGAATAAAAATTAAAAAAAACACAGGGTTATTTATTAACACTGTAGTGTACTACTGATGTACAGGCCCGTCTTTAATATTGATTGGACCCTGGGCAAACATTTTCTTGCCCCTCCCCCCCATAGCCCGCACACCGCATGATTTTTCTCTCCACCCCCAACATCCAAAAAACCCCAAAACAAATACATCATGGACTTCTATATTAGAAGACATATATATTTACACACATTCTATATACATAAACACAATGTATAGACTGGACAAAAAGGAAATTCAGCATAACGCATAGCTTTCTTTTTACAGGAAGAGCAATAAAGCTGTGGAATTCTCTGCCTGTTGAGGTGGTTGGGTCAGAGTCTGTACAGACTTTCAAATAATGACAGTAATGTGCAGTGTGTGAGCATAACATCAGAGCTCCACAGCAAAAAAAATTAAGTTATATATATTCTAATAATTATATCATTACTAACTTTGAGAATTAATAGATCTCATTAAACAGAAGTATCTGTAAAACAGTTTAATCTTTATTAAATTGTAGAATACAAATTACACCACACTGGTCCTTATGCCTGGTGTCTTTTCATTCTACATTTAATAATGATTATGCAATTTTATATACTTTCGTCATAATATAGGTATGAATGGCATATTCTAGAGATCAAATAGTTCTCAAATTTAGTCTGTATTCCTTGGATTACACATCGTGGTGCCATTAACTATAGATTATCATTTCAAATTTCTAGACTTTTTTCAGGTTCATTGCTTTTTAGTCTTCATTATATTGTTAAAATTTTAAGTATGAAAATATATTTTATTTTAACTATATTAAATTGATTATTAAACGTTTTTAAAATGATATATTTATAAAATGTTGAGAAAAAAAAATGAATGTGAATCCATGTTTGCCCATTCCATGCAAACTGTGAGAGCTTAGTTAAGAACCTGCATTTATTTATACGACAGTAGAAAGCTATAAAATGAAAGTGCAGTAACTGGGGTAGTGAGTGGAGAGGGTTAACTTCCCTTACCCAAAGAAGTTTAAGCTCACTCCCCACATTCTGCTCCCGGAATGCAGCCTGAGGCACGTTCAGTTGCTCAACTGCTGCAAGTGCTAAGTTAGCAATTTGCCACTGAACGCTGTTCTGCAGCTCAGCACTCGGCACTGCTAACTTAGCACTTGCATCCAAGTCGAGAGGTGCTGCGGGATTAGCTGAGTGTGATGTACGAAAAATGGCCACCGCTATGGAGCAAATAATCCAATAAGGAAATGTTCAGTTTGCAGGTTTGGTGGCGCAAAACAGCAAATATTTATTTATTGGAATATGGTAAACATTAACACTAAAGATGTAATAAAATGGACAAAAGTGGATTTTGCAGACACCGCACCTTTCATTAAGCGATCCTCTACCCTTTCGCTTCCATATTCACAGCCAAAGCGTTCAGTGAGACGCTGCAGCAAACTGATCTGCTGTAATGGAACAATTCAGCAGCTGCTGAAGAACTGAATGCACCTCAGATCAATGACAGATAAGTGCTGCCTGCTTGAAACCATGGGCAGCTCCTTCTCCCAAACCTCTGCAGCCAGAGTCAGATTGCAAGCTCAGAGGTTTAATTTCCCTGTATTAGGCTGTGCACACAAACATTGCTACACACAGATTGTGACAGTCAGCCTCTGCACAGCTCTTGCTGCATTAAGGAGAGGATGCCTCTGAGCTAAGAGCTGGAGGGAGATTGTGATGTGCAGACAGTTTTTTAGCAGGACCTGTCCTGTGTTTCTCCTAGGGCCCCCCAAATACCAGGCCCCCCCTCAAATACCTTCTTGTACTCCAGCAGCACGTGGAGGCTCATGGCTCTGTCTGTGGAAGGAGGGGGTGGAGTCAGCACAAGGAGCTGCAACCTCCACGTGAGGTATTTTGATTAGGGTGTGTCCAGGCCTATGCAGTAAGGAAACCTCAACTGGCTTCCTCCAGTTTGGCCCTGCCCCCTGTGGTGCGCCCTCTCTGACATCAGAGGGGGCCCACCGGGCCTAGGAAGGCTGCAGTGCTTCCACAGAAGCCTGGGGCCTCCAAAAAACAGAGCCACCACTGTAAAACTGCCCCAGCAGCCCACAAACGAAGCAGCCTGCTTTGGGCCCCTCAACTATGACTGGGCCTGGGGCAACTGCCCCTTTTGCCCCTCCTTAAAAACGGCCCTGCTAATGTAAACAACGCAAATATTGCCAGGGTTGCATAGACTATAAAATGCAGGAATTTGCAGGGCCGGTGCTAGACTATTTTGCGCCCTAGGCAAGACCAGCTACTTGCACCCCCCCAAAAAAAAAAGCACATTACTGTGGCGCTCTGTGACACCCTCAAACACTGCACATTACTGTGGAGCTCTGTGACACCCTCCTAAACCCTGTTTATGAGGGTGTCACAGAGCTCCACAGTAATGTGCAGTGTTTGAGGGTGTCACAGAGCTCCACAGTAATGTGCACTGTTTGAGGGTATCAGCTCCACAGTAATGTGCAGTGTTTGAGGGTGTCACAGAGCTCCACAGTAATGTGCAGTGTTCATTACATTTAATTCCCCCCTCTTATTACAATGATTTCATCCCACTCTTTTCATTCACCCCCCTTTCATCCTTTTCATTCACCCCCGCATTAAAAATAAATAACTTCTTGCACTCGCAGCCACTCGATGGAGTCCATAGGACTCCATTGAGCCAGACGCCGGCGGTCACATGACCTGCCGTATCTCGCCTCGCGAGATCCGGCCGGTCAGCGTAGTGATACGCAGGGAGAGACTTTTTCCCCCAGTCTTTCCCTGCTCCCGCCGGACGGCGGAGACGGTTGGAGCCGCGGTCCTCGCCGCGGGACAGGAGGTGAGTATGTGATTCTTATTTTTTTGCTGGTGTTAACACCAAGTCCTGGCTCTGGTTAACTTTCCGCTAACCAGAGCCAGACGTTAATCAGCGTTAGGACTTTGTAATTGATTGTAACTGATTAACACTTTGTGCTCTCTATACTTAACATGGGGAGCGCAAAGTACAGTAACAGGGGTGTGGCAATTGTATCGCCCGACGCCCGGGACATGTAGATCCGGGCGCCGGGCAAGTAAATTTGTTTGAGATGTAGTCCGGCGGGCAAGAAGCCCGCCGGACTGATTGTTAACTCCTCGCCGCGATCGAAATCCGACACGGAGATCCGACACGGAGATCCGACACAACTCCGAAGCACTGGCGATCGGGCCGGACGGGAGGAAATGGACCCTGGACACTGACGTCATGAGGCGCATGCAGCCTTACTGACGTCAGTGTCCAGGGACCATTTCCTTCCGTCCGGGCTGATCTCCTATGCTTCGGACTTGTGTCGGATCTCGTTCCTCGTCGAGAGCTGTTCTAAGCAGCCATCGGCAAAAATCAGAACTCCACCTCCCCAGGCTCTTGCACTTCTGTCACTGTGCAGGGGCTCTCACACTTCAAGGCAGTCCTTTATTACTTCCCATGTTGGCATTCTTTCAGGCCTATTGTACCATTGGTTCTAACATACTGCAGCTGACTTGTTAAAAGAGGGCATTGTCACAGCTAGCGGTCCCGTATACAAATATCTATTAATGTAATTTATTCATGTCCTACCACACACACACACACACACACACACACGACGCGCTTCAGACCAGCCCTCAGTGTGTGTACACACACACACACACACACACACCCCCAGCATCACGCAATCAATTCTAGCAAATTGAGGAACCAGAAGATATCAGTACTCTAAACACTCCATAGTTTACCTACCATACTTGATCTGTGCAATATCGCCCACCACAAGCTCGGAGACAGGGATTTGTATGACTTGGCTCTTGCGAATAACAGTGAATTTCTGCTCCTGCTCAATTCGACTCTGCAGACCCCTGAACTGCTTTTCTTTGCTCCAGTCATTAAACGCGGTAACCAGAACCACAATGACGACAGAGAAAAGGATGGCTGCCCCTTCAATCCAACCAGCTTGAGCCTCACCTTCGTCTTCTACACCTGCTGAGACCTCCCCACACACTGAAATAAAAGGAATGGTTATTAAGTCAACAAAATATTTATATAAAATAAAAAAAACTAACATAAGCAGGACAGTCATAAAGGAATAACAAAAAAAAAAATCTATAAGTAAATAGTGTAAAGACAGAGAATGGCAGTTCCGAAAAGTTAGCTGCAGAGGGAGACTCACCCCACAGAAATCATGAAGAAAAAATGCACACACACTTTCTTTGCTCTGCTGCACTGAACATCTCAAACATGCAAAGTCTTCCTGATCTGTAAGCCAATGCGTTTACGGAACTTTATACTAGTTTATCATACATTCATGGGATGTGTGGTTTCATACATGTCTGACATGTACTAGTTTATAACTTGGGATCAAGATTATTATGACAACAATCAGGCAACCTGATAAAATTATTCCAGTGATTGTGATCCTTGGCACTCCTGAACCAGCTCAGATGATCTGAACTACATGTTAAAGGGAGACATTAAGAATGTCTAAGCATTATGGGACATCCAGTACATAAAGATCTAAAAGGTGCACCATCATCTAAGCAGACTTGCCACCCACATATTTTGTATTCTGCTAAGGTATGATCAAGGGGTGTCTGGGCAAAAATTAAATCCAAGAATCAAAAGGTATTTTAACCTTAACATTTACATTTTCTTTTTTTTTAACATTGTGCTTTATTGTAAAATAAGTTGAGCATACATGAAAAACAGTTTCAATGTGTACAGATGTTACAAAATAAAATCATTAAAAGAGACGAGCAAAACATGGCGAAAGCTTAAGAGGAATTGCATTAGGGTAAGCACTGTGGGTAACTTTTGGAATAAGAGTGCACAGGGCGACTTAGGGCAGGGGGAATGGTTCGATCCGGCAGGTCGAGGACGACGGGTGTGACAAAATTAGGCTCTGACCTGCACAGATCAGGGAGCGACTCTCCGTATACGGGGCAGGCAAGTAGTCAGTCAGTAATACCAGGATTGGAGATGTTCTGCAGTTTTACCCTGGAGTAGGGCAACCCTTTCCTCCGCCGATCTAATGTTTTCTACTTCTTGCAGCCATACAGTTAATGGGGGAGCGGTGGGTTTACGCCAAAAACGCAGTATAACCAGGCGCGCAGCGTGTAAAAGTCTAACGGCGATCGATTTTCGAAAAACTTCGGGCGGGGCGTCCGAATGATTAAGCAAACAGTATTCTGGGGTGAGCGGTGGAGGGGGTTCTGCCACATCGCAGAGACAGTCGTGTACAGAGCGCCAAAATTCGGATATAATGGGGCAATACCACCATATGTGAAGTGGGGAGGCACCGGGGGCATCACATCTCCAGCATCTATCAACTCCCTGACCTGCGAAGGGAGTCAGAACTTGGGGCGTCTTATGCCACCTCGTCAACACCTTGTAATTGGCTTCCTGAACCCTGACCGCTGTGGAACTTGAGTGTGCTAGTTGGCATATTGTGCTCCACTGATGAGCCTCAAATGTGTGGTTCAGTTCACGTTCCCAGTTAGTGCGTGAGGTGCTGGTCAGAGGGGTTAGTGCTTGCAACATATCATACATCATGGAGAGGCAATGTGATGGGTACCTGCCCCTCTCAACTAATGCTTCAAATTGTGTGAGTGGTCCAATATAATCCTGAATTGGGGCGTGTGATCGCAATGTTTGTATGAGTCTATGGTGATGGAATCGAGTCAGAAAGGATTCCACATGTGGTATGGGCAGCTGGTTACAGGGAGTGGGTCCCCTCTCGGTCAGGAAAGGTTTGGGTCTGGGAGGAATAGGTTGGCCTTCGGGGTCCGTCGATGTCAGGGTTCTGGAGAAGGTCGGGAGCCATTGCAGTGGCATAAGTGGTGAGGGAAAGGGAGCAATGCCCTCTCCGCGTGTCAGGGTGCGCCAGATTCTTATGGTGGTCTGTGTCAGAGGGTGCGGGTCCATTAAGGATTTTTGTACGGAGATCGGCAGCCAGGGGAGGCATTGCAGGGGGCAGCGCGCAGTTGCCTGTTCTAGAGCCACCCACGGTCTGGTTGCTGAACCAGTGGTCCACTCTACAATATGCTGCAAGTGCGAGGCTATGTAGTAGTGCCAGAAGTGTGGAAGCGCTACTCCTCCCCTTTGCTTGGGAGCTGCTAACAAGGCCATGCTGATTCTTGGTTTTTTAGAGTTCCACACGTATGTTGATATCATGGTGCGGAGCTGCGCAAAAAAGGTGTGCGGTAGCAAAATAGGGAGCGTTTGGAATAGGTACAGGACGCGGGGCAAGATGTTCATTTTTATAGCATTAACGCGCCCGAACCACGATATGTGAGGGTATGACCATTGCTGCAAGTCCTTTAACAGAGCTGCAAGCAGGGGTTTATAGTTTGCCTGGTACAGATCTTTGCATGTTGCCGTGAGAGTGATCCCCAAATATTGGAGACCAGCAGTGCACCATCGGAAGGGAAACAGTGTGTCCGCTGGTCTTCAGGGACAGTTAATGACAGAATTTCCAATTTATCCATGTTAATGCGGAAATTACTGATGGCTCCATATTCTGCAAATAGATTAATTAAATGTGGTAACGTCTCGGTTGGTCGGCGGATGAAGAACAGGATGTCGTCCGCATATGCCGCCACACGATGTTCCACCCCCGCCACCATGATTCCATGTATTTGAGGTTGTGAGCGGATCGCCTGCAAAAAAGGCTCTAGAGTGAGGGCAAATAGGATGGGGGAGAGGGGGCAGCCCTGCCTCGTGCCGTTGTTGATGCGAAAGGGGGACGAGAGTGCCCCGTTCACATTAAGTCGGGCAGAGGGGTTAGTGTAAAGCGCCTCTATCCAGGCCATCATTCTGCTGCCCAATCCTATGTCTCAGGGTGCCAAAAAGAAATTGCCAGCTGACGCGGTCAAAAGCCTTGTCCGCGTCTGTGGATAATAGAAGCATGGGGTCCGCTTTGCGTCCCGAGGCAAGATGAATTAGGTTAACGGCGCGCACAGTGTTTGCCCTACCCTCCCTAAGATAAATCCGGACTGGTCATCGTGGATAAGTTGCGGCATGAGGGGGTTAAGCCGGTTGGCTAGGATTTTAGCGAATAGTTTCACGTCCTGATTCAGTAGTGAGATGGGCCTGCAACTGCCACAAAGTTCTGGGTCTTTGCCTGGTTTAGGAATAAGGGTTACGGTTGCCATCAGGGTCTCTGCAGTCAGGGGGTCTCCATTCGCAGCTGAATTAAAGGCCACCAGCCATTGGGGATCTAGCACTTCCCTCAACGATTTATAATATATTAATGGGAGGCCATCTGGGCCAGGGGCTTTACCCGTCGGGGTCTGTTGAATGGCTTCAGATAATTCCTCCAGCGTGATCGGTCGGTCAAGCAACCGTCCGGTCTCCTGTGGAAGGACCTTATCGAGGTGGGTTTTCAGGTAGGCCTCTATTTTGGGTTGTGTCTGTGGGGCAGGCGGAGTGAGTATATTATAAGCGTCCGTAAAGTGTCAAAGCAGTAAGTCCATCAAATCTCGCGGGTGTGTGAGCAGTGCGTCAGTTGGTGTGCGTAGCTTAGCGATGTAAATGGCGCGATTACGTTTGCGCAGTGCGTGGGCCAAAAGCCTACCGCATTTGTTCCCCTGGTCATAGAAGAGCTGTTTGGTGCGTTTCATGGCAGTCAGGGCGCTGATGTTGAGCAGAGAGTGCAATTCCGCTTTATATCTCATAAGTTCTGTGTAGGTCTGGTCAGAGAGTGTCGTCTTATGTGTGGTTTCAAGATCGTGTATGAGGGAGTTTAGTTCGGTCAGGCGGTTGGTCCGTTCCCGTTTAAGGCGCGCGCCCTGGGTGATCAGGTAGCCCCTCGCAACTGTTTTATGTGCCTCCCAGATCACTGGGATGGCAACGTCAGGGGTGGTGTTCTCTACGAAATAATGTCGGAGAGCGTCTCGCAGGCCCTCCAGTATCTGAGGGTCATTCAGTAGGGTCTCATTTAAGCGCCAATGAACAGATTTAGGGCGGTGGAGGGAGGTGGCTAGTGTCATAATGACCGGGCAGTGATCCGCCCAGGCTGTGGAGCCGATGACAATGGACTGTACAAGATGTGCAGAGTTAGAGGGCAAAAACATGTAGTCAATACGAGAGTAACGGTCATGAATGTTGCTATAATAGGTGTAGTCCCTAACAGTCGGGTACAGCGCTCGCCAGCAGTCTATCAGTTTGTGATCATGGAGTTGCAGTCGGGCCTGTCGGTACACTGAGGATGCCACACTGGTTGCGCCTCGGGAGGTGTCCATGCGGGGGTCTAGGGCTAGGTTTATATCTCCACCTATGACTAATATACCTTCTGTGAATGACATGATGGCTTGTAGTATATGACGGAGTGCGCGATGTTGACCTTTGTTGGGGAGATAGACCGATGCGAAGGTATAGGTTTGGGGGCCTATAGACCCCTTAACTAAGGTGTACCTGCCTCCCTCATCATACTGGGCTTCCAGGAGTGTGAAGGGGACATGTCTAGAAATCAGTACGGCTGTGCCTCGGATCTTACCCTCCCTGCAATTCCCAAAGTAACCCGTGGGGAAATGTTGATTGCGAAAGCTTGGAGCTTTATCGTGTGCAAAATGCGTTTCTTGTATTAGTGCCACTGAGGTGCGTAGTTTCAAAAGTTCCCGAAGGGCAATAGGTCTTTTCGTGGGGATGTTTAAGCCCCCTGCCTTTAATGTTAGTACCCGGAGGGTATCTGAAGTAAACGCCATAAGCCTAGGATCGTGTGCGGATGGTGAGTGAAATTCACCAACCCGTGAAGCAGAGATATGAACAAATCAACAACAATCGAATAAGTAACGAGATAAGAAAAAAAAAAGAAAAACAGATCAACAGAGCTATCGCAACACGTGTGGTATACAAACCCGTGGCACCAAACGAGGTGTCGGGAGAGACCAGTCAGACCACCTAAATAGCGGTGGGTTGCAGCTCGGTGGGGTACGTGGGGTGAACGCCTCACCAACTCCGGCGTGTTTTGTCCGGGGGGGGGGGTAGTGTGGTATAGGATCTCCGCAACCTCCATAAGTGGGAAACAGTTATATCTTCCAGGCATGATGGTCTTGTCACCAGGGTAGGGCGCAGCCCAAGCAACCAGGCTTCTTAAGAGTGAGCAGGCCCAGTGTGGATGGAAGGTGGACAGCCTCAACCATCTTGGGAGCCGGAGGGTGTGAAAACGGGTGAATGCAGAGGCGCCCCTCTCGGTCTCCGTGGACGTGGATTACGTTGCGGGAGGGGGGGCTCAGAGGCATAGGCAGCAGTCGGGTCGGGCCACGCCGTCGAGGTGGTTGAAGGGAGGTTTAAGGCCTGAAGGAAGCCTCCCAGGTCAGATTCATTACGGGCTGTAACCGGGCCCTGTGGGGTGCGCACCTGGATCCCAAAAGGGTGTAGCCATCTGTACTGCAGGTTCTCCTTCTGCAAAGCCAAAGTGAGTGGTTTCAAAGCTTTGCGGGTGTGCAACGTAATAGGGGAGACGTCGTGATATAGAAAAACAGTGGCTCCCTCAAATTTGATGTGGGGCCTTTCACGCGCTCGGCGCATAATCTCTTTGACGCCGAAGCGGAGGAGGAAGCAGATGACATCCCTCGGCAGGGCATCCGCTAGCCCTTTTGGACGAAGCGCTCTGTGGTAGCGTTCAATATCAATGTGTGAAGCGTGTTCGCGGCCCAAAATAAAGTTAAATAGACGGAGCAAAATCCTACCCAACTCTGCCGGTGACCCCTCTCCTTCAGGCAGGCCTCGGATAAGTATATTCTGTCTGCGTCCATGATTCTCAAGGTCCTCGACGTGGCGTGTCAGTGTGATCAGGAGATTATGATGCGTCTCGAGACAGTTGCTGCCGTCTCCGAGACAGTTGCAGTCTGAGCCTCTTGCCGGTGTTCTACCTGCTCCAGGCGCTCTTGCAGGCCTCCTATGTCCCCCCGCAGCATCTGGATGTCTGCTGCCGGAGAGTGCCTCAGATCCGTGGTGGCGCTTAGCAGGTCGGCCTTAGTGGGGAGTGAACGCAGGAGATGCACCACGTCCGATGGGGCGTCCCATGGGCCTGCTGCGGAGGTCGTGGGGGAGACGGAGCCGCATGGTGAGGACGGCGCCATATTGGGAGAGGCAGGAGCGTCATTCGGTCCCGGGGTCGGGGCAAAGAACTGCCTTATCCCGGGTTTGGTGTGATCGCCGCCGGTCCCTGGCGTTTCCGGCGCCTGGGGAGGCTTCTTTCCGCGCCCCATGGCCGAGATTGTGGAAGCGGTGCAGGATTTTATGCGGAGGTAAGCGGGAGCACCTTCTTTAGGCGGCCATTCGACTCGGCGTCCAGACCACACCCCCTTTCTTTTTAATTTAAACCCACATTTGAAGCTGTGTTTGCCTTAAAGTGGCCCCACCACATAAAGCTGTAATTCGGTTAAAAGGGGAATTACAAACAAAACTACCTTATAAAACAGATGCAACTTTTTCAAATTTGACCACTTGTGTAAGAATATAAACCACTATTCAAGAATAGAATATATATATTTATCTTAAATAGTGGTGTGTATGTATATGTTTATTATTGCAGAAGCCACTTGCACATCACAGCAATTCGATGAATTGATATATATACATACATACACACATATATATATATATACACATACATACACACACACTGCTCAAAAAATAAAAAGGTAATACTTAAACAACACAATGTAACTCCAAGTCAATCACACGTCTGTGAAATCAAACTGTCGATTGTCAGTGTTGCTACCCAAGTGAAGTCCACATGTGGTTGTGCAAATGGAATAGACAACAGGTGGGAACCATAGGCAGGTAGCAAGACATCCAATAAAGGAGTGGTCCTGCAGGTGGTGACCACAGACCACTTCTCAGTTCCTATGCTTTCTGGCTGATGGTTTGGTCACTTTTGAATGCTGGCGATTGCTGTCACTTTAGTGGTAGCATGAGACGGAGTCTACAACCCACACAAGTGGCTCAGGTAGTGCAGCTCATCCAGGATGGCACATCAATGCGAGGAGTGGCAAGAAGGTTTGCTGTGTCTCTCAGCGTAGTGTCCAGAGCATGGAGGCGCTACCAGGAGACAGGCCAGTACATCAGGAGACATGGAGGAGGCCGTAGGAGGGCAACAACCCAGCAGCAGGACTGCTACCTCCGCCTTTGTGCAAGGAGGGACAGGAGGAGCACTGCCAGAGCCCTGCAAAATGACCTCCAGCGGGCCACAAATGTGCATGTGGCTGCTTAAACGGTCAGAATCAGACTCCATGAGGGTGGTATGAGGGCCCGACGTCCACAGGTGGGGGTTGTGCTTACAGCCCAACACCGTGCAGGACGTTTGGCATTTGCCAGAAAACACAAAGATTGGCAGCTTCGCCACTGGCGCCCTGTGCTCTTCACAGATGAAAGCAGGTTCACACGGAGCACATGTGACAGACGTGACAGGGTTTGGAGAAGCCGTGGAGAACGTTCTGCTGCCTGCAACATCCTCCAGCATGACCGGTTTGGCAGTGGGTTAGTAATGGTGTGGGATGGCATTTCTTTAGGGGGCCGCACAGCCCTCCATGTGCTCGCCAGAGGTATCCTGACTGCCATTAGGTACAGAGATGAGATCCTCAGACCCCTTGTGAGACCATATGCTGGTGCGGTTGGCCCTGGGTTCCTCCTAATGCAAGACAATACTAGACCTTATGTGGCTGGAGTATGTCAGCAGTTCCTGCAAGACGAAGGCATTGATGCTATGAACTGGCCCACCCGTTCCCCAGACCTGAATCTAATTGAGCACATCTGGGACATCATGTCTCGCTCCATCCACCAACAGACCACAGACTGTCCAGGAGTTGGGGTATGCTTTAGTCTAGGTGTGGGAGGAGATCCCTCAGGAGACCCTCCGCCACCTCATCAGGAGCATGCCCAGGCATTGTAGGGAGGTCATACAGGCACGTGGAGGCCACACACACTACTGAGCCTCATTTTGACTTGTTTGAAGGACATTACATCAACGTTGGATCAGCCTGTAGTGTTGTTTTCCACTTTAATTTTGAGTGTAACTCCAAATCCAGACCTCCATGGGTTGCTCAATTAGATTTCCATTGATAATGTTTGTGTGATTTTGTTGTCAGCACATTCAACTATATAATGACCACAGTATTTAATAAGAATATTTCATTCATTCAGATCTAGGATGTCTTCTATTTGTGATCCCTTTATTTTTTTTGAGATAATATATATATATATTTTTTACAGAATATAATGTTGCCAGTCAGCTCAACCAAGTTCGATCGTTCACTGTACCAAACCATAACCACGTCACAACATTTTGGATGTTTGTTGTAGCATGTTTATTTCAAACTTCTGACTGGTTAACCTTAAGAATCTTACAGGGCTATTCAGAAAGAGGTGAAAACCTTGAGAATGACTGGAGAATTGAAAATTCTAGGTCAAAATAGGCCAGAAAAATTCTCCCATTTGGTCTAGATTGTTCATCCTCCTGGCAATTCAAGGTTTTCATCTCTCTGAATAGCCCTGTTAGCTGCCCATTATCTGAAAAAAAAATCTCCGAACAAATCCTGCTGCATCAAAAAGCTAAAAAAGGGACCCATCTCTTAATACACCATTTATTTCTCTTAGGGTTAGTAATTGTTAGAATGGTTATTATAAACATGTAGGCATGAGATGGCCCAAACAGAAGATCATTTATTGCTGTTCAAAAGCTAATCAGGAATCCTTCAGCTACTTCTGCAGCTTTTAAACAAAGGTTGTTTTCAGATCTTTGCACAGCTCGATGAGGTCTTTCAGGAGGCACTGGTTTGTGACTGTTGAGGTTTTGTTCTCCCTTTTAAAAAGGGACAGCACTCAAACTGACTAATAGTTTTAACCCTTTCGCTGCTGAGCCATTTCGCGCCTGTGTGCTGAGGAAAATGCAATAAAATTTAAATTTTTCAATAATTTACAACGTGTAAAGTGTTTTTTTTTCACATTTTAACACGCGAGTGTTTGCGGTTATATTTTCTATGGGTTGCACCTGTTAAAAAAATTAGAAACGGAATAGTTACATTTTTTTGGGGGTGAAAATCACGCGATTAACAAACGCAACCCATACAAAAATCGTTAGTGCAGCATCATTGTTCACATTATAATTGAAATGGGAACAATATTGCTGCATTAACAAAAAAAAAAAAAATATTTACATTTTTATTTTATTTTTTTCTTAAAGGGATACTCTAAGCAACATGACCACCTAAGCTATTTTAGGTTGTCATGATGCCCGGAGTATGCCGCCCTCTGTCCCCCCTCCCTCCGCTCAGCCGATCAGCTGAAAATGCTGAAAACAGCTGAGAGAGGCGGAGAACTTTACTCCGCCCTCCCAGCTGTCAGTCAGCAGAGCGGGAATCATATTTCCCGCTTCTGCCGACTTTTGCCGAGTAGGAGATGTCATCGCGCTTTCAGCGCGATGACGTCTCCTACTCCCCGCAGAAGCTGGCGGCTCCCTCTTCGGGTTAGTGTTGCGCGCATCCTCTTGCGCGCAACACTAATCCTCAGAGGGAGCCGGGAGGAAGCCTGCCGATTGGCTGGCTTACGTGAGAGGCGCGCATGCGCGCTTCTCACGTAAACCAGAAGCCAAGACGCAGCAAGAAGAAGGACGGGAGCGGAAGAGGAGGGAGGTGAGTATAAAAAAAAAAAACGCCGCTGGAAACCAGAGGATTTTAAGGTAAGTATTGCAGTTACAAGAAAAGAAAAAAAAAAGAAGGTTTTATTAAGGGAATAGGGATAGGTTAGGAAAAAAAAACGGGGGGTGATTTTTTTGTTGGAGTGTTCCTTTAAGATTTTACACGGTCATGTTTGATATCGTTGCAAAGGCCATGCTCTGGCCGATCCTACGATACCAAACATTAACCCCTAGCTGCTACGGATCGGGAGATAGGGGGTTAACAGCTAGGGGTTAACTCCAAAACTGACGGCATCGCGCTATACAATGACGCCAGTCGTCAGGGGGAGATCCCGGAAGCTTGGCTGACATCCAAGGATGGTCGACCAGCCCTGGGAAAGAATCGCTATCTGGCGCCGAATAGCGATCCGGTCCCCAAGGGGTTAAAGCCAGGCATCGTTTGGAAGGGCAGGCTGTGCCCTTCCAAAACGTGCCTGGCTTCGATCGCTGCCCAAACTGAAGGGGAGGGAGAGAGGTCCAAAGGAACTCCGCCCTCCCTTTCAGGCACCTCCTCCGCACTTGCGGGGGGGGGGGCTGCAATAGATGTTAGCGCGCCACCGCAATGACATCTATTGGTGCCTGCGGCGGTCCTGGATGCTGGGCTGATATCAAGGATGTCAGCCCGCACCAGGGGGCAAAGCGATCGGCCAGGATCCAGCCGATCGCTGGCTGCAAAGGGAGGACGCGCTCAGCCAACGCTTCCTGCGGGAGGAGATAGTTTTAATGTGCTCAGGATAAGAGTAGTAACCCCCCCCAGCTTCCCCGATATAGAGTAGGAAATGCTGGGCGAAGTGGAGGAATTTTTTACTTTACCCCACCCAGCATCACTAGCAAAAAGGTGGGTGAATTCACACAAGAAGAAAATAAAATAATTGGGCAGAGGCTGTCCGCAGCCTCTTCGCAATGATTTTTGTGCAAAAAAAAAAAAAAACGTTTAAGTTCCCACACAAAACTTTAATAAATTTCTTTGTTGACCTTTCACTGTGAATGGGCACAAGATCATACCAATGGTATAGATCAATTTGGTGATTTGCAATAACTTCCAACAAATATTTCTGGAGCATTTAAGGTAATTCCAGTGATCACGGAGACCATTTAACAAAATTATACTTATTATAAACCAATGGACACGCAGACACAGACACTTTGATATCCAGCAATGTTTAAGTGTCAAACTTAACAGTGAAAGTGTTTCAATGCCAAACTATGTAGCGGGGATACATGGATGACAGTTATTTTCATTTAAAGGCTTACATTCGCTGCCTTCTCCTGACGGGTGGTAGAAGGAGAGACCCAATGATATTATGGCTGCAATTTCCAAGATGATTAATGTTACATCTTGCAGTGCCTCCCATACCAACTGCAAGAAGGTTTTAGGTTTCTTTGGGGGAATGAAGTTTTTGCCAAATATCAGCCTCCTTTTTTCCAGGTCCGAGGGGTTTCCCGACAAGCCTGTTTGTAAAAGAAACAAAATATCCACACATTAGTACAGCGCAGAAAAAAAATATATATATATATATACACAACCCCAAAGAGCAGTTCAATATTTTCAGTGCTGAAAAACGTTGACAAACCTTGAAAAATAAATATACTTGTAAGCAGGAATAATCAGGATCTAATGCTAATCTCCTAGCTGCCTGTCACCTGGATTTGTCAACTCCTGACCAGTTTCACCCAATCACTCAGAAGAGTGAATTTTGAATATACCACCAGCTGGAAACCAGTCCTGCATGTGGACATCATCCTGTCATCCAAACACTCAAGAGTGTCCAGGGAGACAGCAGCCATGGGCAGGTGCTGCACACGCAGCGCCAATTCATCATTCTGCGCACTCAGGAGAAATATGCAATTTACATACAGTTGTGTTCAAAATTATTCAACCCCACTGAAATTGAGTGTTTTGGCCAGTTTGACATTGATTTTGATCATTCAGTCATCTTGCCTACAATTAAATCAAAGAGGCACGTATAGGTCAGACAAATATAACATAACATTTATAATGAAATAACCACAAATGTCTTTTCTGTGCTCACATCATTATCAGTTTTAGTCAACCCCCAAGTGACATTCAATCTTAGTACTTAGTACAACATCCTTTTACAGTTATAACAGCTTTTAAACGTGAAGCATAGCTTGACAAAAGTGTCTTGCAGCGATCTACGGGTATCTTCGCCCATTCGTCATGGGCAAAAGCCTCCAGTTCAGTCACATTCTTAGGCTTGCGCACTGCAACTGCTTTCTTTAAGTCCCACCAGAGGTTCTCAATCGGATTTAAGTCAGGTGACTGCGATGGCCACTCCAAAATGTTCCAGCCTTTAATCTGCAACCATGCTCTAGTGGACTTGGAGGTATGCTTGGGATCATTGTCCTGTTGAAAGGTCCAACGTCTCCCAAGCCTCAGGTTTGTGACGGACTGCATCACATTGTCATCCAATATCTCCTGGTACTGAAGAGAATTCATGGTACCTTGCACACGCTGAAGCTTCCCTGTACCTGCAGAAGCAAAACAGCCCCAAAGCATGATTGACCCCCCGCCATGCTTCACAGTAGGCAAGGTGTTCTTTTCTTCATAGGCCTTGTTCTTCCTCCCCCAAAACATAGCATTGATCCATGGGCCCAAACAGTTCTAATTTTGTTTCATCAGTCCACAGAACACTATACCAAAACTTCTGTGGTTTGTCCACATGACTTTTGGCATACTGCAGTCGACTCTTCTTATTCTTTGGAGACAGCAAGGGGGTGCGCCTGGGAGTTCTGGCATGGAGGTCTTCATTACGCAGTGTGCGCCGTATTGTCTGAGCTGAAACTTCAGTACCCACATCTGACAAATCTTTTCTCAGTTCCTCAGCAGTCACACGGGGACTTTTCTCCACTCTACGCTTCAGGTAGCGCACAGCAGTCGAAGTCAGCATCTTCTTTCTGCCACGACCAGGTAGCGTTTCAACAGTGCCCTTTGCCTTGAATTTGCGAATGATGCTTCCTATGGTCTCTCTTGGTATGTTTAACATCTTTGCAATCTTCTTATAGCCATTGCCCTTCCTGTGAAGAGTAATCACCTCTTCTCTTGTCTTGTCTTCCTGGACCATTCTCTTGACTTCACCATGTTTGTAACCACACCAGTAAATGTCTAGAAGGAGCTGAGTATCAGTCATTTTAAAGCTGCCTAATTGGTGCTTATTATGCTTTATTGCTGCTCCGTGACATCCACAGGTGTTTTCAATACCTGATTGAAAACACTTGAATGAACCTCTGTTCTTCAGAGTGGTAGTCTTTAAGGGGTTGAATAATTGTGTCAATGAAGAATTCACAAAAGAAACATTTACTACTGTATTACAAAACCAATTGATGTCATTTTAGTTGCATATGGTTCTTTAAAAAGTCCTTGTAGGATTTCATTCTGAATACAATTACAAATGTACACTAAATTCCCTAAAACCCTTTACAGCATTGGGGGTTGAATAATTTTGAACACAACTGTAGCTTTCATACAAAAGCTACGTAAGCTATTCAATTTGCTTAAGAAGCTCCAGGGACTTTTGTTTTTCAAAGCTCTAGACCAGACGAGAAGCAACAGTCCAGCGCTGTTGGGCAAAAAAATTTATTGAATTAATGCTGGCAGCAGGAATCTAACAGACATCAAAACAGTTAAAGAAAAAAATGTGTGTGTAGGTGTGTAGGTGTCCCAGGCAAGCAGGACAAAGGAGATAATACTCTGCTATAGAGCTGAGGTGAAGGAGAAAATAGACATCTAAAAGCGTAAAACCCTTTGAGTATTCCATGGCAGGACCAAGCTGCTGCAGCCATGTGTCCCATCACCTCAGCATCCAGCTACGCCCCTCAATTTTGTGACATCTTATAACTCGTACATGTGTTTGTGTCAGAATTGCCACATTTACTCCCTCGTACTGTCAGACTTTCCCCTAATTTCCCCTAATTTCTCTTCCTTAAAACGTTCCTATTAAGGGAAGCCTACCACCCAACTCACTGACGCAACCATCAATCACTCTCACCTTGCAGTCCTCTCCTCCTGTTTCCAACCCCAACCCTCCTAGATTGTGAGTTCCTACGGGAATAGGGCCCTCATCTCCTCCTGTACTGTTTGTCAAATGTTGTTCATTGTATTGTATTGTAACCCAGTCTATTCTGTGCCTATTGTACAGCGCTGTGGAATATGCTGGCGCTTTATAAATAAAGAATAATAATAATAATTTACCAAAAGGTTTAACAAGCCCAGCGGCTAGATTGCACCATTTTACAGAAATCCATATATCAAAACAGTTCTTGCATCCTAAAAAAGTGTAGTTGACTCCCAAGTTGTTATTACCGCTCCTAGGTTTGATTTGCGTTTGCCTAGCTCTGCATTTACATTATCAATTCCTCGCCTACTGTTTTGAGAAGATGTGGGTTAGCACATATGACAGGACCATGCCTAGAAATATTCAGATAACAAAAGAACCAACTGACAAGGTCATTCCGTTGAAATTTGAGAATTCAGCTTTGTTCGGTTTTAAATGTATGCACCTTCTAATTCTTGAATCTGTGATAAGAATTGCAAATTAAAAGACTACAAAATAGTCAAGGAGCAGGGCTTTCTTTCAGGGGTTACTCGCCGGTACTCAGTAGCAGCACCTCACCACCAGCCCGAACTAACAGGAGAGAGCATGATGCTCCTCCCTTCTACAGCGGCAGAGAATTGGAAGTGCTCAGCAGCTCATATTGCTCCTGAACGCTTCCGATGGTCAGGAGTGTATGTAGGGACCGATAAACCCCCCCTCTTCTCCCAGTAAGTGACAAGGGAGGGCTGGTTAACCCCTTAGTGACTGGGCGGTTTTACACAAATCAGTCCTTTATTGACCGCTGCGGTTTTATGTTTCTGCACTGTTCGTGTTTAGGTCAAATTTTCCTCTTACTCATTTATGCAACCCACACATATTATACACAGTTTTTCCCGCCATTAAATGGACTTTCTAAAAATCCATTATTTCCATTATATTGTATAATTTACTATAAAAAAATATGAAAGATGAAAAAAAGGTAAAAACACACTTTTTCATAATTTAATCCCCAAAATCTACAACCACCAATAAAGACCCCAGCTAAATAGTTTCAAAATGTTGTACCGAGAATAGAAATGCCCAATTTTTACATGTTCTTGCTTTTTAACCCCTCCACTGCTGAGCCAGTTCACCTATGTGCGCTGAGCTCATTCCGACTGTTTTAAGCTCATTATTTTTAGATGACAGCCTAGGTCCTGTTTAACTAAACCCCCCCCCCCAGACAATTTTTTTTTAAAAAAAAAACAACAATTTTTTTGCACCAAACCTAGTCATGTTTGGTATCATTGGAAACGCCATGATCAGGGAGGGTGCCTGCCGATGACGTCACCACGCACAGGGGCAGGCTTCCTCCCTGCCAAACCTCCTTTGGAACCAGCGAGGGAGGCAAGTATCGGGTGGGAGGGAGGTTAGGAGCCGCTGACTTAATATGTACATCTGCGGGTCTAAGGGAGACCCGTGGGCAGTACGTACATGGTACGTCAGCGGTCATTAAGGGGGTTAAATAAAATCTGTTTTTCTTCAGTGCCCCAGCTCTGACAGATTTGTGTAAACATGCTGCACCCCCTCGCTCTGCAGCCGCTGAAACGTTGAACAACATGGGGAGGGGGTGCAACATATTTACACACATCTGCCAGAGCTGCGGATTGTCAGGCAAGCGGCGTGATCAGAGGAGCTGGCACTGTAAGGCGGTACAGGCCGCAAGACCAGGAGGGGGAGCAAAAAAAAAAAAATGTTTGAATCCCTGGTCACTTGTCTTGACAAGGATCCAAATTTTTAAACTATCTGCCCTGCGCTTCTCCCTCCTGCTCCTCCACTAAGATGCAGCCGGTGCCCAGCGAGCTGCATTGTGTTTGCAAGGTCAGAGAGCAGACTCCCTCGTGGTGCTGGATACGGAAGCCTGCGCGCTCTCTCTCCGCCTGGTCTCTTCCTCCTTGCTGGTGCCTGGCACCCTCTGATGAGGTCAAGAGGAGGGCATGCCAAAAGAAGTCTACACTGCCGCCTTACTCCCAGCCTCCCCAGCCGTTCTAGACAGTGTGTGGTGCACACTGGAAGGTGAGAAGGTGAAAATTTAAGTCCTGGCTGCACTGCTCTGCAGGGACTCCGTGACAGGCAGGGCTCGGAACAAACAAACTGCTGCTGCTGCTTCCAAATAGACTTTGAAACAGCATTTAAAAGTATCAGCTCTGGCACCACAGGTATGTTCACCTGGTCCTGCTGTTACCACCACATGGGGGTGTTCAAGGTCAAACACCCTCTCATTGGAGTCCTCCAATATTATTCAAACAGTACTTGGTGGATAGTGGAATTTTATTGCTGTGGAGCTCATACACACTGCGCATTTTACTTTGAGTTTCATTGCTGTGGAGCTCATACATACTCAGCAAAACGGAGTTTCATTGCTGTGGTGCCGACAAATGCTAGGGGACTATCCACTCAGTGCCAGCTTTGCAAAAAGTAACAAAAAAAAACCCCTAACTGCACTGCAATACAGACTTTTCTTTTAACAGAGGCACTTAATGGATAAGCCCCATAGGGTTACAACAATAGTTGCAGTTCATTTAAAGGAACACCGTATTAAAACATATGGTTCCCTTTCATAGCGTCTTCCTTTAAGTGAGCTACAATCATTGTTTATGAGGACATGAAAATAGTCATAAGTTTTTCCCCGGACGCGAGAGTACTCCCCCACCTATTTTTCCAGAAAAAAAACATTGTCAAGGAGTGTGCTCATCTAGAATGTTCCCAGGACCAATAAAAAACAGAAAACACAGAAGCAAATAATTACTTATCTTTCGCGAGTCAAAATACATCATCTTTACGATCCGGCATTAATGTATCCAGGAACTGCCCACAAACACATACTGCAGCATTAACGCCCAGGCAAAGGGGTGATCAGAGTATTGTGAAAAACATGTAGTGTACAACAGGTTTAGAACAATATATGATATTCAAAAACAACCTTTTACTTCAGAACACCCAAGTCGTTGCAGGAAAATGTACTTTATCCCAATCAATTTTCTCTGCGTTCTGTTGACTCTAGTCTGCCGTTACATGCCAACAAGGGTGAGCATCAATGCTTTATAGTCTTTGTTTCCATAGAAGCAGAAAGAAATATTCCTAACCATTTCTGCACCGTTTAGGTGGTTCCAACTAATGAGAAACCTTTTTTTTTCTGCATCGACTGGATGCAGATAAAGAAAGGGAGGGAAATAATGATGCCATAAAAATGGGGTCCTACATGGTATTCACAGAAAAGTTCCTACACTGGTGATTAGTATCCTTGACACCCCATAAATTTCAGAATTGTATTGCCGAAGATTTACGGTTCTTAAACCTCTAGGCTGCCAAAGATTGCCATTAAATCCTAGGTGGCTGGATCAGCCCATGGCACCAGTCAAAAGGAAGTAGGAATTCACGAGGTCGCTTTTACGGCTTTTAATAAAATAACGATAACAAGAACCAACACAGAGAGGCTTTTTTCCGTTTAATTATACACAAACTCTGTGCAGGAAACAGAGTCTGTCCTATTCTAACCCCCGCCTTCCCCTTTTCTGTTTTCTTATTAAAGCTCCTTGACAACAGTTAAAATAATATCTATCTCAATCAAAAGTCATTTTCATCCCCAACCCAAGTACATTCCTGTTTTAATTGTTACTTCGAGCTTTTCTTTTGAACAATTTTTTAAAATTATTATTTCAGGAGTGACTGGTTCATTAAAACTAATTAAAATATTGAGTAACAGAGCCGTGTCTGTGGTACAACATTCTGTAACGCTAAATGCACTTGTGTAAATAATTCCAACTTCACATGGGAACAAATAGCTGCTTCTCCAGCCAGCAGAAAACAGAGAAGTGGAAAATGAGTATATGTTGAAGTGCTTACAGTGTGTGAGAAAGCTTCATGTTGGCAACAAAGCTTGATCGCTTGAATGCTACCTTGTTCGCCACCAGATTGCTCACTGTTGCTTACTAGTCAGTCACTCTCTTTGTATAGCTTTTCAAAAAAATACTTATCCCACTCCCTACCCGAAATAAAAAAAAGTGTATGCATGATTTTGCATCAGGGCCATTCCATATGAAAAAAAAAAAGTCAACCAATGAAGAGACACCATTAAATGGCACTTTTTTTTTTTTTAAATAATTGTTAGCATCCCAATTAGTAAGTTTCCTTTCTGGATTTGACATCATTTCTAGGAATCTTCTGAATATATAAAATTGTATGTGCCATGTATGTCATTTCCACTCTATTATGATCGCTGCCTCCTGTGAGCTGTTTGTCTAGGATTCGCTGAAAAGTGCCGTGGTGTGATGTAATCTGCTCGGTATAAATTCTTTGTTTCCGATTGTAACCCTTCAATAGAATTCTAACCTGCACCACGTGTTGTGAGTTATAGGAGTTCTATTCCCGTGGTATTCTGAAACTGGTTGAGACCGTGATTGGAGTGAAGGCTAGATAAGTCCATATATAAAAGGCAGTTGAAGAGCGATCACTCAATAAAAGGTAAAGCAGGGAGTACCCCTTCTTTCAATAATCAAACTAAAACCTTATTTGCATAACATTTAGGCCCGCATCAGACGAGCACACTTTTTGCGTCTGTCTGACCGCACTGTTTGTGTTCCGTTGTAGCTTTTCAAAGGAGTCAAGAGAACAACAGACGAAGCACGTGCACACTTTTTCACTCACGCGCAACGCATGTTGCAACGGACGCCAAAATGGCATCAACGTGAAAAGGCTGGACGGACGTAGAGAAACTGCATACAGTTTTTCTTTTTCTCAACCTCAGTCAAAATTAACTGATACCATCTCAGTTAAAAAGTACGTCCGTTACTATGTGCACTCAGTGCGCTCGTCTAACCCCAGCCTTAGATGCAAAATTTGGGTTCTTGGGAGAAAATTAAATTCTTCAGGTGAGCTCTGTCTTGTCACCTTGTACTGTGAACATGGGCGCGTCCGTATAAATCTTTCGGGGGGGGGGATTTTAATGGCATCCATATTCTGCCAATGTCACGAAGGGTGCAGTTATAAAATGAAGCATAGTAATACAGAGGCTGTGAAACATGATGCAAGTCTAATATAATAGAAGAATAAAAAAACGGGACTACTCCTCTGACAAGGTATCCCCTATGGGAGAGATGCAGTAGGCCATTTGGATCCCAGTATCTCCTGAACTATAGATGGTAGGGAGTCATATGAGGTATCATTGGAAAGGCCAGAGCATGATTTATGTAACGGAAATTTAATAAAATAAAAAAAACAATGATGGTGCTCTGTGATACACTCATACACCACATTACTGTGTGAATTATTGTTGTGCAGCTCTGTGATACAGTAATGTGCGGTGTGTATGAGTATATCACAGTGCTGCACAGCAACAAAACTCACAATAATGTGCGGTGTCTGAGCATTTGTTGCTGTGTAGATCTGTGACACACTCAGACACCGCACATTGCTGTGAGTTTTGTTGCTGTGCAGCTGTGATACGCTCACACACCGCACTTTACTGTATCACAGAGCTCCTCAGCCCTAAAACTCAGTGACATGCGGTGTGTATGAGCATATCACAGAGCTCCACAGCAATAAACCTCACAGTAATGTGCTATGTGTGAGCATATCACAGAGCTCCACAGAAATGTGCGGTGTGTATGAGCATATCACAGAGCTCCACAGCAATAAACCTCACAGTAATGTGCTGTGTGTATGAGCGTATCAGAGCTCCACAGCAATAAACCTCACAGTAATGTGCGGTGTGTAGGAGCGTATCACAGAGCTCCACAGCAATAAATCTCACAGTAATGTGCTTTATTTAGAAATTCGGGTTAGAAAGAGTGAAAGTGACAAAGTGCTAGAGAAGAAAGGACAAAGGAGAGGGAAAGAAAAAGTAAAAGGGAGAAGGATATTAATGAGGGGAAATAGAGAAATAAAATGCGAGAAATAGATTAATTATAAGGACAGATGGTAAAAAAAGACAGATGAACATATTCAGAAAAACAGACACATAAACAAAGAGAAAGACAAAGCTACACACACAGAAAGACAGGTAGACAAACCTCCCCCTCCCCCATACTCCCCTGCCTCCGACTTCCAGCTCTCCCAGCTGCTCCTCTTCATGGCTGTCTCCTGGTATCAGCAGGGTCCTGGTCACATGACAGGCAGGGGTTACTGCACCCCTGTGCTGCCATACAGTATCAATCCCTATAGTGCAGACAGCATAATGATATGCTGTCTGTCTCAGGGATATGCAAGGCCAGTTCCCTGCTTCTGGCCGGAGACACAGCAGCATGAGATTCAGCCCCCCCCCCCACATGACGTCTTGAAGGCAGCCTGCCACGTGCAAGCAAGCACTCGAGCAGATGGCACTGAGGCTGTCTGTTATCTGCGGCTGCGTTCAGACACCCGGACATACACCTCCCTCTTTCAACTTGTCAATCACTGGGGCAGGTGTTCTGCCCCCCCCCCCAGTATGCTACAGTCAGCCTGCATGCCAAAGGGAAGAACAAAAAAAGTTTTAGAATAGTTTTCAATTATGAAACGCGCCCCCCCCCCAGCGCTTCGAACGTTCCGGGGGGGGGGATAACAAGTACCCCCTTGCCCCACCCTGCGAACGCCCATGACTGAACAAACTACAAGAAGCAGTCCCCACCCTCACTGTAACAAAAGTTACAACTATATTTTTTTTCTTCTTTGTTGGAGAAAGTATTTTAGCAGGAAGGATACATTGAGATTTCTCTCGTTTTCAAATATGTCCTGGAAGGCAATATTGCTACATTAAAACAGCCAGGGAGAAGGCAGAATACAGTGAGAACTCTGGGGTCACTGACTGCTGTGTAGGCATAAGATTATGGGGGTTGCAATAGCTGAAAATCCCTCTACATCAGGTTACATAGTTACATAGTTACATAGTTATATAGGCTGAAAAAAGACATGCGTCCATCGGGTTCAGCCTCTCCCACATAACCTACTGCTGTTGATCCAAAAGAAGGCAAAAAACCCAGTCTGAAGCGCTCGCCAATATGCAACATACTGGGAAAAAAATTCCTTCTTGACCCCAGAATGGCAGTCAGATTTCTCCTTGGATCAAGAAGCTTTTACCCACATATTAAATATTATAACCCTTAATATTCTGTGTCTGCAGGAAGTCATCCAGTCGTTTTTTAAAAGTCTGTACAGACTCTGACCCAACCACCTCAACAGGCAGAGAATTCCACAGCTTTATTGTTCTCACCGTAAAATAACCCTTCCTATGCTTTAAGCTAAATTTTCTTTCTTCCAGTCTAAATGGATGACCCCTTGTCCTATGTATAGTCCTGTTAATGAATAGGTTATCAGACAATGGTTGATAATGGCCCCGTATAGGTCGTTCTCAAGAGAGCTAAAACTGCAATCACCAAGCAGTAAATTATATCACCTTCAGATATCTGGTCTGTTAGCTGTATTTGAGGACAAGAGTTTAGAATTCATGCTCTATAGCACAGATACAAGGTGTTACTATATTGTCCATTTGCAGGCATTACACAACATGCCCATATTGTTATATGCGACTGGTATACAATTTTTTGATATTTATTTTGCTAATATTATGATCACTACAAATGCCCATAAGCATGGATATCTGAACTTTATCTTCATCACAATTACTGCATTTGAACCAAAGGCCATTTCTGTCTGTATCTTAGTAGCAGAGCTTGTGTGAAATTCTGCAAAATAAGACAAACCACTTAGAGACTAAAGAACCATTGATTAACCCCTTAATGCTGTGCAGGTTGTGCCAGGGCATTAATGCTTCCTGGCTGCTGCGGTGGGCCTGTCCTCTGGCCCGCCTACGCAGCTGACATGCGTCATTGGTTGCAGGGGGAAGGTCTGCCCATTATCAGGGCAGCCATCAGAAATCTTGGGGCCCCTTACTGAACCTAAGAATGGGGCCCCCCTTACACTCCCTCAACCTTTTAAAAACTTGCCCCCCCCCCTTTGAAAAACCCCAAAAAGTAAATGACAGAGTTCCACAGCAATAAACCTCAAATAAATGTGTGGTGTGTATCAGAGCTCCACATCCTCCGAATTGGCCCCAAATAGTGAGTTTCACTGTTCAGTGCAATTCATCTATTCAAAGCTGTCAGTTCGCCAAATATAGGTGAATTGATAGCAATCTATGATAATTGCAACTTGTTGGCACCAAAATTGTCCCAAGGAAGACTATTGTGCCTTCTATTCACAAAATGCCAAATAGTACCAAACTGGTGAAATGACCTGATTTTGACAGGTTTAAACAGGCAAATCCCATAAGTTGTAATGTGAAAGAAAAAAAAAAAAAATGAAAAAAAATTTAACGACCATTTACTCTTTAGCTTTTGCAAAAAACTTAGTTTAATTTTTTTTATAAGACCTTTTTGTATTTTTTAAAAGACATTCTTTATTAAAAATTGCCTTTTTATTGTTTTTTTAAAAGACCTTATTACTTGAAAACGAGAGAAATCTCAATGTATCCTTCCTGGTAAAATCCTTTATAAATAAAATAAATAATTTCTAACCCTTTCCTGCCGCAGGGCATACTATGATGTCCCTGCGGCGGATGGGCTTAGACGACGTGGGGCGTTCTGGTGCGCCTCGTTCACTTCTATGGGCCACCTCAGGCCGTCCCCCTGCAGCCATTGATGCGTATCGTGTGTCAGTTGCATGGCCAGGCCAAAGCAGAGGTCCGCCGCAGCGCCTGGGGTCACCCGCCTGTCGTTAAATGACGTTATTTATTAGGACACATGTTTACTACATTTCCATTGATTTTTTTTTTGATTTTTTTTTGTGAAAGGATTTTACCAGGAAGGATACATTGAGATTTCTCTCGTTTTCAAGTATGTCCTGGGTGGCGAGTATGTACCGTTAGGTGTCTTGCCAAGGACACTTACTGGAGAGGTTGCTTGCTGGGATCGAACCCATGACTCCACAGGCTCTCTCCATGCAGAGCGGTGACATTACCTCTACTCCACCCATTCGGTAAGCTCTTATTAGGAGACTTCTTTTCCCAGTTTAGTGGAATTTGCCCAATTCTGTATTTTTCGCAGACGCCCGAGAACTGCTACGGCAATTCCACTTTTGGGAAAACATGGTGAACATTCTCTAAATAATAAATTCATACAGGGTTATTCAGAGAAAGGTGAAAATTAGGAGAACTGGCAGGAGAACAGAACAATCTAGACCAAATAACCGATTTGTAAAGTGAGATAAACGGGAGAATTTTTCTGGTTTGATTATTTTGACCTAGAATTTTCACTTCTCCGGCCAATTCTCCTGAGTTTCACCTATCTTTAAATAGACCTGCTAGTATTTTTGGTGAAATGAGAATCACACACTCAGAGCTCAACAGCAATAAAACCCAAAGATATAGATTATTAAAGTGAACCTGTTATGGCTGAGTTTTCTTACTTGACAGGAAATCTCTACCTTTTCTTAGATCAGCTTTTGGTGTAGAAATATATAATTATAAAGAGGGAGGCAGTCCTTTTTTTAAAATCCCCTTTTCCAACTATATAGTTCAGCAAAAATGAAAAATTATATGAAGCCCTTTCACTTAAAAAAACAACTTCAATACATAGATTATTGGAATTTTTTAAATAAACAAATTTAGTAAAATGATCCATTATTAATAAAATGCACTTGTAGCCCCCTCACCTGCTTACGTTTTTGAGCAGGAGGGGTTAATTCTGTGGAGGCCCAGCAGAAGATATCCCTGGTGGGATAATCACTGGACTCCTTCACACACTGGTGCTGCCCTCTGCTCCCACACTACTGAGTAAGGTCCTGCAAGGGCGATACACCCCCAGTAACCCCACATCTCTAGTTTCCAGGTGATAATTCCAGAAAATAACAGGCAGCAATCCCTGTGAAGTCCCCAGCACACCTGTAAAAATGTGTGAAAAATTTTTGCAGGGATTGCTGCCCGTTCTCTAGTGGAAAAATCAAGACAGGGGAAGTGTATCTCCCTTCTAAGACCTAACTGACCTCCTTCCCCACTGATAGCCGGTGCTCTGAACACAACAGCAGCCTGCTCTGTGTGGGAGAAATGCCTCAGTGAAAGCACAGGGTGCATAGCACTCCCAGTCCACCATCAGCACGTTCAATACCTCAGCCACTACAAGTGCTAAGTTAGCAACTTGCCATTGAACGCCGTTCTGCCCCTCAGCGCTCACCACTGCTAACTTAGCACTTGCAGCGACCCGAGGAGATGCTGAGAGTAGCTGAGTGTGACATTAAAGATGGCCGCCGCCATGAAGCAAGTAACAATTCCGTACGGCAATGTTAATTTTGAGGTTTTTGTTCACCAAAGCACAAAATATTTATTTATCCCTGCACATAGACATATATTACAATTCAATTTATATTTTGTTTCAGAAGTAAACAATGTTTATTCAATAAAAACTTTCATTTGTGGTGTGTGCATACAAAACGGAATTGTGCTGACTGCTTTTCTTTATCATATCTTGTCGAGTCATACGAAAAACAATCTGAATCTTTCATTAAGAAATCGGCCATTTTGGATTCGAAATTCGCATCCAAAGCGTTCAAAGACACTGCTGCAGCAAACTGAATTGCTGCACTGCAGCAATTCAGCAGCTGCTGAGGTATTGAACGGGCTCAGGGATAGGTGGAAGGGAGGACATCAAGAAGACTACAGGGCCCGAGCCGTCAGCTGAGCTGACAGGATGTTGCTAGCCGGGCTCTGAATGTTCCAAGATCAGGGAAGGACCCTGCCAACGGTGCCCCCCCCCCTGCTGGCGGGCCCCTTACCACAGCATGGGGTGTAATGCCCTGATGGCGGCCCTGCCCATTATGCCTAGTACAGGAAGAGTGCTGCCCTCCTGGTTGCTGTATTGTACATGCCGAGGCCCGAAAAGTGTTCCATCACAGGTTCTATTTAACCTTGACTGCAGGAAGGATTCTGTCCTCAGTAATTGCATTTAACACCTAGGGCAAGTCATTAGATGTTTAGCATAGGACCTGTATGACATAACTGAGGTTATGAATGACTGCAATTCCTCACTTGTTTCTCTGGAATCTCCCATGGTAAAGTGACATTAAATAGGTCTTGTTTGTAAACAAGTTTTTTTCCTGTAAAGCAAGTAATGAACATCCTAAATAATCATTTGAGAGAGTGTGCAGTTGCATACATTAAAGCAGAGGTCAGCAACCTTGTGCCTACAGAGGTTTTGGAACTACATCTACCAAGAGTCTCCACCATCCTAATGAGTGACTAAGCATCATGGGTGATGGTCATTAAAAACCATTAAAAGGTGGGCCAAGTTTACCGACCCCTACTTTAAAGAATTAAAGTTTAAATAGTCCTTAGAAAATCCTTGTCTGAATACCAATGTTCTAGCCCATTTACTCTAACCTCTAAAAATCCTATCACACCCAAAATCTTTTTTTCTACTAGAAGCATCCATCGTAGCCCAAATTAAGAGCTTACCTCTTCCTTGTTAATAAAATCCATTCCTTTGATGGAAGTAGATAATGTCTACACGCACTTACTGAACCTCCGGCTTTTGTCGATGAAGACAAAATGGGGGGGGGGGGGGAAATCGGTGCATTTCCTGTAACAATGCTAGTAGGATTTTTAACCCAACAATATTTATAAACCCGAAAAAGAAAAAAACACTAATGTTTTTTTTTACGCAAAACTGGTGTCTTGAAGCAAGTGCATTTCCTTTAATCACAACAAACCACATAAATCCATCCAACTCACAACAGAAATACTCGTCAGTATTTGGCTTTTCAGAAGTAATAAATTGGGGTGTTGAATCTTCTACGCTACACGAACAAGCATATAAAGCAGAGTATGACAAATGCAGGGGGGGGTAGGTAGGTAGGAAAAAGCGCATAGAATTTTATATAAAATCGTGAATATATAAGGGGTTATTCAGAGAGCCGATCTGGCCCCGAAATATAACCGGACACTGAAATTCAGTGTACGGTGACATGTCCGGGCCATTCGGCAATTCGCCAACTTTTGGCAAATTGCCTGCACATATGGTGCAAGTTCAAAGGGCAGTGAAATCCCCCATAGAGAAGCAATGGTTAATCTATTCAGAGACACCAAACAGCAGCGAAAAGTTGTCAAAGCTTCCTCCTGTTCAGTGGTCTTATTAGCCAGGTTTATTCAGGCGAATTCCATAGGCTTCAAATGATAAAACTATTCTTGGTTTAATTCACTAATAAACTGTTGATTATTTTATTCTGCAGTAAAAATTCTATTGATTTTTTAGGATCGTTTAGGCAAGTTTCAGGATTTTTTCAGCAAAGCTTTTTTTGTGTAAAATATTTTTTTCACTTTTCCTTAACAGACCTTTTTCTTCGCATTCATTAGGACCTTATTTGTAAATTCCAGACATTTTCGTTCAGTAGTTCTTTGCAAACAGTGTTTCAATTTTGAAACTTGCAAACGTACTTTATATATTTGGAAAGGGGAAAAAAAAAAAACCACAGTGCTGTGATCTAAGCCACACAGCGGGGTGTACAGTGCTCAGGTGCCAATCCATACCAATATGTTACATAGACTAAAAAAAAGGACATGCATCCATTCAGTTCAGCGTTTCGCACATCACCTACTGCTGTTGATCCAAATTTTTTTAAAAAAAATTCCAGTCTGAAGCGCTCGCCGAATATACAATATACAGGGCGGAAAAAAATCCTTCTCGACCCCAGATCTTGGATCAAGAAACTTTTACCCACATACTAAATATTATAAAATTTGAATATTCTGATTTTGCAAAAAAGTCAGTCATTTTAAAAATCTGTGCAGACTGTCCCTACCACCTCAACAGGCAGAAAATCCCACAGGTTTATTGTTCTCCCTGGAAAATAACCCTTCTTATGCTTTAGGCTGAATTTCCTTTCATCCAGTCTACATGGGTGACCTTGTGTCCTGTGTATAGTCCTGCTAATGAATAGGTTTCCAGACAATGGTTTATAATGGCCCCGTATATATTTATATAAAGTTCTCCCACTGATTGAAAAGACCAAGTAGCGCTCAATGTTCTTTTAGAACAGATGGCCTCAAAGAAAGCACAAAAATATATACAGGGTTATTCAAAGAGAATCGAAAAGTCACCACACGTTCGGTGACTTTTCGTTCTCTTCAATTTGGTGTGATTCGGCGATCCTGCGTTGTATTCAGCAAACACCACAGGGCCGTCATAGTGCAGGGAAAAATCGGCGCAAACCCGATGAACACTCACCACAAAACCTGGCGAAGGCACACCGAAACCCGCAAAAACATCTGGATTAACGCCGAACACGCCGGAGAAACCAGAGCAGCCGCCGATCACAGCGCAAAGCAGCCGCCGGGAAAAGCGACACCGCAGACGTATGGAGTGAAAAAAACAAAAACAGTACAACAGTACAGTTGAATGTAACGGGAGTCGTCCCAGAAGACTGGAAATTAGCAAATGTTGTACCCATTTACAAGAAGGGTAGTAGGGAGGAATCGAGGAACTATAGGCCAGTTAGTCTTACGTCAGTAGTGGGGAAATTAATGGAAACCATGTTAAAGGAAAGGATTGTTGAACATCTAAAAACACATAGATTACAGGATCAGAAACAACATGGGTTTACCTCAGGAAGATCATGCCAAACTAATCTTATTGATTTTTTTGATTGGGTAACAAAAATAATAGACACAGGTGGTGCAGTAGACATTGCTTATTTAGATTTCAGTAAGGCTTTTGATACTGTTCCGCATAGAAGGCTTATCAATAAATTGCAATCTTTGAGCTTGGATTCCAATATTGTTGAATGGATTAGGCAGTGGCTGAGTGACAGGCAACAGAGGGTTGTGGTAAATGGAGTTTATTCGGCGCAAGGTCTTGTTACCAGTGGGGTACCTCAGGGGTCAGTACTTGGACCCATTCTCTTTAATATTTTTATTCGTGATATTGCAGAAGGTATTAATGGAAAAGTATGTCTTTTTGCTCATGACACAAAGATTTGCAACAGGGTTGACGTTCCTGGAGGGATCAGCCAAATGACAAATGATTTAGGTAAACTAAAAAAATGGTCGGAGCTGTGGCAATTGAGTTTTAATGTGGATAAGTGCAAGATAATGCACCTGGGACGTAAAAACCCAAGGGCTGAATATGGACTATTTGATACAGTCCTAACCTCAACATCTGAGGAAAGGGATTTAGGGGTTATTATTTCAGAGGATCTAAAAGGTAAGTAGTCAATGTAATAGAGCAGCAGGAAATGCTAGCAGAATGCTTGGTTGTGTAGGGAGAGGTATTAGCAGTAGGAAAAGGGAAGTGCTCATGCCACTGTACAGAGCACTGGTGAGACCTCACTTGGAGTACTGTGTGCAGTACTGGAGACCGTATCTCCAGAAGGATATAGACATCTTAGAGAGAGTTCAGAGAAGGGCTACTAAAATGGTGTACGGCTTGAAGGAGAAAAGTTACCAGGAAAGGCTTAATGATCTTAACATGGGGGGCGTGGCCTGGCTAGAGACAGCGATGGCAGCATAATTCACGAGCTCCCGACCCCATTGCTGAAAATTCAACGCTATCTGACCCACAAGTGGCTATGGTCCGCTCTTCGCAAGGCAGGAAGACCAGACATTCCTCTGCAACCTCAGGTGACACCCCGGCGAGACCGGTTACCAAATTTTTTGCCGCCACGCAAGCGCGGCCTAGTAAAGCAAGCTCGACCAAGATGGCGGCATCTCCCGCGCATTCGGAGACATCCTCCATTGGCGGTCAATCTGCGATACAACGCCCGGAAGTTTTGATTGCCGACCTCCCCACTCGGGCTGAGCTCCCTACCCGATCCGATTTTGCGGACATGATAGACCAGATGCAGGCCACCTTCGGCCGGGAGATTGCGGAGGTCTGTGCGGATGTTTCCGCCATTGATGCCCGTGTTAAACACGTCGAGGAGATCAAGACCCTTCCAGCTGCACCCTCAACCGCAGGCCAGACAACAGAACGGCGATTCTCAGACCTTCACCGCCGGCTGGAGGACCTTGAGAACAGGTCCCGGAGACACAACATCCGGGTGCGGGGAGTAAGAGAAGACATTACTGAAGTAAAGGCCTTTTTACTAGGTGCGTTTGCCCATATCTTGGGTGGTCCACAACTGCACCATGCTGCGATTGATAGGCCGCAGAGCTCTGTGGGCCCTAGGGCCCCCAACGCCTCAGCCCCCCCGAGGGATTTAATATGCCATATCCCGGATTTCTCACTGAAAGACGCCATCATGATGAAAGCCCGCTCGCGCAGACAATGGAAGTTTGCAGAAGAAAGCTTTGAGATTTTCCAAGACCTCTCTCCCCACACCTTGGCGGCACAGAGAGCATTGCGCCCCATCACTCGTCAACTACAAGACGCGGATATCCCCTACCGCTGGAGCTTTCCCTTCGCAAGCACAACCTAATGCACACCATTCGCACTCCCACGGACGTGCCCCCCTTTGTGTCAGCACTTGGGCTACAGGACACTGACGTCCCGGACTGGGAATGCCTCCCTTTGCCGACACCTGCAGTGGCACCCCCGGACGGAACCCTGCGCTCAACGCTCCCCCAGGGGACACAGATTAGGTGAGGCCAGACCGCCCGCACCTACCCAACCACGCGCTCCACTGGCGGACTGAAACACGGAGGTAAGGTGGTACCATATGTACGGTTATACAGTGTAAGTCTTCCATTGCACTGGACTGCCCTTATTTTACAAGCACAAAATTTACCCAGTCGATCGCCACATGAAGACTCTCCCATGGGTGGCAGTTGTCATTGACTGTACACCGGCCCAACGGTTCCCTAGACGACCATGCCAATGGGTATACTGGACATATAGGACTAAAGGACATATTGCTGTCTTTCTTTTTAGACTCCCGTTGGGAATACAAAATTTTTGATGTCCGATGCCGGCATTACGCAGCCGTTACACCATACTGAGGAACTCCTCACGGCCTCTATCTTTGCCAATTTTGGAACTTTAGAGATGTGGCTTTATTTGACCCCTGGTTGGAAGGTTTTCTCGGATATTGGAGTCTGCCGAAAGTTTAAACGGGAGGGATAGGGTTGGGTGGGGGGTGAGAAAAGAGACAGGAGCCTCATTGGGTTCACAACGGTGCCCTAGGCGGTTATGAGCTGTCACTATCCACCTTTCATTCAGGCCTCTGCTGGGCATGGGGGGGGTTAAGAACAGATACCACCGACACGCAATCCCGTTGATATCTTGTGGAACTCCTTACGATTTTTTGCCTTCTAGCCTAAGGGAATAGTAGAGTTGTAGTTTTGTTTGACGCTATGTTCAAATGTTTTTCAAGTTCTTCGGTACCGCCAGGTGTACACCCCGGGAGGTATGTGGGAGGGTTATACAGTTGTGTTCAAAATTATTCAACCCCCACTGAAATTGAATGTTTTGGCGAGTTTGACATTGATTTTGATCATTCAGTCATCTTGCTTACAATTAAATCAAAGAGGCACGTGTAGGTCAGACAAATATAACATAACATTTATAATGAAATAACCACAAATGTCTTTTCTGTGCTCACATCATTATCAGTTTTATTCAACCCCCAAGTGACATTCAATCTTAGTACTTAGTACAACATCCTTTTACAGTTATAACAGCTTTTAAACGTGAAGCATAGCTTGACACAAGTGTCTTGCAGCGATCTACGGGTATCTTCGCCCATTCGTCATGGGCAAAAGCCTCCAGCTCAGTCACATTCTTAGGCTTGCACACTGCAACTGCTTTCTTTAAGTCCCACCAGAGGTTCTCAATCGGATTTAAGTCAGGTGACTGCGATGGCCACTCCTAAATGTTCCAGCCTTTAATCTGCAACCATGCTCTAGTGGACTTGGAGGTATGCTTGGGATCATTGTCCTGTTGAAAGGTCCAACGTCTCCCAAGCCTCAGGTTTGTGACGGACTGCATCACATTGTCATCCAATATCACCTGGTACTGAAGAGAATTCATGGTACCTTGCACACGCTGAAGCTTCCCTGTACCTGCAGAAGCAAAACAGCCCCAAAGCATGATTGACCCCCCGCCATGCTTTACAGTAGGCAAGGTGTTCTTTTCTTCATAGGCCTTGTTCTTCCTCCTCCAAACATAGCGTTGATCCATGGGCCCAAACAGTTCTAATTTTGTTTCATCAGTACACAGAACACTTCTGTGGTTTGTCCACATGACTTTTGGCATACTGCAGTCGACTTCTTATTCTTTGGAGACAGCAAGGGGGTGCGCCTGGGAGTTCTGGCATGGAGGCCTTCATTACGCAGTGTGCGCTGTATTGTCTGAGCTGAAACTTCAGTACCCACATCTGACAAATCTTTTCTCAGTTCCTCAGCTGTCACACGGGGACTTTTCTCCACGCTACGCTTCAGGTAGCGCACAGCAGTCGAAGTCAGCATCTTCTTTCTGCCACGACCAGGTAGCATTTCAACAGTGCCCTTTGCCTTGAATTTGCGAATGATGCTTCCTATGGTCTCTCTTGGTATGTTTAACATCTTTGCAATCTTCTTATAGCCATTGCCCTTCATGTGAAGAGTAATCACCTCTTCTCTTGTCTTCCTGGACCATTCTCTTGACTTCACCATGTTTGTAACCAGTGGCGTCGCTACGTGGGGGCGGGGGGTGCGGCCCGCACCAGGTGTCACCCGCCCTAAGGGTGACACCAAAGCACCTCCTCACGATTTCCTGACAACAACAAAAAACATCACGGGACTTGTCTTCGCTGCGGAGGCAAACGCAGGGCTAGAGGGGCGTGGCATGTTTCCTGACCTGCCTCGTGGTGCTCAGCCAATACTGCTCGACCAGCCTCCAGCTTTATGCCACCGGTTTTGGATTAAATATGGAGGACCACAGCGAGACAGCAGTGGGCGAGCACCTGGAGGGTGAGAAAAAAATTGCCACGAGGACTGTATGGGGGTGAGTATTATTGCTGGGCCAATTTGTGTCTGACACCCACCTCCCGAGTATCCTTAACAGGTGTTCCTCCACCCAATGGAGCAGCGGCACTCAGCTTCTTCCGGGCTCTGATCAGTCACGTGACACAGGGCTCCGGAAGAGCTAGAGAGAGCCGCGCACAGTGGAAGAGGGTATGGCTGCCTGAGTGCAGCATGAGGATGATGCTGCTGCTACGGACAGGGGAAGAGCCCTAATCCATGGCTGCTCAGAGGAGAGGTGAGATGCCTTGTTCCTGTCCCAGCCTGCATCCCCCCCTCCCCTGCAAGTAGTTTCTCTTGTTTAGCTGAGCTGACAGGAGACCCCGGCTAATGACCCCTCCCCCTCCACACACAGGGTCCCTGGAAGGAGCTGCAGTATGTGAGGGATCTGCTGTGTCCAGACACAGACATCGCCCCTGCTGTGCACCCTAGAATGTGCCTTATTCATTATTTCCCAGTCAATAAATGCTCTTTATTGCAGCTTTCTAGTGGACCTTTTAGCTGTAGACTCTCTCCTCTTAGATTCTGCCCTCCAGGGTGTCTTCCTGTTGTTACAGCTTGTGGTTTTACTGTCAAAAGTTTTAATATATGGATTAGATCTGTATTGCAATCAAATAGCTTCAACATTGACCAGGCTCAGCAATCTCAGCCTTCCAGGTGTTCTGGAACTATATTCCCCATAATGCTCAATCTAATGAGCAGTTAAGCATGATGGGAGTTGTATTTTTAGAACATCTGTGGGGGGGGCGCATGGTTGCTGACTCCTGCATTAATAAGTAATCTAAATAAATATATATTAATGTTAAATGTAGATCACTGCTTTGATGGACCTATACACCGTACAACTTGACTGCGCATGATTGAGACAATTATTTATGCTTATATCCATATGATCTGGGGGGCAATATATTCCATGTGTGAGCTGGTCTGGGGGCAATATATTCCATGTGTGAGCTGGTCTGGGGGCAATATATTCCATGTGTGAGCTGGTCTGGGGGCAATATATATCATGTGTGAGCTGGTCGGGGGGCAATATATATCCTGTGTGAGCTGGTCTGGGGGCAATATATATCCTGTGTGAGCTGGTCTGGGGGCAATATATATCCTGTGTGAGCTGGTCTGGGGGCAATATATATCCTGTGTGAGCTGGTCTGGGGGCAATATATATCCTGTGTGAGCTGGTCTGGGGGCAATATATATCCTGTGTGAGCTGGTCTGGGGGCAATATATATCCTGTGTGAGCTGGTCTGGGGGCAATATATATCCTGTGTGAGCTGGTCTGGGGGCAATATATATCCTGTGTGAGCTGGTCTGGGGGCAATATATATCCTTTGTGAGCTGGTCTGGGGGCAATATATATCCTGTGTGAGCTGGTCTGGGGGCAATATATATCCTGTGTGAGCTGGTCTGGGGGCAATATATATCCTGTGTGAGCTGGTCTGGGGGCAATATATATCCTGTGTGAGCTGGTCTGGGGGCAATATATATCCTGTGTGAGCTGGTCTGGGGGCAACATATATCCTGTGTGAGCTGGTCTGGGGGCAATACATATCATGTGTGAGCTGGTCTGGGGGCAATATATTCCCTGTGTGCCTGCAAACAGGCACCGTACTTGATGGCAGTTGGCCAAAATTTGTGTGTGAGCATATGAGAGAGCTCCACAGCAATAAACCTCACAGTAATGTGCGCTGTGTGTATGAGCATTCAGTGTTATTTGGGAGTACTGATTTAGGAATAAGAGTAGTTAAAAAACGAAACCGCAAAACTCGGGGGGGGGGGGTGACACCATGAGTTACCGCACCGGGTGACACCAACCCTAGTGACGCCACTGTTTGTAACCACACCAGTAAATGTCTAGAAGGAGCTGAGTATCATAGTCATTTTAAAGCTGCCTAATTGGTGCTTATTATGCTTTATTGCTGCTCCGTGACATCCACAGGTGTTTTCAATACCTGATTGAAAACACTTGAATGAACCTCTGTTCTTCAGAGTGGTAGTCTTTAAGGGGTTGAATTATTGTGTCAATGAAGAATTCACAAAAGAAACATTTACTACTGTATTACAAAACCAATTGATGTCATTTTAGTTGCATATGGTTCTTTAAAAAGTCCTTGTAGGATTTCATTCTGAATACAATTACAAATGTACACTAAATTCCCTAAAACCCTTTACAGCATTGGGGGTTGAATAATTTTGAACACAACTGTAGGTGGGTGGAGATAAGAACCCCGTTGGGATCATGAGGAGGGCTCTGCACCTGTCACGTAGTACCGTAGTTCCTAATATGGAGTTAATATACCTTATTTTATCTTTCCTGTTTCTGTTTTATTATGCTTTATTGTTGTGCCTTTGACGCTACTCCCGCCACATTTACGGTACCCACACCTCTGTGACTGCGTCATACGTCAGTCGCAGACGCTGATCTAAACAGTTTAATACACCTATTATACGTTCCCGCTACCTCTCCCCATCCCTGTAATTCGCATTTGATCTCTTCCCTTCACACTTACAAGATCCACCAGTCTACCGCCAGCGCCCCTGACACGCCCGCATATGATGTATTTTTGTCTGGCTTTGACCATGGGATAATTTATCAACCTGGAATTTCGGTGAATGTGGGTGGGTTGCCTCTGACATTGCTGTACAAATTTGTGTTTCTAACTACCATATTGGTTTTGTCATTGACATCTCCCTCCTGTTGGTGACGAAGCTCCATTAGCAGTGCTTATTTGATCTCTAGTTTCGCAGCTTAACGTTCCTGTGAGGAATAGTGCGTTTCCCCCTTTGTGGGTCCTCCCACTTAGCTCGCGAGCTCGGTGGTGGTGAGTGACGTCACAGCGGATGCACTTCATACCTCCTTCTCACCTTATTCTTTTTTCTTTCCCTTTCTCTTTCTTTCTCTTCTCCTCTTACTTTCCTCTTAATCACCTTTCCATCACAGTCTCTTCTTTCGTATCTTCTGTATTACCATCTACCTCCACCCACGTGTTCCCCCCTGTTTGAGTCCCCTTTCCTTCTTACCTCCCAGAAGTGAGTTTCCTGGCATAGCCCACTAATTGCTGATTGCTTTGAAATGTCCCGCCAAAACTCTCCTTACGTGACCCAGGATTTACAGTTGCACAGTATTAACGCTCGAGGTCTCAATATCCCTGAAAAAAGATCACGTCTATTGAGAGATCTCAGAAGTTCTAGAACGTCCGTCGCCTTCCTCCAAGAGACGCATTTCCGTGCGGATTCTGCCCCCAAACTAGGGGATTCTAATTTCCCTACTGCCTTTTTTAGTAATTACAATTTGAGCAAGTCCCATGGAGTAGCAATCTTATTGTCTAAAGATGTACCATTCATAGCTGAGGCAACAGAAACAGATGACGGGGTAGGTACCTCTTTGTGAGGGGCACCATCCTAGATACTGTTTATACGTTTGCATCGGTGTACCTACCGAACAAAAAACAACACTCGTGTTTAGCACGGATACTCAGATCTCTAGAGGCGTTTGAGAGAGGTATTACTATCTTAGCAGGAGACTTCAATGTAACGATGGACCCTCGAATGGACTCCTCAGCTGGCACCTCGACCACTCCACCCCATGTGCTACGTAGCGTTCGACGGTCATTACAGGATTGCAGGCTTGTGGATGTGTGGAGGACATTACACTCCACTGAATGCGACTATTCTTTCTTTTCCGCAGTTCATACGGTGCACACACGCATTGATTACTTTTTCATGCATTATCAAGACTTAAACCTAATCACAGCGGCGGATATTCTGGCTACTACGTGGTCTGACCACGCACCACTATCGCTCTCGCTTCATTCGCCGCTTTTTGTTCCCCGGGAACGGACCTGGCGCCTCAATTTATCCCTCCTGGACGACCCATTAGTTTTGGCTGAACTGCATACCACTCTCTCCAATTTCTTTACTGAAAATTCGTCGCAAGACACCCCGGTCCCGGTGACCTGGGAAGCCCATAAGGCGATTATCCGAGGGTTTTTTATCAACAAAGGTACAGCCCGTAAAAAACTTTGTGCGGAGGAACTCCAAACTCTCACTGCAGCCGTGAGAGCCCTTGAATTGGAATATAATTCCTCTAATGACGAGGCCTTATACCAACAATTATTACAGACCCGACAGACACTTAAGATCTTAAATGCCTCCATTCGCTTTCAGGCCTTACGGACTCGTTCGTTCTTCGCGCTACAGGAGAACAAACCGGGACGCCTCTTGGCAAGAGTGCTGCGCACTAGGCGCATCACCTCATACATTCCCAAAATACGTACGGCAACCGGTACCCATTCGACTGACCCCGGGACATATCTGCGACCTTCCTTAAATTTTTTCAGGACCTTTACGATCTGGAGACATCTGGTATACCATCCCCGTCACTGGATCACTTGGATGCTTACCTCACCCGGACGGTCACGCGTTCCCTTGGACCGCTAGATCGGACCTCTTTAAATGCGGAAATTATGACAGCCTTAAAGACGACGAAAAAGGGGAAAAGTCCGGGCCCTGACGGGCTACCGATCGAGTATTATAAGGCATGTACTAAAGAACTGCTACCTGCTCTCATGACTCTTTTCAACGCCGTACGGAGTGGGGTTCCCATACACCCACACTCTTTGACAGCAATAATCTCCTTGATACCAAAGCCCGAGAAAGACCACACGGCCTGCGGCAATTACAGACCGATTTCACTGTTGAATAACGACATGAAATTGCTGGCTCGCATACTGGCTGATCGATTGAAACGCTTTTTACCACAGCTAATTGACCCCGATCAAGTTGGATTCATACCCGGTCGAGAAGACAGAGATGCCACCACCAGAATACTAAATGCCTTAGCACTCGCCGGGCAGTCAAAGTCCCCATTATTACTACTGTCGACTGATGCCGAAAAGGCCTTCAACAGGGTACTTAGGCCCTTTCTGTTTCGGACATTGCAGCGTTTCGGTATCGGAGAGGAATATCTGTGCTGGGTTAAGGCTCTCTAACGCTGTCAGCGAGGGTACGTGTTAACGGAGCTCTCACACAGCCATTCCAGATTCATAATGGTACTCGGCAAGGATGCCCACTATCACCATTGCTCTTCGCGCTGAGCCTGGAGCCTTTATTATCCTCTATCAGACAAAATCCACTTAAAGGAGTCCAAGGAGAGAGAGTGGAACATAAGGTATCGGCATATGCAGATGACCTGATGTTTATCATGCCGGACCCAATAAGAACAATGCCGGAAGTCCTGCGGGAACTACAGATTTACGGTGATCTCGCAGGCTTTAAAATCAACGATACGAAGTCGGAACTGCTGGCGGTTTCGTTACCAACATCCTGGTGAGCGACACTGAGAGAGCGGTATCCCTTCCGATGGTGCGCTACCTCTCTAACCTACCTGGGGATTCGCCTAACTTCGGATTACTCGAAACTTTTTGCCCTTAATTACATGTCCTTACTAGATACTTTCCAGTCGGACATCGCAAGATGGTCACCTAAATATTTATCTTGGACGGGCCGCGTTAGAGTAATTAAGATGAACTTCCTACCAAGACCTGTACCAAGCTCTCCCGATTTCACTGCCACGGTCGTATCACCAGTCGATCCGCACGCACTTCACAAAATTTATCTGGCCACACGGCCGCCCACGACTCAAATATGCTACGCTCTGCAAGCCAAAACAGAATGGAGGTCTTGCCCTACCTGACACGCATCTTTATTATATAGCAGCTCAAATGAACAGAATAGTGGACTGGACGGTAGGTTCGCCGGAACAGAAGTGGCTAGACCTGGAAGAAGTTTTGGCAGGGCGTCCGCTATGGACGCTCCCTTGGCTGTCCTGGAGAGCGGTTCAGACACTTAAGCATTCAGCCTCCCCAGTTGGGCACACGCTACACATTTGGCACAAACCCCGAACGAAATTCATGCTGTCAACTTACCCATCACCGTTGCTTCCGCTTGTCCATAATCCTGACCTACCGATATCGATTTTGCCAACCTTAAGGGAACGCTTCACGGATACTACCAAATTCCGCGCACATCAATTGTTACAAAACGGAACTTTCATACCACTTGATTCGCAGGGACAACCGGACTCCACATTCGCGATACGTTTTAACTACAATCAAGTTAAATCATACCTTACACAGTTATCGGGCAACACCTCTCTTACCACACAGCTGACTGCCTTTGAATCTCTGTCAAAGGACATCTCCGCTGGCACATGGTATTTCCATGCTGTATCCCATGCTCCGGACGCTGGGCGAGGCACCCCCGGATTTTATGGCACGTTGGGAACGCACTCTTGGTTCACCTATTTCTGATGAATCATGGGCTAAATCACTTGCCCTGACGCACTTCGGTTCACCAATGGCTAAACTACAAGAAACCTCATAAAATACTGGCATTCTGGTACCGCACGCCCGCCCTGATTGCCACTTTTGACGCGTCTCACTCGCCGACTTGCTGGAGATGCAACATAGCAATAGGCACATATTTACATATTTGGTGGGAATGCGCATCTCTCAAACCATTTTGGAAGATGGTCCATGACCTGGTGCGCCGCACGACGGATGTGGAGTTGGAATTCACACCGCAAAATTTCCTATTACTCATGTTACCATTCTCGGTGAAGGTGATGAAGAAATCAGTTTTATTACGCATCCTTTTAGTGGCCAGAACACTGATTCCTCTTTACTGGAGGACTGGGACTATACCAACACTGAAAACGTTAGTTGACAAAATGGAAATTTTATGTTCCAATGAGGAACTAGCGCTTACACCGTCAGCGGCAGCACAACATTTCACCAAGGTGTGGTTCCACTGGGTTGCCTACTGCTCCTCGGCGAACTTTAGAACGGATTTAGCAGCAATTGCGAGCACGGTGGAGGCCGTAGGGCCGCCTAGTCCACAGGAGGAAGGCGACGGACTACTTCTCATGAACGGCCCTGAGCTGCAAAATACGCTCTCATGACCTCCTTTAACTCACTGTGTATTGTTTCCCTTATGTAGTCCCTTCCCCCCCCCCACACCCTCTGTCACTTTTCCCTTCTTTTCTTACTGTCCTTTGCTAATCTATTCTCTTTCGGTCATGAACCCCTAGCTACGTGAAGATCCCTAGACTGCTAGATCCATTATTCATATATTGGATTCATACAACATCTTACCGCCGACCTAAATCACCTTTGTTCTCTGAAAAAGTCACTTCAGTACTGCTAACGGAATGGGATATATTTGTTTCTGATAGGTGTTCAAGTACCGTGACCTCCTATTGTACAGGTCGTTGGTTGTTTTTGATATTAAGGAATACCGAAGCCTCTTTTGAGTCACCATTGTAGTAGGTCTTATGCTCTGACTGACCGCTTCTTTTATTTCATACTGTGTGAAATCGCTTTGGCATCCATATATATGTATGTTATTACTTTGGAAACTCAATAAACTATTACAAAAAAAAAAAATGATCTTAACATGTACAGCTTGGAAAAAAGACGAGACAGAGGAGATATGATTGAAACATTTAAATACGTAAAGGGAATCCACAAGGTAGAGGAAGGGAGTATATTTAAAAGGAAACAAAGTAGCAAAACAAGAGGACATAGTCTTAGATTAGAGGGGCAAAGGTTTAAAAGTAACATCAGGAAGCATTATTTTACTGAGAGGGTGGTGGATACATGGAACAGCCTTCCAGTTGAAGTGGTAGAGGCCAAAACAGTAATTGAATTTAAGCAGGCATGGGATAGGCATAAGGCTATCCTAAACAAAAGATAAATCCAGGTAAAATATCCATGTAATTGGGCAGACTAGATGGGCCGAAAGGTTCTTCTTATCTGCCGACATTTTCTATGTTTCTATGTTTCTATGTTTGAAAAGTGAAACGCTGTTGCAAAGAAACTACAGAATCAAAAAGGTCTGAAATTTACATATAAGATCCAATGAATGATAATAAAAAAGGAAAAAATTTTGTTCGCAAAGAAATCCTGAAAAATGCCTAAAAGATCTAAAACTAAAACTTTTTACTGCAGAATAAAATAAACGCTTTATTAGATACTGGATTAAAACGGGAATATTTTTTAACATTGAAGCCTATGGAATTCTTCTGAATAAACCTGTCGAATGAAACCATCGAATGGCAGGGCATTTCGGCAACTTTTCACTGCTAGTTTTGTTCTCTGAATAGACGAAGCATTGCTTCTCTATGGGGGATTCACTGCCCTCTAACAGGCACCGTATGTGCAGGCAATTCGCTAACATTTGGCAAACTGCCTGCTCTCTGGATAGCCGAATGGCCAGGAAAGGTAACCGTACGCTGAATTTAAGTGTTTGGTTACCTTTCGGCCAAAATTCGGAGCTCTTTGAATAACCGTTGCATAACTCTTTGAATAACAGTGCAAAACTGTTAAACACATATTGTTTCACAGAATTAAGGAAAGCCCCACTCACGTGGTTAAGAGCCTAAATCTGACAGGGTCAAATCTTAGCATTTTTGGATCCAAAAACCAGCAGTGAAAAGTTGACGAATTGCCCTGCCATTCGGTGGTTTCATGCGGCAGGTTAATTCAGGCAAATCCCATAGGCTTCAATGTTAAAAATATTCCCATTTTAATTCATTATCCAAGAAACCGTTGATAATATTCTGCAGTAAAAAGTCTATTTATAGATTTTTTAGGATCTTTTAAGATTTTTTTGTGATTTTGTTTGAAAAAAATATTCCAATTTTTTAAATATTTTTTTAACTTTATTTTTTTCTGTAACAGCCCTTTTTATTATCATTCCCTGGACCTCATATTTAAATTTCAGATATTTTCACTCCGTAGTTTCTTTGCAAACAGCGTTTCACTTTTCAAACAAACTTTTTTTCACTTCGTCTGCGGTGTCGGGTTTCTCTGGCAGCTGCTCTGCGCTGTGATCGGCTCCTGTTCGGGTTTCTCCCAACGGGGTTAAGCCAGATGTTTTTGCGGGTTTCGGTGTGCAGTCGTCTGGGTTTTGCGGTGAGTGTTTGGCAGGTTTGTGGTGGCTTTTCCCTGCACTTCGACGTCCCTGTGGTGCTTGCTGAATACACCGCAGAGTCGCCGAAATGGGATCGCCAAATCGCACCGAATTGAAGAGCATGAAAAGTCACTGCACGTTTGGTGACTTTCGATTCTTTTTGAATAACCCTGCAAGTATCGCTCCATCAGTGGAAGAACTTTGGATGAACTTTGATGTACCTGGGATAGAGGGTACTTGTGTGTGGTTGATGTAGAGCGATACATATTCCAACCTCTGTGCGGTTAAACTCTATATTGTATTGACAAATAATCCACTATAACAATAGTGGTAGCACCACACCTTCAAAGTACAAGATGGAAATATTGATAAATAATGTGATTGTTCACACAATACACAAAGGTACTGAAACCTGAAACATATAGTAAGAGCTGGTCTACTTGAGCTAGTCAAACGTACCACAAAGTATTGGTGACAGAGGATAAAACGAAGAAAAACTTTAAGAACTGAATACAACGTGATCACTTTGAACTTAACCCCTGGCTTTAACCCCTTAGGCACCGGGTCGCACTTCAGCGCCTTGCGGCGACGAAGTGCGGCCTAGCTCTGGTGGGGGCCACCATCTTGGATGGCGGCTCCACCCCCGGGTCCCCCCTCGCTGCCTGACCTCATAGCGTGATGACCTCAGATAGCCGGGGAACCCCTAGCTGCCCGGGGATTTCCCAAGGAAATCCCCTGGTGGAGATATCGGGGTTCAAACAAACCCCCTATCTCCAGAACCGTGGGAGCTAGGGGGTCGTGGAGGGTGTCATTCGAAAGGCCTGAGCATGGCCTTTCGAATGATACATGACCAGGTAAAAAGTAAATAAAAAAATAAAAAAACATGCATTTTTTTGTGTGTTGTTTTTATTAATGCAGCAATATTGTTCACATTTCAATTATGTGAACAATCATGCTGCACTAATGTTTTTTTTCTATGGGGTGCATTTGCTAAAAATCACATTTTTTGGGGGGGGGGGAATTACGTAACAAGTCCCCATTTCTAATTTTTGTACAAGCGCACCCCATAGAAAACAATCTCAAACGCTCATGTGATAAAATGTGAAAACACTTTACACGCTGCAGCTTAGCACTGGTGTCCATCTTGAAAATTAACTATTTATGACCACTATGTATTCTCTCGTTTAGCCAGTTTTCTATCCAAGAACAAGAATTTTCATCTAGACCATTTTTTCATAATTTGAATAGTAACCTCTTGCGCAGAACTGTGTCGAAACTTTTTACAAAATCCAACTAAATCACATCCACTGTGACCCCCTGATCTATACTTCTTTCTTCAAAGAATGCAATTAGGTAGTTAAAAAATAATATTACAGTCTTCAGGGTTTTTCAAGCTTTTATAAAATCCACGTGCAAATAAAACATTGCACAGCTTGACAGTCTAGCAACAGAATTACAGTTTCATACTAGAGAGATTTTCTTATCACATATTGATCTGTCCAGAAACATATCAAGAGGATGATATGTGTAGTCAGAGGAGAGCAATATAAAAAGGTCTACAAAACTCCACTCATGCACTAGTGCATCAATACTGGAAAAGGGAACAAGTGCAATTATAAACTACCAGACTAGCATTTTCATGTCAAGCGCTACACCCAAATTAACATCACCGTTTGAGGTATCTGTTCCAAATTCCCACAACTCCATTGCGTAACTGCAAGTTTGTGACATGAGAATGGGTCACATGGACACAGAGGGACTACTTTGTGACATTTTCTCCATAGAGGCTATGACCAGGCAGGATTAAGTTCAGCTGCAACATTTCTTCTAAAAAAGGAAATATAAAATTTTAGTGTTAAAATATATTGTTGAGCCATAACTTTATCTTAGCAAAACCACAGGTTTCCAGACTTGGTGACTTTCATATATTGCCAGTAAAGGGGATGGGGAGGAGCTATTCCAACCCAGGCGCTTTATTAGTGACTCAAGCACATTAGGAAGCCCCCAGCCGTGATCTTGCGGGAGTTCGTGAGATCGCGACTGGGGCTTCCCAACCAGCAGACGCGCAAAAAATTTGCCAGCGGCGCTTGTGGAAGGTATGAATGCGGTCAGCTGCAGGGGCCTGTCCAAATGTCGTTAAACCAGTCGGACAGCCGCCCCAGCCCCTCGGATGCCAGCAAGCCAGCTCAATGCTGCCTTCCAGTATGGGGGGGGGGGGGGGGGGGAGTATTGGGGGCATCTGCACGAGTACCAAGTACTCGTGCAGAACCCGGTATCGGCACCGATACTAGTATCGGTGCATCCCTAGACGTCGCAAATGCGCTGCGTCTGAGGTCGCGTCATCACGCACACAGGAAGCTACGCGGACACTGCGCACTCTGGACGTCCGTCTTAGCGCTTTTACGTCGAGGCCTAAATGGCGTTCATTGCCACCTGCATGGTGCGTGTGCACTTCGGTGCGCACGTATTTCGTGTGTTGGTCTCTATTGATCACAAATCAATGCTACGACGGATGTTAAACTGTGTGGCGACACTGACGTGATGACTGCGTTCATCTGAGGCTAGCCTAAGGGGTTAATATTACAATATGTCATTTTGCTGCCCTGTCCTGGGATACGTTTAATTAATAGAAAGCCTGGTGTGATTGGTTTCTGATAAATATTTTATCTATTAATTACAAGTATCCCAGGACAGGGCAGCAAAAGGACATTGTAATATTAAATATCCCTATAAATCAAGGGGGGTCAGCAACCCTGGCCCTCCAAATGTTTTGAAACTATATTCCCCTTGAGACTCTGCAAACCTAAAGAGCAGCCGAGCATCACAGGAAATGTATTTTCAAAACATCTAGGGCTCTATTACATTTTTGCATAAAAACGCACGCGCCGCACAATTTTTTGCACGCAGCGTTAACGCGCATAAATTAACGCTGGTATTCCAATCCGAGCGCATTTTTTCGACCGTTAAAAAAATAACGCGTGGAAGAAAGTCGCGCAAAAACGAGCACGCATTAACGCTGCGCGCAGAAATCGGTGGGCAGACTGTTTAACGCAATTCAGCCAATCAGAATTAAGAACCACAATTGTCTCCCGTTCAGTTTTTGCGCCTGTCAAAATCAATCTGAGTATATATATGCTGCAGCAATAATAAAAAACACGCACAACTTCTCCATTTTATTGTTTGGGTATGCGTAGAATGTGTAACTATACTTTGCTGTATTTTTTTTTAGGCTGGTGTATTTCGTTTCGGCCAGGACGATCAGATTTGCAGTTACCACCAGCTTTTCAAAGACGTTAAAATTATGCGTGCAAATGTTGTCCGTTAAAACTTGCGCTACGATTGTAATACCTTGCGCTCACAATGTTAAGTATAAGACGCGCAAAGTACATTACGCTCGCAAAAGGGTTCGTGCAGGTCCACCTGCGTTAGACGTAAACGCACATTTTTTGCACGGACATTGTAATACGACGTTCTGCGCGAAGGGTTTTTCCCCCTCGCATTAATGCATTTGTGCGCACGCGTTAACGTTTGCACGGAAAATGTAATAGGGCCCCTAGAGGGCTGTTGTTGCCCACACCTGCTCTAAAGAGTTCTGTAAGCCGTGCTGCTCTCGCACATGCAGCCAGCTGTGAGAATTTGGCCCCACCCCTCCGTGCTGCAGCAGCATTGCCAGCTCTCCTCTTTCCTGCTGATCACTCGCTCGACTTTGGGGGGGGGGGATACACTTGCAGATCCACTACAGTCTGTCAAAGAGTGCTGTGAGAATGTACGAAAAACCACAAAAAATTAAAATAGAATACTGCATGAAAAAAGTTTTTATCGACGTGGAGCTCGGAGGAACAGAAATGTGGGTGAATATGAATGTATCACAGAGCCCCACAGCAATAAAACACAATGTGCTCTGTGTAGGAGTGTGAATTTTATGCTGTGGAGCACTGTGAAATGGGTGGGCAGCATATTTCAACCTTGAACCCAGGCAGAACAAGGTCTTGTGTTGGCACTGGCAAAATCATAGTATCTATGAGACAAAGCCCAAGTATTCCAGCTAATCGCAGCTCTTTCTGGACTGATCATGATGCTGGTTCAGCAATTGGTTAGGAGGACAAGGATATACAGAACATGCGTCAGATTGTGGCAGATGCTGTCCAAACCAAAATGCACAATATGAAAATTGAGCTCGAGTGAATTCATATTTATGGGGCCCACATACAGACAGGGGGGGGGGGTGTGACATGAGGCCACAGGAAACACAAAGAGATATTTGTGTTCTGTGGCTGTGACGGGTGTCTCTTTGGGTACATGGGCCTAGAAATGTATTTGGGAGGTGCAGGCCGCATGTTCTAGCTCATTTCCCTGCCCTCTCGTGTTTGAGTCACCCTGTGCCTGTAGAATGGGTGCAGGGTGTTTGTTTAACATTATTCATGCAAAACGCAGATTATTGTCTATCATCATGGCCTGTGTGTTAAAATCTGTACATTTGAGTAGTTTTGTTAATCTGCTTTGTCAGGCAAACACTGCGCCATTATCTGCCATTTTAGACTGTAATCTTGTTTTCCATCCATGGCTGTCATTGTCTGTCTTGCTAGGAATGTTGAGCAAATGTTTAACCCATTAACTGCCCTAGCCTAATGTCCCAAATGCCATGTAGCAGAAGGAGCAATAAAAAAATCACAACATGGGGAAACTCGCAACATTTTCTAAGGGAGGTTCTGTATATGTAAATGAGCCATGTTTGACCAAATATCTGTGCCTGTCCCCAATCAAAACCAGTTCCATTTTGACCCTGAAAACATTCAGATCTACGGCCTAGTCTTATTTCTAGGGATGCTAGCTAGGCTCTTTATGTGTCCCGGTACTTAAACTTTGTCTAAGGTACTGTAGGAAGGAATGAGAGGAAGGGTTTGGCAAGGAAGCGGCATTGACAGATGTGACCCAGCCGGGGTACGGAGATCCTTTACAGTGTCCATTATATACATGTGCAATATTGAGACTAAAAAGGAACACATTTAAGTATATCAAAGACGTGCAAGGCACAGTTGCTTTGTGAAATGAAATGTGGAAATCTGACCGTATTTCCTGTGCACGCACAGTAGGGCTGTCATTTATATGCAGAATAAAGAAAACAATTGAATCTGTATTGAACAACATTTTTCCCCAGCACTACATAATCACTACCTTGGTAGTAAAAAGTAACTTAATTTCCAGAAAACCAGAAGAAAAAAGTCACAGGCGACCTCAGGGTTTACCCCTCCACACTTAATTGAATTCAGCTATCCTGCAGGAAAGCACCAGCAGGATACAAATGTCTGCCTGAGATGTAATATAAAACTTCGCTTTTAATGGACAAGTAAAACACTTGGTTGATAAAATTGACACAAAATAACCACAATATACACCCTTCACATTTAAAAAACAAAAGTCATATAGCATTGGGGAGATTAAATGCGGTTAGCCGGATGCGCTTATAAATACAGTCTTATATAGACCACTAATCTAGCCAGCCTTATGTAGCACATTAATGTATAAATTTCTTAAGTAGGCTGGTCAACATACCACCGCATACACACACACACACACACCAATGGACAACAAAGGGTACCCGTTAGGTAGAAATCTCAAGAACAGATCCCCATATTCATTTGGGTGTCAAGATAGTTCATTGAAAAGTGCTCCAGATATATAGGAATGCAGCATGATAGAACTATTGGGTCACAATTTCCACCAACACCTAAACCAAATAGCCCAATAATAGATTTCTAAACAGCGGCCCCTTGTCTGGAAAAGCACACGACGAGCGTTTCGCCACGAATGCCTTATCTCCATGCCTTATCCCCAGCACTGTCAATCCATGACGTTCACTAGAGATTTAGGAAGGATTTACCTTGCAGCATCTGTATATAACCACATACCCAACCGATCTCGCTCTCTGAAATAGTTAATGTTTAATATCCTTAGCTTACGCTCTCCTCCTGACAGACACAAGGCAAGGTCCTACTCTCTTGCCCCATAGCACATAGTTCACTCTTCGCACCCCTAGGCGTAGACATCCGACACAGATAAGTAGCCTTTGGCTGCCTGAACGGATCAGGATCACATTGTCACATACGCTCTGTGCGACGATCTCCTTGTCTACAGATAAAGCTGCAATTCAGAAACAGCTAGCAGAGGCCCCCGACTCTCACATGCTTAAAGTGGATAAAATCGGGTCTTCTCCTGCATTATGAAACAATGGCATTAGCAATGCGATGCTAAAGGCTCTTCATTTGTGGATGCTCTGCTCATTTCACAGGGAATAATTTATTTTTGCTCTTCTCAGTAAGCCTGGAGTTTTGTGGCATTCATTAAAAACGAATAGGTACCAGATCGAAACGGCCACAAAAAGAGAAACAGCTAGAGTCTTTGAAATGGTATGCGGAGGAGTGACGGCCGCCAGACATATGGGATGCATTACTGACATCAAAAATTTATTTCCAAGGCACAAACTAAACAAAAGGAAAGCAGGAAGAAAACAAGACTAGGAGGAATATAAATATGAAAGAAGTATTTAATAATAAAAGATGCTAGAATAAAAACCATTAAAGATTTACTATAGACAGCAAAAATTATATGCATACATTTTATACATGATCTCTTCAATTTCAAGAGTCCGCAACATGTAGTTGTCTCATGTCAGCCCAAAGCTGCTGACCTAGAACACCGCATATATGTGTCTGAGCCAGACTTTGATAAGATTCCTCCCAGAGTGACACTGACTCTGCAGTGTGATCTGGGGGAATTTCTAAATATAGTGTCATACCAGGATATAGTGTGACTTGACAGGTCTGACTTAAAAACGCTCCATTACCACAAAGCTACTACGCTCATGGTATCATTAAGTGAAGACAACGCATCCTACTTCACCACCTCCCTCATACCTCATCCTTCACCTGCCCTGATGCTGCCACTAATCACTACAACACTACGCTTATCTCTGCTCTAGACACTCTTGCTCCTCTTCGACTCTGTAAGGCCCCACGCCGCCAGCTTCAGCCCTGGCACACCCTCCAGACTCGCTACCTGCAAAGATGCTCCCGCACCGCAGAGCGTGCCTGGAGGAAATCCCGCTCTGAAGCTGATTTTGTTCACTTCAAGTTTATTCTCCGGTCATACACCTCTGCCCTCCACTTGGCCAAACAATCCTTCTTCTCATCTCTTATATCTACGCTGTCCTCCAACCCTAAACAGCTCTGGTCCACCTTCAACACCCTCCTCTACCCACCTGCACCTCCCCCCTCAGCTGCCTTCAGCGCTCAAGACCTGGCAGACTACTTCCTCAGTAAAACTTTAACTATCAGAAGCAACATCCCAACACCAGATAGTTATCTGCCACCTCCACTCCCACAGGTCCCATCTGCCACCCTCTGCCGCTTCCTCCCAACCACTGAGGAGGAAGTCAATTCCTTATTGTCCTCCTCACATCTCACCACGTGCCCGCTCGACCCCATTCCCTCACATCTAATTCCTCCCCTCTCCTCCTCCCTCACCCCTGCTCTCACACACATCTTCAACCTATCTCTCTCCACTGGCTCCTTTCCATCCGCCTTCAAACACGCGCTAGTTACCCCTTTACTAAAGAAACCATCCCTAGATCCCAACTCTCCATCCAACTACCGTCCTGTATCCCTGCTTCCCTTTACCTCTAAGCTCTTAGAAAAACTAGTCTTCAACCGCCTCTCCATCTTCCTGTCCAATTCCCTACTTGACCCCCTGCAATCTGGCTTCCGTCCCCTACACTCAACTGAAACTGCCCTCAAAGTCACCAACGACCTCCTAACTGCTAAAAAACACGGCCACTATTCTATTCTCATCCTGCTTGACCTCTCGGCTGCTTTTGACACTGTTGACCACCCCCTCCTTCTACTGACCCTCAACTCTCTGGGTCTCGGTGACACTGCACTTGCTTGGATTGACTCCTATATATCCAACAGGTCCTTCTGTGTGTCCTTTGCTGGTAACTCCTCCTCCTCATTGCCTCTATCTGTTGGTGTACCTCAAGGCTCTGTCCTTGGTCCTCTGCTCTTTTCCATCTACACCTCCTCCCTGGGCAAAATCATCAACAGCTTTGGCTTTAATTACCACCTCTACGCTGATGACACTCAGATCTACCTCTCTACCCCTGATCTCTCTCCCCCTGTCCTTTCCAAAGTCAGTGACTGTTTATCTGGCATCTCCTCCTGGATGGCCTCCCACCACCTAAAGATCAACATGTCAAAGACTGAGCTCCTACTTATTCCTCCCTCTAATGCCGCCCCACCTCCTGACTTCTCTATCACGGTGGAGGGTATCACCATCTCCCCATCAAACCAAGTTCGCTGTCTTGGAGTTACACTTGACTCTGCTCTTTCCTTCATCCCCCACATCAAGTCTCTTTCCTCCTCCTGCCGATACCAACTGCGTAATATTTACAGAATTCGGCCATTTCTTACCGCTGTCGCCACAAAACAACGCTTTATAAATAAAGAATAATAATAATAATAATAATCCTGTCTATAAATTGAAAGTATGTATATTATTATTATTATTCTTTATTTATAAAGCGCCAGCATATTCCGCAGCGCTGTACAATAAGCACAGTATAGACAGGGTTACAATACATTGAACAACATTTGACAAACAGTACAGGAGGAGATGAGGGCCCTATTCCCGTAGGAACTCACAATCTAGGAGGGTTGGGGTTGGAAACAGGAGAGGAGAGGACTGTAAGGTGAGAGTGATTGATGGTTGCGTCAGTGAGTTGGGTGGTAGGCTTCCCTAAATAGGAATGTTTTAAGGGAGCGTTTGAAGGAAGAGAAGTTAGGGGAAAGTCTGACAGTACGAGGGAGAGCGTTCCAGAGAGTGGGGGCTGCGTGTGAGAAATCCTGCAGTCTATCATGGGAAGAGGTGATGCGGGGAGAAGCTAGGCGCAGGTCACTGTTTGACCTTAGGTAGCGGGCTGGGGTGTATTTGGTGATTAGTGAGGACAGGTAGTGGGGAGCTGAGTTAGTGAGGGTTTTGTAGGTAAGGATAAAGATTTTGAACTTAATTCTGCAGTGGATGGGGAACCAGTGAAGGGACTCGCAGAGGGGAGCAGCAGAGAGCGGCGGGTGAGGTGAATTAGCCTGGCGGAGGCGTTCAGGATGGATTGTAGGGGGGAGAGGCGGGACAGAGGGAGGCCAGATAAGAGATTATTGCAATAGTCGAGTCGGGAGATTACCAGGGCGTGTATTAGTGGTTTTGTGGTGACAGCGGTAAGAAATGGCCGAATTCTGGAAATATTACGCAGTTGGTATCGGCAGGAGGAGGAAAGAGACTTGATGTGGGGGATGAAGGAAAGAGCAGAGTCAAGTGTAACTCCAAGACAGCGAACTTGGTTTGATGGGGAGATGGTGATACCCTCCACCGTGATAGAGCAGTCAGGAGGTGGGGAGGCATTGGAGGGAGGAATAAGTAGGAGTTCAGTCTTTGACATGTTGATCTTTAGGTGGTGGGAGGCCATCCAGGAGGAGATGCCAGATAAACAGTCACTGACTTTTGAAAGGACAGGGGGAGAGAGATCAGGGGTAGAGAGGTAGATCTGAGTGTCATCAGCGTAGAGGTGGTAATTAAAGCCAAAGGTGTTGATGATTTTGCCCAGGGAGGAGGTGTAGATGGAAAAGAGCAGAGGACCAAGGACAGAGCATTGAGGTACACCAACAGATAGAGGCAATGAGGAGGAGGAGTTACCAGCAAAGGACACACAGAAGGACCTGTTGGATAAATAGGAGTCAACCCAAGCAAGTGCAGTGTCACCGAGACCCAGAGAGTTGAGGGTCTGTAGAAGGAGGGGGTGGTCAACAGTGTCAAAAGCAGCCGAGAGGTCAAGCAGGATGAGAATAGAATAGTGGCCGTGTTTTTTAGCAGTTAGGAGGTCGTTGGCGACTTTGGTGAGGGCAGTTTCAGTTGAGTGTAGGGGACGGAAGCCAGATTGCAGGGGGTCAAGTAGGGAATTGGAGGACAGGAAGAGGGAGAGGCGGTTGAAGACTAGTTTTTCTAAGAGCTTTGATGTGAAGGGAAGCAGGGATACAGGGCGGTAGTTGGATAGAGAGTTGGGATCTAGGGATGGTTTCTTTAGTAAAGGGGTAACTAGCGCGTGTTTGAAGGCGGATGGAAAGGAGCCAGTGGAGAGAGATAGGTTGAAGATGTGTGTGAGAGCAGGGGTGAGGGAGGAGGAGAGGGGAGGAATTCGATGTGAGGGAATGGGGGTCGAGCGGGCACGTGGTGAGATGTGAGGAGGTCAATAAGGAATTGACTTCCTCCTCAGTGGCTGGGAGGAAGCGGCAGAGGGTGGCAGAGGGGACCTGTGGGAGTGGAGGTGGCAGATAACTATATTGTGTTGGGATGTTGCTTCTGATAGTTAGAGTTTTACTGAGGAAGTAGTCTGCCAGGTCTTGAGCGCTGAAGGCAGCTGTGGGGGGAGGTGCAGGTGGGTAGAGGAGGGTGTTGAAGGTGGACCAGAGCCGTTTAGGGTTGGAGGACAGCGTAGATATAAGAGATGAGAAGAAGGATTGTTTGGCCAAGTGGAGGGCAGTGGTGTATGACCGGAGAATAAACTTGAAGTGAACAAAATCAGCTTCAGAGCAGGATTTCCTCCAGGCACGCTCTGCGGTGCGGGAGCATCTTTGCAGGTAGCGAGTCTGGAGGGTGTGCATAGCATGAGATTGTAGTTATTGAACATCAAGTGCGTTCAAACCTTGAGATTTTTTTTATATATATTTGGTTATACATTAGTTTTCATTGTGTGGAAATTTGTAAAATATCAGAAGGTGAATCTGGAAAAAATATTGAATTATATAAGGATTACAGATGTTTAACGAAAAAGCTCTAGGATATTCATGGGACCTCGTAAGAAGAACAAAACGTAAATGTAAGTGGAGCCGTCATGACCACTAGAAGAGAATAAATTGACAGAATTACTAATATATATATATATATATAATCTAGCATTTTCTGCCAATACACAGTTCTAAAAAAAATTTAACAAAGTGTGTAGCTTGCTGGCAAAATGTAACACTTCTATGAAGCATGCTGCACAGGTGAGGGACAACGGCAGGACAGTCCTCTGTTCACTTTGAGCAGCTAGTTGACTGCAAGCATGCCACCATCACCACTAAGGCCGGGTCAGACGATTGCAGTAGGTGCGCCCGTACGGACGTGGCGTCCAGCGCTATAAGCGCTGCAAGCAGACGCGCAGAAAGCCTCCCCGTCGAACCGCTAGACGTGTGTTGGACGGGGCTGCAAAGCGCAAATCTCCACGGGGGGGGGGGGGGAAAGAGACCGAGCCTTGCAGTGCTGAGTGCACTAACTGCCAGTTATGCAGCGTAATTGTCCTTAGCAAGCTCTTGACATGGTGGGAGGTGCTTGGTGGCTCCCGGGATTGGAATTGGGTAAGAGGTGTCTACAATATCTCAGACATACATATTGCAGGGATTCTTCAGAGTAGTGATAGAAAAGGCATCTATAGCCCATCTTCCTTTATTATGGTTTGTTGCCAGTCCAGAAGGGTGGGGAGCCACCGTACAGATTTACAGAAAACTACCAAAGACTCACTGAAGGTGGGGGGGGGGGGGGTGGTCCGTGCAGGCTATGCTTATTTTATGGGCAGAGTGCCTTTTGAAGTAACTAGGGTTTACTCAAAAAAGCCTTTTGGGTTGTTTGAGGTGCATTGGAAGTTTTCTTTCCCAGAAAGGGATACTCCTGTTTTGTCTTTAAGCCACAACTCTGCATTGATCTTCAAGGAAACCGGCTTTACGTTATCTGGGGTAGGTAAAGAACCTTTCATTGACCTGGCATGCATGGAATATTAAATTACAAACTCACATGTGAAAAAGTAAAAAAGAAAAGATGGTTATAATAAAATATGCATACATACATAAAGCACACCCCATCAATTGTTTCCAAGCAAGCAATAATAAAGACATGTAGAACAAGTTTCATTTACCATTAGGGTGTGTCTGGAGTAACCTATCCGTGCATGTCTATACCTTGCACATTTGTAGAGCAAGAGGGAATATTAAACACCCAAATTAAGTACATGTCAATAATCTTAATGCTGTAATTCAGGGCTCGACAAAGCCAGGAGCCTAAATTTTCAGTTTATTTTACACCAATCTAAAAACATTTAGTTGGCTTCAATGTTTTCTTCCTGTCTCCTACATTTAATGTAAATACATCCAGCCCTGGTGTATGCGTGTGCTGGGTAAATAGGGTGTCCAATGACAACAGAGCAAAGAAAATAAGTGAACAAAACGTCATAAAAGGTACAGATATTAACACAAATAATATATATACACTGCTCAAAAAAATAAAGGGAACACTTAAACAACACAATGTAACTCCAAGACAATCACACGTCTGTGAAATCAAACTGTTCACTTAGGTAGCAACACTGATTGACAGTCAAGTCCACATGCTGTTGTGCAAATGGAATAGACAAAAGGAGGGAAGCATAGGCAGGTAGCAAGACATCCCCAATAAAAGGAGTGGTTCTGCAGGTGGTGACCACAGACCACTTCTCAGTTCCTATGCTTTCTGACTGATCGTTTGGTCACTTTTGAATGCTGGCGGTGCTGTCACTTTAGTGGTAGCATGAGACGGAATCTGCAACCCACACAAGTGGCTCAGGTTGTGCAGCTCATCCAGGATGGCACATCAATGCGAGGAGTGGCAAGAAGGTTTGCTGTGTCTCTCAGCATAGTGTCCAGAGCATGGAGGCGCTACCAGAAGACAGGCCAGTACATCAGGAGTCATGGAGGAGGCCGTAGGAGGGCAACAACCCAGCAGCAGGACCACTACCTCCACCTTCGTGCAAGGAGGGACAGGAGGAGCACTGCCAGAGCCCTGCAAAAAATTACCTCCAGTGGGCCACAAATGTGCATGTGGCTTCTCAAACGGTCAGAAACAGACTCCATGAGGGTGGTATGAGGGCCCAACATCCACAGGTGGGGGTTGTGCTTACAGCCCAACACCGTGCAGGACGTTCGGCATTTGCCAGAAAACACAAAGATTGGCAGCTTTGCCACTGGCGCCCTGTGCTCTTCACAGATGAAAGCCGGTTCACACTGAGCACATGTGACAGACTTGACAGGGTGTAGAGAAGCCGTAGAGAAGCCGTGGAGAACATTTTGCTGCCTGCAACATCCTCCAGCATGACCTGTTTGGCAGTGGGACAGTAATGGTGTGGGATGGCATTTCTTTAGGGGGCCGCACAGCCCTCCATGCGCTCGCCAGAGGTAGCCTGACTGCCATTATGTATCGAGATAAGATCCTCATGCTGGTGCGGTTGGCCCTGGGTTCCTCCTAATGCAAGACAATGCTAGACCTCATGTGGCTGGAGTGTGTGAGCAGTTCCTGCAAGACGAAGGCATTTATGCGATGGACTGGCCCGCCCGTTCCCCAGACCTGAATCAATTGAGCACATCTGGGACATCATGTCTCGCTCCATCCACCAACGCCACGTTGCACCACAGACTGTCCAGGAGTTGGGGGATGCTTTAGTCCAGGTGTGTGGGAGGAGATCCCTCAGGAGACCGTCCGCCACCTCATCAGGAGCATGCCCAGGCATTGTAGGGAGGTCATACACACTACTGAACCTCATTTCGGCTTGTTTGAAGGACATTACATCAACGTTGGATCAGCCTGTAGTGTTGTTTTCCACTTTCATTTTGAGTGCAACTCCAAATCCAGACCTCCATGGTTGCTCAATTTGATTTCCATTGATAAGGTTTGTGATTTTGTTGTCAGCACATTCAACTATGTAATGATCACAGTATTTAATAAAGAATATTTCATTCATTCAGATCTAAGATGTCTTATTTTTGTGTTCCCTTTATTTTTTTGATATATATATATATATATATATAGCCAGACTGATATTAGAAGCAACGGTCTACACTTCTAGGCTCAAAAAAAGTAGCCAAAAGACCACATGAACAAAAAATACCTAACATCAAAAAGCACCAGGTAACAAAGCGATAAATAGAAGCAGCTAAAATCATAATTTGGGTCAGCACAAACCAACTCCCAGATGCAGTGGCAAGGTTCCCAACATTTCGGTGAGTATTCGCCTTTATCAAGGTATACCTTGATAAAGGCAATCCTCGCCAAAAGTTTGGCTCTTAACTTTTGTAGCTGGCTCCTAGATTCAAAGCAAATTTGTCAAGCCTTGCTTAATTGATATTTAAATACAAAAGGGCCTTGAGAGCCGACCAAGAACCAGAATTGGCTCATCTGTGGAGCAGTTCTACATAGAAAGATGAGAAACGGCACTCCGATCCAATGTGGCTTTTTGAAGAACTTGATTTGAAGCTGTTTACTGTATCAACATGTCAGCAAACGCTGCTAGGCAGCTGAGATGTTGCTGTAAACTGTGGTTTTGATTCTTCAATGATGATACATTCTTCAATGTATACCAGGTAAAGTATCCATGTAATTGGGCAGACTAGATGGGCCGAAAGGTTCTTATCTGCCGACATTTTTCTATGTTTCTATGCCACGTTGCACTGGAGTGCCTGGTCTACTGATCTTTGAGGTACTGAGCTGGCCGCTCTGCAGGCTGTGAGCAGGTTTTTTTGGAGCCAATTTTTTTTAGCAATTTCGATTTAGCACAGCAATTACTGTGTAGGCACTGTATTAGCACCTGGCCCCTGAAAAAAGCACAAGGCAGACGAATACAGTCTCAACCAGGATCAGGCAGCTGAGGGAGACTAGGAACTATTTGTTCCCAGTCTCACTCCATGCCCAGCGAGAGGAAGCAGTGGCTCTAACAGGTTTGTTTTTTTTTTTTTTTTTTTGGGGGGGCTTAGTGAATGCCTCATGGAGTCAAACCAACAAACTGGCCTCTTTAACAGCCACTACCGAGGGTCAAACATATTTCCATTAGAAGATGGCAGCCATACGAGAGAATTTTTTTTTCTACGTATTTGTTGAGGAAATAACCTCAACCAAACGTTTCCTGTAGTTGCAGATCAGACCTGCACAATGATCTGGAGTAATTTTGGACCACTCTTCACAAAACGGTTTCAGTGTAAAAAGCATCAAACCAATGTATTATGCTCAATGATTAAACCGCAAAAAAAAAGACCAATGCCCCAGTGCAACAATCCAATATCATTACACTAAAAGATTCAACATACAAGTTAGGAGAGGCTGTTAAAAGGGGTTTTTAAAATCGCCATGCCCACTATGCACATATGCTTATGTAAACATAACCAGCCACAGGTAAGTGAATGAATGTTACTTTTAATTACAAAAGAACCATTATTATTTTAATCATCTGATGCATATTAAAGCCACCCACACGTCCCGCCACACAAAACTAGCCACCCACATGTCCCACCACACAAAACCAGCCACCCACATCCAACTCCCATCACACAAAACCAGCCACCCACATAACACACAACTCCCACACAAAGCCAGCCACCAACACACAACCAAACTCCAATCAACAAAACCAGCCACGTGTGTACTTTTGTTCATAGCATGAGGATAGATATTTTTAAGTGATTTTGCAAACTTGCAACATAACAATTATTCAAGTAGAATCTGCACTAGCCTCTTATTGCACAGCACAGAGGACGCATGATCAACCATCGGCAGATTCATAATATATCATTATTATATGTATACGTCATGTCCTGCCAGAATGCTGTAACTAAAAATAATTTTAAAAAAACATTTAAAAAAAGTGTGATTTTTGTTTGCATTTTCAAGTTGGGGGGGCCCCCCCAAATAGAAGATCCCCCCCCACCCGGGTGCCAAATGTTCTATGTACACCCCTGGTACCAGTACACCTATCTGGCGTTAAACCCAGCGGTTTATGAATTTCAGCTGAAAAATCGAAACCATCTCCTAAATAAAAAATGTTACCCCTTGCCACCGAAGGACGTGCTATGCTGTACTCGTGGTGGGAGGGCTTTGAAGATGCAGGGCGTACATGTACGCCTCGCTCTCTTCAATGGGCCACCTCAGCCCCTCCCAGCCGCTGCACGCCATTTGCTGCAGTGGGATGGTCTAAACTCAGTGACCCCCGCAGCACCTGCCGGCGTTAACCCACCCCTACCCATCGTTAAAGGGTTAAAAGATTACATCTTTGCTTTGAATCTTATGGGATTCCATAAATCAGGGCATTTCGCCATCATTTTGGTGCAGTTCAGCGTTCTCTGAATAGACGAACATTACATCTCGATGGGACAAATTTCGCTGCTGAACTGCACTGTATTTAGCTGTCAAAACGTCTGTATTTAATGAATTGATAGCTTGGGGAATAGACGAACTGCCCCAAAATTGCAACAAACCTTGAAATAAACCGTTCGGTGCAATTCTGTTTCAAATTCAGTGTTTAGTGAATAGAGCCTTTAATCTTGACAAAATGGTCACACTGCTGCAAGCTCCTTGCTCCCAATTCTGAGTAGGAACTCAGACGGCAGATTCAGTCAGCAGAACACGCAGCTCTCCTGCAGTTATGTGACATGATGAGCTGGAAGCATGTTAAGTCCTGCAAAGATCAGAGGAAGACCAGCACTGGCTTTAGGAGGGTGGGATGTGATGTATCAGCTGCCACAATATTTAGTTTAATTTCATTCTTATTTTGTTAACCCTTTATTTATATGAACAAATTCCCCTCTTAGGCCCCGTTCACACCTTGCGATGTTATCGCACAGATTTTGCGCAACGTCGCGCTATGTAGCTTCTCCAATGCATTTCAATGGAGCTGTTCACATCTTGCCGCGTGATGTCGCAGTAGCATGTCGCTGATACCTGACCCTTGATCTGCATTGGTAGGGCTTTGCAAAATCGTGCAAAACCGCAACATTATCGCACTATGTTACAAATATGAAAATTGCGCGGGAAAAAAAATGCACGATTTTCAAATTGCACAGTGTGAACGGGGCCTTCGATTTACTGTAAAATGTTCAGTTTTGTAATTGTAATCTCCTGCAATTTCCCACAGTGATCCTGCAAGTAACCATGGAGTGCATGCCTGCTACAATGTATCAGGTCATTGAAACGGCCCGGCTGTTGGCTCGTCTGTTATATCTCCTTTGCTGTTAAATAGCTCGTTCCCTTTTGTGTCCAGGTTGTACCAACGTTAATTGTGCCAACAAAATGTATTATTTTCACATGTCCCTGTAAAGAGTACCACAGCTTGCCTAAAACTAATGCAGGAGACTCCCCAGGAGAGCGCGAGTGCCGCTGGCAGGCTGCCACAACCCGACTCCTGTTCACCTGTCTGCCCTGGAGCCCCCACCATGGCACTTTTTGGACATTAGGTCCCCTTAGATGCAGGCAGAGATGAGCAGTGAATTGATGCACTCTTAATAGCGGCGTTACTGGCTTCATCCAGCAGATCGGCTTATTCTGACCAAACTTGAAGTCACTGCTCATGTTTTGGGGTATCAGTCATGTTCTGCTCGCTGTGCCCACGAAAGGCTCCAGGTCTACGGCTTCAGCTTATTTCTGGGGGATGCTAGTCAGGCTCTCTACATGCACCTTTAAGCTGTGGCTAAGGTACTGGAGAAAGGCATAAGAGTCACGAGGAGAAGCCGGGTGTCCAGCGAGGAAGCGGCATTTGACAGATGTGACCCTGTCCAGACACAGATCTGTTACAGGGGGAAATAATCTCAGAATAAACTTGTCTCTTGACTTTGATGCCAATAATTGTGGCCTCAGGATTTGCCTCATCCCTGATGCAAATCCTATCACCTGACTCCCAGGACTGGCAGTTCCAGTGGCTGGGCAGGTGGTTTTTTTTTCTATTTAGCCCTGCTGTGGACAAGCAGCTTGAGTAGATACCGGAGTTTTAGCTTCACAGCACGCGCGTGTGCTGAGCACCAAGTTCTTCCGGTGGATGTGTGTGGAGGGTCTTGGGGATTCCCTCCCCTTAGCAGAGGACGCTTCACACCTGTCCTGTAATGTGCCTGCTCAGTGCCGATCTGGCTCTGAGCAGGGGCTTCAGCCACAGCAGGACTTTGTGGGACTGCCCCCGGGCATCATCGTGCGATGACGTCACAAACGGGGATTCTCCCCCTGACTAGCAGTGGAATCCCACAGAAAAGCTGTATAGTCTTGATGCAAGAGGGTCTGCTGTGCTGGGGGACAGGATGGTTAAAAGGTTGGAGGAGACTAAACTAGTGGAAGGGGCGGGGGAATACAGTAGTTTACAAAATGGAGACAGAACAGATAGGGGGTGGAGGCAGGGGGATGGGTAATGTCAGAACAGTGGAGGCATGCAATCTGAAGTCGCATTCAGCATGTGTGGGTAGAGACAACATTAAATGTATGCTTGCTAATGCAAGGAGCCTCAATAACAAGATGGGGGAACTAGAGGCACTAGCATACACTAAGCAATACGACATAATAGGAATAACAGACACGTGGTGGGATGAAACGCATGACTGGGCTGTAAACTTAAATGGTTATGCATGGTTTAGAAGGGATTAGGGGTGAAACAACTAAATCGATTTAATCGACAACTAATCGATGATTAAAATAGTTGACAACTATTTCATTCATCGATTAATCGGTGTCGATTAATCGTCCGGTGTAGGGCACACACTATTTAAAGTCAGACTGAGTTAAATGTAAATAACCCCAGCTTCAGAGCTGATTGGAGACAATGTGACGCTGCTTTACTAGGTATGATTTAGTTCTAGGGTTAGGTCAGACACAACCAGTTTGTTTTTATTCTGTTACAGTAAAACTAACACAAACAATAGGATACTGCCACTGGGTGAAGGAGCTGTATGCCTGTGTTTAATCCTTACTTGAAGCTGGAGTCCTGCGCCATCACCCCATCATCCCTGCCACACCATCTTTGGTCGGAAACTGCCATTCCCTCACTTTGGTCTGGTCCCTTTCCCCAAACTCACTCCCACACTCCGATCCGGTCTTCTGTCCATACCCACTCCCTCTCAAATTTAAGGCAAGTCACTTGAGCAAAGTCACTCCCTTCCACCTCCAGTCCCCCCTCCCGCTCAGTTTGTTCAAATTTATTTAAAAAGGGACACTCTACACACCCTGACCACTTTAAATTATTAACCCCGATTTCATGCTGACATCATCTATGACCAAGTGCTTGTAGCCGCGTTCGTTAGAAAAAGCAAACATGGGCTGAAGCTGTGCATGCAGCATCAACCCATCCCTCTGACCATGCACTCGCAAACCTTGTATGAAAAGTACGCAAGATACGCAATTTGCGTATGTACCTACAAAGTTACGTATACTACGCAAATTGTTTATGAAAAAAGGGGAGGGGTTGGTTATTTTTTAATATAAAATTCCTTTTAAGTAAACATTTTTTTCTATTTTTTTTTATCCGATGAATCGATTAATCAAAATAATAATTGGCCAACTAATTGATGAGAATAATTGTTAGTTGCAGCCCTTGAAGGGATAGGAAACATAAGAAAGGGGGTGAAGTATGTATGTAAATCAGGATTAAGGCTAGGGTCAGACTGAGGCAGTGCGAACGCGCGTTCTGGCGCACTTAATCACGGCCGTAGTAGCAGCAGATGCCAGGCAATGACGGCCAATATACGAAGTACGGTCGCACAAAAGTCCGGCTGCGCAACGCAAGTGGAAAATGAACGCATTTTTTCGAGAACGTGAAACCGCAGGTACTGACGTACAGAGTGCGCTGCGTCTGCTAGCGGCGTGTGTGAGTGATTAGGAGACGTCAGACGCTGCTAATGTCCGGCCAACATAACGTCCAGACACAAAAAGAGTTTTATTGATGATCCGTACAAAATCACGGACGAAAATGCGCATCATATGACCGCTATCACGTATTCTGTGAAAAAATGCGTCCATTCGTTCGAACGCACTTTTTCACAGACAACATAAAAATGCGTTCGTCTGACCCTAGCCTTAAAGCCAAATATTACACACCTGGAAAGCGATGAGGGAAATGTGGAATCCTTATGGGTAAATGTTTCTTTGGGGAATAAACAGGGACGTCAACTATTGGTTGGCATATGCTAAAAACCACCTAATACAGATAATACAGATAATGAGGAAGAACAACAGTTAGAGCAAATTAGGAAGGTTGCACATCGTGGTAGCCCTTTAAATATTGGAGATTTTAATTACCCGGACATTAATTGGGATAGTGGGACTAGTAATTCAGCAAAGGGAATCCGGTTTCTGAACCTTTTAAATGAAACCTTCATGACACAACTGGTAAAAACACCAACTAGAGAGGATAAGTGTCTGGATCTGGTTATAAAAAATAATGTGGATCTTTTCTCAAATGTTCATATAAGGGAACAGTTGGGAAACAGTGACCATAATATGGTGTCTTTTGAAATAAACTCAAACACATTCATAAGGGGGATGCTAAAACAAATTTTTTTAAAAAGGTCAACTTTATTAAAATAAAGGAAGCCCTCAATGTCATTGACTGGCAGAAACTCTTTCACGGGAAAAACACTGAGGATAAGTGGAATATCTTTAAACACTAGAAAAGTACACGTCACAATATATTCCACTGGATAATAAATATAAAAGAAACAGACTGAAACCAATCTGGCTTATTAGGAAGGTAACCAAGGAAATGAAAAATAAAAAAGGCATTTAAAGCTTTTAAATCTGATAAATCTGAGGCATAGTATAAAGCATATAGGGCAGCAAATAAAGCATGTAAAAGCGCGATTAGATGGGCTAAACTAGAAAATGAAAAAGAAATAGCCAAAGAGAGCAAGACCAACCCTAAAAGATTCTTTTTTAGGTACATAAATTCTAAAAAACCCAAGAGTGAAAATGTAGGTTCACTAAAATCTGAGTCAGAGGTATTGTTAACTGAAGATCAAGATAAGGCAGAAATTTTGAATGATAAATACTGAAGAAAAATAATCAAAGAGAAACCTATAACAGGAGACATGCAATTCATTGATAAAAACGTAATACAAAGTGACTAGTTGACTCAGGACAAGGTTTGGCAGCAATTAAACAATGTGAATAAATCCCCAGGGCCAGATGGAATTTACCCACGAGTACTGAGGGGAGCTATGTGTTGAAATATGTAAACCGCTGTTATTAATCTATCAAGATTCTTTTCTTTCAGGAATCATACCAGAGGATTGGAGAAAAGCTGACGTGGTCCCTATATTTAAGAAAGGTTTAAAATGTGTGCCTGGGAATTATAGACCTGTGAGCTTAACATCTGTGGCTGGGAAAGTATGAGGGGTTAAGAAGGGATAATATTCAGGAATTTATTGGGAGGTATAATGTAATTGGCAAAATCAGCATGGTTTTATGAAACACAGATCATGTCAGACCAACCTAATTACGTTCTATGGAGGAAGTAAGTAGTATAGATCAGGGGGTCGCAGTGGATGTGATTTACTTGGATTTTGCCAAAGCTTTCGACACAGTTCCACACACAAGGTTACTATTTAAATTAAGAAAAATTGTTCTAGATGAAAATACTTGTTCTTTGATAGGGTTCAGAGTGGTCATAAATGGTACATTTTCAAGATGGACATCAGTGGTAAGTGGTGTCCCTCAGGGGTCTGTTATAGGACCAATTCTATTCAATTTATTTATAAATGACCTTGAGATAGGCATTCAAGTCATGTATCAGTGTTTGCAGAGGACACAAAACTAGGAAAAGTAATACAATGTGAGCAGGATGTTACTTCGCTGCAGAGGGATTTAGATAGATGAAATTTAATGTAGATAAATGCAAAGTTATGCACTTTGGAGTGAGGAACACACAAACAACTTATACCCTAAATGGTACGGAGTTAGGGAAATCCAAGCAGGAGAAGGATTTGGGAATAATCGGACTCCAAACTAAGTAACAATGTGCAATGTCAAACAGCAGCCGCCAAGGCCAGCAAAGTATTGGCATGCATTAAAAGGGGAGTTCACTCTCCGGATGAAACCATTGATTAATACAGAGGCAAATTTATGTTAAGACTGCACCTTGAATATGCTGTGCCATTTTGGGCACATGTTTTAAGGGATATTATAGCGCTAGAAAGAGTGCAGAGACGGGCGACTAAATTAATAAGGGGAATGGAAGGTTTAGGTTATGAGGAAAGACTAACAAAGCTTAAACCTGTAGTATAGTTTAGAGAAACAGCGCCTTAGAGAGGATCTGATAACCTTATATAAATATATACAGGGCCATTATAAATCATCGTCTGGAAACCTATTCATTAACAGGACTATACACAGGACACAAGGTCACCCATTTAGACTGAACGAAAGGAAATTCAGCCTAAAGCATAGGAAGGGTTATTTTACGGTGAGACCAATAAAGCTGTGGAATTCTCTGCCTGTTGGAGGTGGTTGGGTCAGACTGTACAGACTTTTAAAAAGCGACTGGATGACTTCCTGCAGACACAGAATATTAAGGGTTATAATATTTAATATGTAGGTAAGCTTCTTGATCCAAGGAGAAATCTGACTGCCATTCTGGGGTCAAGAAGGAATTTTTCCCCAGTTTGTTGCATATTGGCGAGCATTTCAGACTGGGTTTTTTGCCTTCTTTCGTATCAACAGCATTAGGTGATGTGTGAGAGACTGACCCCGATGGACGCATGTCTTTTTTCAGCCTATGTAACCATGCAAAATGCAGGGGGTCTTTTCATTAAATAAAAATAAAAAAATCTAAAAATTTTCACACCCCTGATCATACCCAGAATTTAATGCTGCACGAGGAGTGTGGGCAAAGAAAGTCTATGATTTTCTTAAACATGCATTTTTTTTTTTCATAATATATACACAATTATTAGTGAAGGGAGGCACACGGGACTTGTCTAAAAATCCAGAAGTTCGTTGATTTACATATAAAAAGCTGTTTCAGCCTCCAGCAGCCGAAACGTCGGCTTTTTATATGTTAATCCGTAAACTTTTGGATTTTTAGATTTTTTTTTTAGCATAAAAGTCCGTGTGCCTCCTTCCCTAATAATTGCTTAAGTTTTTATTTTTGGGAGACACACACGTCCTAGTAAAAAGAGACCCCTGGATGAATCCAACTAATAAATTCAGCTTGGAGTTCCTAAGGAGCACAAATTGAGTAGCACATATATTAAATATCTTTGTTTTTACTCTAATTCAAAAACAATAGTAACCACTCACAAAAATGGTGGCACTATATAACAAATGTAAGAGGAATTTCGCATTAATTAAAAGTTGGCATTCACCAAAATCAGCTTGCTGGGTCCTGAAATCCTGTGGTCCTCAGGGAAAAGCACCAAAGCGCCCAAACCTTGAGGTGACCCAAACCACTGATGGCGGATATAAGAAAAGCCGATGAATAAGCGCAACACGTTTCGTCCAGTTGGAAGAGCTGTAATCATTGAACTCCTTTGACACCCCCCCCTCCCCCATTTATACTCGCCCACCACTCTCAGCGTGTCGTCTGTGTGGCGCAGTGGGATCCGAAACGCACAGGAAATTAAGTATGGCCTCCTTTCTAGGATTACTGGAAATGATCAGCCGCGCTGCATGCAGATTGCATTGGCAGCCAACTGTGACTTGGGCTAGGGTCAGACGAACGCATTCTGTGCGGACTGTGCGGACTGTGCGTCCGTGCACAAGGGACGTACATTCTGATTGACAAGGTAGTGGCCACACGGTCCGTTTTTTGTGACTGATGGTTTTTTGACCGATGAAGGGAAAATAAAATATGAAGAACCCTTCTAGTACAAAGTTGAGGTTAGTCCATGATTAGGCACTGCCCGCAGGTCAAGATCGGGTATTGGGGTGTAGCCCTTCCGTTATTTGGAGGCGGAATAAATGAAATGTACCCTGTTCTGGGGTGTACTTTAAACTTGTGGAAATACTAATTTATGGTGTTGTGGGTGCAGGTCTTCCCATAAATCAATAAAAGATAGTGCAGGTTTCTAGATAAATACTTCTAGAAAAAATTCCATGAGACTGACAAATCACGTCATATCAGTTATCACAACATCGGGTTGAGGTTTAAAAGTGGGAATTTTATTAGTGAAAACAATAAAAATACATAGCATGTATACAACATGTATAAAAATTCATTAAAAAAACCTCAAAACATGCATACACATTTCTAAACACGTCATACAATTTGGTAGAGTTTACATAACAATTTTATGTAAATCTGTCAGGGATTAATTTAGATTCCCATAAAGTGCCAAAAAAGTGCAAATAAAGTACAAAAAAAGTAAGGGTGAGTTCTGGTCCAGTACTCAAAAATAGTGGAATTCTTGCTTCTGTTTAATTGATGGTGTTCGATTTTAGCATTAGCTTACAGGTTATTCCTTGTGTTCCACTGCCATCTAGTGGCCAGGACAAAGAAATGCAGGGGATAATCAGATCTACGTGCAGAATTTAAAAAAGACAGTTTGCTTGATGGTGGATGACGGATTCTCCGTGGGGACTTTAGCCTCGAAGAAAATAAGACAAAGCAAACACAATAGTGCACACTAGATTTCTGAATATATAAAAAAAGTGTTACTGCAAGTTCAAACTCACGTGGACTGGAACCTTTGATATTGTTAGGCTCGTTTGTTTTCACCTTCCCGGTCCATCAAGGTGACCAGGCTCCTTTTTTCTCCTTCTCCCTTGTTGGTCTGCTGGGCTGTGTCCTTTCAGGTAGATTCTGTATCTGATGGATCAAGCAGCACGCTGCGCAGTTATCACAACATCGGGTTGAGGTTTAAAAGTGGGAATTTTATTAGTGAAAACAATAAAAATACATAGCATGTATACAACATGTGCTAGGGGAAATATCCAGTGCGCGTTTCACCTTCAGGCCTCCTCCGCTGGATATTTCACTCCGTGTGTCTGTTTTCTAGTAGTTTGCTATATTCAAGTTTCCATTGGTCAGAATTGGTTTTGATTTCTGTTGCGCGTGCGTTTTTTGCGCATGAGCCGATCCTGTAGAGTGGTGGTCATGTGCTTCCCGGAATCCAATCAGCAGGTTTGTGAACTGAACGCCGGCTCGTTCACTGTCAGTTTCGCTTTTGTCCTGCCGTATTGATGCCGTTCTCTTAATCGAGCGGATAAGACATGCATATATAGTCTTTTTGGTAAACCTGGTATCATCTAGCCATATTTCACAAGGCGAAGACGTTTCGAAACAGAAAAAAAAAAACCACAAGAACACAGAAATATGTCTTTCTTTTTTGAAGAAGCAAAATTTAAGACATATGTCCAAACTTTTTTTAAAAAATGAAGGTCAGGGATTGAATTAAAAAATATTAAGAATGAATGTTAAAATAAAGAGTTTATATTAGACCTGTTTCGGTGATAACATTTTAGGGTCCACTTAATACACAGACTGGTCTCATTTTCATAGAGAGAATACAGAGTTTCATTGCAGTGGTTAATTTTATTCACAAGAATTCATTCTCGGGCAGCTTAAAGAGTAAGGCTAGAGTCAGACGAGCGCGTTTTCTACGGACTGTGCACCCGTGCTTTTTGACGGAAGACGCAGTAGTGTCCACAGTCCGTTTTTGTGACGGATGTTATTTTTGACGGATGTCAGAGGGAAAATAAAATGAAAAACCATTTTGTCAGTCAAAAATGTTGGACGTATAATCGGACCACGTTCCATCACTCACAAAGCTATGCGGACGTTGCGCACTCTGCACGTCCGTTCTAGCAGTATTACGTTCTTGCCTAACCTGCGTCCGTTTGCCACATCCGTCATGCGTCCGCACTTCTGTGCGGCCGTACTTCGTGTGTGGGGCTCCATTTAACATAATTGTGTGCCATCACGGACGTACTTATGTGCGGTAACACGGACGTGAACACTACGCTCGTCTGACACGAGCCTAAATATCAGGACGTTTTATATTAAATGAGATTGTCAGTCATGCTTGGGATGGTGATGTTTTACGGTCTCCTTAAAACACGTCCTGTTTTGATTTTTATATAGGGAATACGAAGTTAAAATGGTTCATACTGTAAATGGATGTAAGGGGGTTTATCTCTTGCATAGACATACCTAATGGTTTATGCAGGTCGTCTCTAGGGTTATTTTCTTTGGGGGGTTGGCATATGTATCTAATGAACTGATTGAAGCCTGTAATTGTAGATTTGCTGGATTAATTAATTTACACAGATGTATGTTATTAAGGGATGAGTCTGTAGGGAACTAAGGGAAATTGTATGGCAATGTGAAGGACAGTTAGGGGAGAGTAGGCTGATAATTGGAAAAATTAGAGGAAGTGGCATAATCCAAAATCCACGTTTAAACCTTTTGGATGAAGTGTGGCGAATTCATATATAAATTTAATTTCTTCTTGTCCAATTTTTTTGGCCAAGTCTCCTCTTCTTCCATTTTGTACTTTTTTTTTTATTACCAAAAATTGTATGTTTCTTGGGTCGCAGTTATATTATTTTTTTTAAAGTGAGCGGCGGACACTATGCGTTTCTAATCCCTTCTCTATGTTTCTGATGTGTTCCCTTATGCAGATTCCTAAGGCTCTCGTGGTTTTGCCGATATACTTTAGCCCGCATGGACAGATGAGGTATATTACGTTTGATGAAAAGTAAGTATTTCTTTAATTTTCCATTCGCCTCTGTTAGTGATCATCATGTGTCTTTTTTTGTTTCCTGTACTTCAACTTACACAATTCCCACATCCGTAAAACCCTGTTTTTTGTTCGAAGGGGTCTAGTATTTTGGTTGATATATGCTCACTCCTTGTGACCCTTGATATGAGGTTTCTTGTACCTCTACAGACAAATCTGGGTTTATTTGCTAGGACGGGAAAAAAAGCGTCATCTGCGCTCGTTTCTATGTATTCCATGTGCAACAAAAACTGAGGTTTTTGTTTGTTTCAATGGCCATTGCAACGTAAGCGCACTCGCCACTTCAAAAGGCACCTCTTTATAGAGTACCTAACCAATGTAACCAAAAAGCCGCTCTACTGAGCAGCTACCTTATTTGGTAGGATATCTTGCAATATGGGATCCTCTTTAAGTATAGGCCAGAATTTCTTTATTATTTTTCTGAAACTGCAGTCTTGTTGGCTATATGTAAATATGATTGGTATGTCTGACGGTGTGATGTTTGAGGGTTGTTGATCCTTATATTCCAGGAGTCTTTCCCTTTCTATTTTGTCCACTTTCTGTTTGGTCTCTTGTGTAGTCTTGTCATACCCTTTCTCTACGAAGTCCATTATCAGTTTTTCTGTTTGGGTTTCGTAGTCCGGTGTTTTAGAGCAGTTTCTTTTAATCCTAGTGAATTGGCTCTTGGGCACCCCTTCTAGCCACCTTTTCAAGTGGCAGCTGTCTTCGTTTATATAGCTGTTGGTATCGACTTTTTTAAAATAGGTTTTTGTCTGAATCTTTTGATAAAAATTGTGAGATCAAGGAAATTAACAGTATCCTGGCTCCAGACTATCTAGTTTGATGTTCTCGTCTCTGGAGTTTAACTCGGATATGCATTTTTAATTTATTTTCCCCTCCTTTCCATATTATGAAAATATCATCTATATACCTACGGTACAAGGCAATGGTCTTTGGGTCTTGTTGTTTCGAGGTTCATTTCCCAACAGTCCATATAGAGATTTTAAAAATTGGGGGCGAATCTGGTCCCCATGTCTGTCCTTTAATTTGCAGATCGAAATTAAAAGGAAAAATACACTGCTCAAAAAAATAAAAGGGAACACTTAAACAACACAATGCAACTCCAAGTCAATCACAAGTCTGTGAAATCAATTTGTGCACCTAGGTAGCAAGGTTTATATTTCTGAGGTTCCCATCTCTGCCCCACATGGTTGTCCAGGTGCGTCACCTGCTCTTTTGCTATGTTTATTCCTAGCTCAAGCCAGCTGCACCTTGTTCTGTAATGTGACTTATCTCGTCTTTGTATCACGTATGACCCAACCTTTCACAACATACAGTTCCGTGACAACAGAAACAAGGGATTCCCTTCAGAGAACAGTCTCTGGCATGTGCAATGACTAGAGCTTTTATACAGTATATTATTGTACCTTTCCTGTGCGATTAGGTTTAGCTATATAGAACTATAAAAATACCCAAGAAAAAAAAATATATATTATATTATATTTCAAAACATAAAGGGAATACTTAAACAACACAATTTAACTCCAAGACAATCACACGTCTGTGAAATCAAACTGTCCACTTAGGTAGCAACACTGACAGTCAAGTCCACATGCTGTTGTGCAAATGGAATAGACAAAAGGAGGGAAGCATAGGCAGGTAGCAAGACATCCCCAATAAAGGAGTGGTTCTGCAGGTGGTGACCACAGATCACTTCTTAGTTCCTATGCTTTCTGGCTGATGGTTTGGTCACATTTGAATGCTGGCGGTGCTGTCACTCTAGTGGTAGCATGAAACGGAGTCTACAACCCACATAAGTGGCTCAGGTAGCGCAGCTCATCCATGCGAGCTGTGGGAAGGTTTGCTGTGTCTGTCAGTGTAGTGTCCAGAGCATGGAGGCGCTACCATGAGTCAGGCCAGTACATCAGGAGACGTGCAGGAGGCCGTAGGAGGGAACCAACCCAGCAGCAGGACCGCTACCTCCACCTTCGTGCAAGGAGGGACAAGAGCACTGCCAGAGCCCTGCAAAATTACCTCCAGTGGGCCACAAATGTGCATGTGGCTTCTCAAACGGTCAGAAACCGACTCCATGAGGGTGGTATGAGGGCCCAACGTCCACAGGTGGGGGTTATGCTTACAGCCCAACACCATGCAGGACGTTTGGCAGCTTCGCCACTGGCGTCCTGTGCTCTTCAGATGAAAGCCGGTTCACACTGAGCACATGTGACAGACGTGACTGTGTAGAGAAGCCGTGGAGAACGTTCTGCTGCCTGCAACATCCTCCAGCATGACTGGTTTGGCAGTGGGTCAGTAATGGTGTGGGATGACATTTCTTTAGGGGGCCGCACAGCCTGCCATGTGCTCCTAAGAGGTAGCCTGACTGCCATTAGGTACCGAGAGGAGATCATGACCCTTTGTGAGACCATATGCTGGTGCGGTTGGCCCTGGTTTCCTCCTAATGCAAGACAATGCTAGACCTCATGTGGCTGGAGTGTGTCAGCAGTTCCTGCAAGACGAAGGCATTTATGCTATGGACTGGCCCGCCCGTTCCCCAGACCTAAATCAATTGAGCACATCTGGGACATCATGTCTCGCTCCATCCACCAACGCCACGTTGCACCACAGACTGTCCAGGAGTTGGGGGATGCTTTAGTCCAGGTGTGTGGGAGGAGATCCCTCAGGAGACCATCCGCCACCTCATCAGGAGAATGCCCAGGCGTTGTAGGGAGGTCATACAGGCACGTGGAGGCCACACACACTACTGGGCCTCATTTTGACTTGTATGAAGGACATTACATCAAAGTTGGACCAGCCTGTAGTGTTGTTTTCCACTTTAATTTTGAGTGTAACTCCAAATCCAGACCTCCATGGGTTGCTCAATTTGATTTCCATTGATGTGAGATTTTGTTGTCAGCACATTTAACTATGTAATGTCCACAGTATTTAACCTCGCTGGTGGTATTCCCGAGTGTGACTCGGGGTTAAAATTTCACTACCGCTAACGGTAACCCCCAGATAGAAAGTTTTTCTTGGGTGCTGTATCTTCATATATTCATGTTCTTTGTTGTTTAAAATCTCGAGAGCGTATCCTTCATCTAGGAATTTGTGGAATGTGTCCTTTATTCTTTCAGTAGGGTCATGTGTCAATTTTTTATATGTATTCTCATCATTTAATATTTTGTAGGACTCTTCTTCGTATCTACCTGTGGTCTGGATGACTATGACCCCTTCTTTGCCTGTTGGCTTGATGACAATGGAAGAATATTCTGCTAGCTCATCCATGGCTGATCTTTTTTGGTAAGGTTATTTTTCTTCGCTATTTTAATCTTTTCCATTTTTTTAGTGACCATTTTTTCAAATGTTGCAATCTCTGCTGAGATCATGGACCTTGGGAAAATTTTTGATTTCTTTCAGGTCAGTGTGTTTGTATACTTGCATCATCTGCGATCTTTCTAATGGGTTTTTCTGAAAATATTTTTTCCAGACAAAGATTTCTTTTAAACCGTTGTAGATCTACAGTTGTGTTCAAAATTATTCAACCCCCAATGCTGTAAAGGGTTTTAGGGAATTTAGTGTACATTTGTAATTGTATTCAGAATGAAATCCTACAAGGACTTTTTAAAGAACCATATGCAACTAAAACGACATCAATTGGTTTTGTAATACAGTAGTAAATGTTTCTTTTGTGAATTCTTCATTGACACAATTATGCAACCCCTTAAAGACTACCACTCTGAAGAACAGAGGTTCATTCAAGTGTTTTCAATCAGGTATTGAAAACACCTGTGGATGTCATGGAGCAGCAATAAAGCATAATAAGCACCAATTAGGCAGCTTTAAAATGACTGATACTCAGCTCCTTCTAGACATTTACTGGTGTGGTTACAAACATGGTGAAGTCAAGAGAATGGTCCAGGAAGACAAGAGAAGAGGTGATTACTCTTCACAGGAAGGGCAATGGCTATAAGAAGATTGCAAAGATGTTAAACATACCAAGAGAGACCATAGGAAGCATCATTCGCAAATTCAAGGCAAAGGGCACTGTTGAAACGCTACCTGGTCATGGCAGAAAGAAGATGCTGACTTCGACTGCTGTGCGCTACCTGAAGCGTAGAGTGGAGAAAAGTCCCTGTGTGACTGCTGAGGAACTGAGAAAAGATTTGTCAGATGTGGGTACTGAAGTTTCAGCTCAGACAATACGGCGCACACTGCGTAATGAAGGCCTCCATGCCAGAACTCCCAGGCGCACCCCCTTGCTGTCTCCAAAGAATAAGAAGAGTCGACTGCAGTATGCCAAAAGTCATGTGGACAAACCACAGAAGTTTTGGGATAGTGTGCTGTGGACTGATGAAACAAAATTAGAACGGTTTGGGCCCATGGATCAACGCTATGTTTGGAGGAGGAAGAACAAGGCCTATGAAGAAAAGAACACCTTGCCTACTGTGAAGCATGGCGGGGGGTCAATCATGCTTTGGGGCTGTTTTGCTTCTGCAGGTACAGGGAAGCTTCAGCGTGTGCAAGGTACCATGAATTCTCTTCAGTACCAGGAGATATTGGATGACAATGTGATGCAGTCCGTCACAAACCTGAGGCTTGGGAGACGTTGGACCTTTCAACAGGACAATGATCCAAAGCATACCTCCAAGTCCACTAGAGTATGGTTGCAGATTAAAGGCTGGAACATTTTGGAGTGGCCATCGCAGTCACCTGACTTAAATCTGATTGAGAACCTCTGGTGGGACTTAAAGAAAGCAGTTGCAGTGCGCAAGCCTAAGAATGTGACTGAACTGGAGGCTTTTGCCCATGACGAATGGGCGAAGATACCCGTAGATCGCTGCAAGACACTTGTGTCAAGCTATGCTTCACGTTTAAAAGCTGTTATAACTGTAAAAGGATGTTGTACTAAGTACTAAGATTGAATGTCACTTGGGGGTTGAATAAAACTGATAATGATATGAGCACAGAAAAGACATTTGTGGTTATTTCATTATGTTATGTTATATTTGTCTGACCTACACGTGCCTCTTTGATTTAATTGTAAGCAAGATGACTGAATGATCAAAATCAATGTCAAACTGGCCAAAACACTCAATTTCAGTGGGGGTTGAATAATTTTGAACACAACTGTATATACACGTGTTGAAGTGGTTCAGATTCTGAGTTGGGGCAAATTTGAGGCCTTTAACCCCTTAGGGACCATTTACATACCATGTACGGGTCTTCCTTTAGACAGACGTACGTACGTACGTACGTACGTACGTACGTACGTACGTACGCGGCTCCTAACCTCCCTCCAGCCCAATACTTACCTCCCTCGCAGTTCTGGCAGGGAGGAAGCCTGCCCCGTGTTTTAGAGGGGCCGGCGAGCTCGATGATGTCACCACGCTGCGTGGTGATGTCATCAGCAGGCGCCCCATTGAAATCAATGGAAGGAAGGGGGGCTCTCCAACCATTGAAGATAGAGCGCTGCAAGTTGCACTGCTGGAAAGGGGAGTCTCTCCCCTTTTCAGCTGTGAGCAGCATTAACTATTTTGCTGCCGGATCGCGATTCGGTGCAAATTTGCACCAAATCGCGATTCAAACCTAGAGGAGGCTGACATCGTGGATGTCAGCCAAGCCTCCAGGTCACCCCCCACCCACTGACATCCCCACCATATGTGTGAGGATGTCAGTGGGTCAGTTAACGGGATCCAAAGGATCCCCCTATCTCCCGATCCCTGGCAGCTAGAGGGTCATGTTCGAACACCTTTTTACTGCAGATGAAGCCCACCAGGGGGCTCTCCCAGGAGGATACACTATCCCTTCCTCCATATCCATGGGCTGGAATCCAGGCTGATCTCCCGATCCCTGGCAGCTAGAGGGTCATGTTGGACATCATTGGAAAGGTCTGACCATGGTCTTTCCAATGATAGCAAACATGACTAGGTTCGGTGTAAAAAATTAAAAGGCTAAAAAAAAAAAAAAAAAAAAATTAAATTGTCGGGGGTGGGGGGGGTTAGTTAAATAGGACCTAGGCTGTAATCTAAAAAGAATTAGCATAAAACAGTCAGAACGAGATCAGCGCACATAGGTGAACTGGCTCAGCAGTGAAGTGGTGAAGTGGTTAAAAAGCAAAAACATGTAAAAATTGGGTATTTCTATTCTCGGGACAAAATTCTGAAACTATTTAGCCAGTGTCTTTTTTGGTGGTTGTAGATTTTTGGGATTAAATTACGAAAGTGTTATTACCATTTTTTCATCATATTTCATTTTTTTTTATAGTAAATTATAGGATATGATGGAATAATGGTATTTTTAGAAAGTCCATTTAACCCTTTCGCTGCTGATGCATTTCAGGCCTGTGTGCTGCGCTCATTTTTACCGGTTTCGCTCATGTTTAAACGCGTTTTGAAGCCTTATTTTATTATATGACCCAGTCAAAATATAGATCGTTCTTTCCGGCAGACTCGGCAGATTCAGAATATATCATTATTATATGTATACGTCATGTCCTGTCTGTATATTATAACAAAAAATGCAATAAAATTAGAATTTTCAATCATTTACAACGTGTAAAGTGTTTTTTTTTTTACATGCGAGCATTTGCGATTATATTTTCTAAGGGTTGCGCTTGTTGAAAAAAAATTTGAAATGGGGACGTGTTACATTTTTTTTTTGGGGGGGGGGGGGGAAATCACATGATTTTTAACAAACGCATCCCATACAAAAAACATTAGTGCAGCATCATTGTTCACATTATAATTGAAATGGGAACAATATTGCTGCATTAACAAAAAAAAGGTTTTTTTAATATTTTTTTATTAAAATTTTTATTGGTAACTTTTAAGATGCTCATGTTTGGTATTGTTGGAAAGGCCATGCTCTGGCAGATCCAACGATACCAATCATTAAGCCCAGCTGCCACGGATCGGGAGATAGAGGGTTCGTTGCAGCTAGGGGTTAACTCTAAAAACTGACGTCATCGCGCTATGCACAATGACACCAGTCGTCAGGGGGAGATCTCGGAAGCTTGGCCGACATCTTGGATGTCGGCCAGCTCCGGGAGAGGATCACGATCCGGTGCCGAATCGTGATCCAGCCCCCAAAGGGTTAAAGCCAGGCAGCGTTTGGAAGGGCAGCCTGAGCCCTTCCAAATGATGCCTGCCTTTAATCGCTGGCCCCCAGCGATCGGGAGGGAGGTCCAAAAGGCACCTCCTCTGCACTCGGGGGGGGGGGCCTGAAATAGATGTCAACGCGCTAGCGCAATGAGGATCTATTGGCCCCACCGGGGTCCCAGAGTGCCGGGCTGACATCCATTATGCCAGCCCGCACCGGGGTACTCCGCAATCGGCCAGAATCCCGGCCGATTGCCGCCTCCTGTGCATGGACGCTCTCCGCGCATCCATCGCACAGGAGAAGCACTTGGCAGGCAGCTCCGCAGCCAAGTGGTTAATGTTGGGGAAAACTGTGTATAATATGTGTGGGTTGCATAAACAAGTAAGAGGAAAACTTGACCTAAACACAAACCGCGCAGAAACGTAAAAACAGCAGCGGTCACTAAAAGGACAGATTTGTGTAAAACCACCCAGTCACTAAGGGGCTAATACAGAGATCTGCTCCTTTGGGAGTATTTTCTCTGTTAGATTGAAGATGCCACTTGTGTTTGTTCGTATGGGAGTTTTTCTAGTTTTTATATCCTTCTGTCTTTTTTTTCCCCACCCTTCTTTCCTCTTATTCTAACCTTGTTTTTTCCCCAGGAGATCTGGAGTGTTTTTCTTCTTTTCTCTCTACCATTGTTTTTTAACTCTGGACTCCCGGCTTGTGTAGGAAAAGGGAGGAGCCAGCTGGTCACTCAGCCGGCTGAGGGACTAATTTCCAGCAGCTGATATCAGCCTGTTTCTCTGCATATCAGCTGTCATTCTCAGCTGTTGGATTGCTAATGCTGCAGTCTGTCAGCCAGTCTGCCAGGTGTGCACGATGGCCAGTCCATGCCTGCCTCCAATGTGGAAAAAAGCCGTAGTGACTCTACTACACACAAAAACATAGGAACTTTGGGTGCAGAAAAATGGTAGCAGGCGATCTGGACCGATTTAAAATTAGAAAGATTTGGTTGTAGGAGAAGGTGGTTTGTTCGCCAAAGGGCTGAAGAGTAGCACAATATTGCCTGTCTGCAAGGAACCCTGAAGCATTGCGAAGGTTCCTTTGAAAGTATGGCGTTGCATTTATGCAAATTGAGTCCAATTTTTATCGTGATTAATGGTGTCCTCGATGACGAAAAATACAGGCAGATACTGATCCATCGTGCAGTACCATCAGGGAGACACCGGATTAGCACCAAAATTATTCTGCAACAGGACAAACCTCAAACATACAGCCAAAGTCATTACAAACCATCTTCAGCATAGAGAAGAACAAGGAGTCCTGAAGGTTATTGTTTACACCCCCCCCCATCTCAGAGTCTGTCTGGGATTACATGAAGAGAGAAGGATTTGAGGCAGCCTACATCCACAGAAGATCTGTGGTTAGTTCTCAAAGACCTTCGGAATGACGTACATGCAGGGTTCTTTAAAACTATGTGCAGGTGCACCAAATATTGATTTGGATTTCTGTTCGTTTACTTTCCATTTTGTTAATTGATAACATTTCTATTTTTGAAAGCATTCTTACTTTGTAGTTTTAGGCAGGTGTGAGAAACTCTACACAAAACTCTTTTAGAAGAGTAGGATAGGAGTTCTCTACATATGGTAAAGCCCTCATTTTATAGTCAGCATTGTGTTTTTTTCTTATCACACGGACTGGGTGTAGCGCAGAATAGCTGGAAGGCTCAGTGAGTGTTTTTGCACAGATGATGTAAGTGGAATTTCTAACACCTTTTTACTGCAGATAAAGCCCACCAGGGGGCTCTCCCGGGAGGATACACTATCCCTTCCTCCATATCCAAGGGCTGGAATCCAGGCTGATAACCCGCACGTAACAATGTACTTCTACACAGCGCTAACACCCTTACCCCTGGATTCCTTCCATGTTTGGAAGAGTGATATATTCAGTGGATAAATCGGTGTACTCTGTACAAAAGGGTGCAACTGGGAAAGAGACATGCACGCATGCAAAAAAGAACGCTCATGGAAAAGTGACTGCAAACACTGGGCATCAGTACCAATAAACTGATATTTCCAGAGCAACCGAGAAAGAATGCTTGATGCCCATCAATCCTAATAAAATGTGTTTTAGAGCTGTAACTAAATTCTTTGCCTCCCCTCACAGTGGCAATACCTGCAATAACTACACAATCTCGCCTCTCTGTGCTAAATCATTCGGCCCGCTTTACAATTTAAGACTGTTCATTATCATTCTGCTTTTCAAAATATTTCCATTAAGTTATTTTTCTTGCCATCTCACTCCATTTATAAAACCCTCTCAATATCACCCCCAATAAGTTTATTGTAGAAAATCTTAGTGCATTGGGAAAAAGAAAAAATACCCACCTGACCCAGAGATGCCGTGACGTGGGACTTACACTTCAAAGGCCATTCAAGTAAACCAAAACCTGGTTTGGAATGGAGATCATGATGAGCGCACATGACAACTTTTTTTTATGCTTATTATTTATACATGGAGCAGGCTGGATACTTCTGGTCTATGCAGCTGTCCCGATTGGGCGCAAAACGTTTTTTTTCTCTGCATACATGTATATTTTATTGCATCCCCAACCAGGTCATTATTGCTGCTGCCCCTTTCCGTGTTTTCTTTTTAATCCCAAAGTGTAATTGTTCCTGGTGAGGGTATAAATATAAACCCATCAGTTTGCCTCTTAGCTGATAAACAGCATGAGCATATGTGTTGGCTTAGAAAAGCAACTCTTGGTTCATTTGGTAGGACCCACCTGAACCAGAGGTGCCGTGACGTCGAGGTGGGCTTACACTTCAATGATCGGTTTTGTTTCACATGGAGCTACAGTGTGGAGCGCAAATGACAACCTTTTCCCCCACATATTATGTTTCATACATTAGGTTTTTTTTTTTTTTCTACATAAACCTATAAGAAAAGGGTCAAATCTAGGAGTCTGCGGCAATACAGGAAATTACATATCCTGATGGAAGTCTACAATGTACAACTTTTACAGGTGTTACTATGGCTGTAAATAATCCGGTGACCACTACAGGCACTCAAACCACATCAGGAAGTGGCTCTGCCAATCATGAACCTCACATCTGAATCTATGGAAAGTGAGCTTATCACTTTGAACTTTCACTGGGAGGAGTTCACTGTAACAGATCTGTGCCCAGACAGGGTCACATCTGCCAAATGCTGCTTCCTCGCTGGACACCCAGTTTCTCCTCGTGACTCCCACACCTTTCTCTTGTACCTTAGCCACAGCTCAAGGCCCGGTGTATGTAGAGAGCCTGACTAGCACCCCCTCCAAGTCGCACAGTGACAGCGTGTTCTGTCACATACCTCCCTCATTTGCAGGAGACTAACCAGGCACCAGATCCCAAACGGATCTGTGAGTGTGTTAGTCTGAACCCAAGTCCCAAAAAGTTTGTTTCTTTTCATTGACCGTGCGGTCCAGTCCACAACCATGGATGCATTCACCCCCTCCCCATATTCCCTCAGGGGCCATACAGGAGTCAACATTCCTGCAGCACTGCTTGGGGACATCTCTCCAGTGCCAGGGCCACACACATATACTAGAGAGTTACTCACCGAGCCATCCCCAGCAGCTCCCTTAGATTGTGCCCGCCACTCGGGAGAAATGCCAGCTGCCCCATCTCTGGGTATTGCAATCAGCTGCTGGAGAGCATGGGGGTGGTTGATGTCTCTGAAGAAAAGGGTCGGGGATCTGAGCCGGCTGCCCAGTATCCAGGGGGCACACAAAAGGAAACCACAGCCCCTCCACAGCTGTATTGTAATTATCCCCCTGTGGTTGATTCCAGAGAACACTGGCACTCGACTCCATTGCTGGCTCCTCACCTGGGGCTGTGTAGAGCAATGCTGGTGGTGTGGGGCTGTTTTCTTCCTAGAGATCCAGGCTATCCAAATGCAGGCAGGGCCTGGCCGTACCAGGCTCTGATGCCCGCACTTCACCTGGGGGAACCGTTTTGCCCTCGTGAATCACCAACTCCAGCAAGCTGTCCTCCCCGCTCACCGGCTCTGGCGACATCATAACTTGGGGATCTGGGGCAACTGTCTCACATCCTGACAATGCAGTGGGAAATATTCCAATCTCTGACAACTCCAGAGTCTATAGCTGGCTCAGACACATCAAGGCCTTCAAGCTTCCCCAGTTCTTCTTGGCTGGGCGCACACTGGGGCCCATCTGCCACGCATCCCAGTAAACTGCTAGTGGGGTCTTTAGTCTCACCCACTGTCGCAAGGCATTCCTCCCTCGACATTGCACAAATGTCCCTCTGGGTCACATCGGTGGAGACCGCAGTCCCATCCACCACTGTAGGGCAAAAATCCTCTGCTGCCCAAAGAGAGTAGGCATTCTGTACTATTATCAGCTCCTCTGTCTGCTTCTCTGTGCAGAGCTTCTCATGGCGAGTCTGGCTTACCTGCTTACTGAGGTCTAGCAGTCCCTTGTAGGATTTCTGCAGCTTCCACTCCTTGCTGGCTAACGACTCCAAGTCGTCTTGTATCCACCACACGGAGAGGTTTAGCAGGTTCTCTCTGTACTCTGCAATCGCTTTCCATCTCCACTCAGTGTCATCTCCGAAATCTGGGTCTCTGAACATTATCTCAAATAACAGTCCCGGGCCGCCGTAGCCAAAGCCTTCTGTCGGTCTGTTATTGTCCATGCTCTCAGTTCCCATCTGGACTACATACCATCGCAGGGCTTCGTAGCTCTCCTACAGCAGTGTCTCTTCATAAACCAGACAAGCCAGATCAGTCGGCCAATTCTGGTTGCGTTGTTTATCCACCAACGCCTCACGCAATTCTATCCTCTTCAGGTACCTTGCTTGGGATGAGGGGAGGATCTTGTTCTGGCAGCGCTGCTCTCTGTCCAGCGCCTCGTGCCAGAGTAGCCAATGTGCTGTATCAGCCCAGTTCAGCTGAGTCTCCTCTGTTATAGGTCCACGATGGTTTGCCTGTACCTCTTGCAACCTCTCCCAGTACGCTGCTCCTGTGACTCCTGCCATCTTTCGCTTCTGCCGCACCGTCTGGATATCGAATCCTGGTGATGCTTTGGATGTCCTTAGACTGTAGGAAGCATCCCACCACTGCCACCAATGTAACAGATCTCTGTGCCCGGACAGGGTCACATCTGCCAAATGCTGCTTCCTCGCTGGACACCCAGTTTCTCCTCGTGACTCCCACACCTTTCTCTTGTACCTTAGCCACAGCTCAAGGCCCAGTGTATGTAGAGAGCCTGACTAGCACCCCCTCCAAGTCGCACAGTGACAGCGTGTTCTGTCACATTCACTTTTCTGAATATTTCATCAAGGGATAAATCAACAGCACCACCTGTGAATTAGTGTGTCTGTTCTCGTTCAACTGCCTGCCCCGTTCACACCTGGGCGTTTTATTGCGCGTTCCTGCGCGTTGTAAAACGCCCAAGCACGGAAATCCCATTATTTCCTATGGGGCCTGTTCACACCTGGGCGTTTTACAGCGCGCAGGAACACGATGTAAAACGTCCTACGTCCAAAAGAAGTATGGGAAGCTTCTTTGGGGCGTATTGCAGCACGTTCACGCTGCAGTGTATGGCTGTGAACGCGCTGCAATGCGCGTTCTTCACGTTTGCGCGATACACGCGTAGTGCCCGTAGTGCACGCGTAAATAAACATGCAAGTGTGAACCCAGCCTAAGTGAGTAGAGGATGGTCCTCTGGGACTGCTCTTCCTAAAACAGCCGTCACTAACTTTTCATGCCACTGGCATTTACAGAATTTGACAGGAAGTTATTCAGATATTCCTTATATATTGTGGTAGAGAACAACGCTAATACAGAATAGTGAATTGCCTCTAATAAGGTGTTTGGCATGGCAAGCACACTTTAAAGCTTTATTCAAATTTTTGAGGTGCGCAATTCAGCACTTCGCAGAAACTGCCACTCATCAGAAGGAAATATTGGAACGGTGCCAGAGATGACAACCATTAACCCATATGTACAACTTGGAGCTACATTCTTAGATGTACAAGATGATAACCTAAGCTACTGACTGCCTCCACATACAAGAGCAGCTCCTTAATTTGGAAAGCTTGTTGGGAGATCGGAGAAGTCTGGGTGCAGGTAAAACAGAAAATTGAAAACCAGATTTAGGGCTTATTGGTATTCGGAGGCTTCATGGACCTTTGCGTAGTTTCTTTGGGATGCAAAAATCAAATACTTGATCACAATTCTATTTGACCTGGTAGGAGTAGAGAAACATTTATACTCATGAAAAACAAACAGATTGCTCCACACTATTTTCTTAGCCAAAGGAACACGGTCTTGGGCAGAGTAATAATTATAGCTGTGTCGACACACAGAACTCCCATCTCAAATCTATCTTACCTGCCACACCCCAGTAGCTCCTTTTATTTAATAGCATTGAAATTGGTAAATTGCAATCCGGTCCTGCCATGTCTCTTGGCATCGAGAGATGTCAAACAAGTCGCAACATACGTATAGACAACCTTCTCCACGAGTAGTCAAAGAAAGCCTTTAGTATCCTAAAATTAGCACCTCTATCAGTATCACTAAAAAATTAAAGCAAGAATTGACAGATTCACTGGTCGTTAGCCATGTGTAAGATTTAAAGACCCAGCAACGCTCAAATAAATTCATAGAAGTGGTTTTACTTGGCTCCTGAAAAAGTGGCGATTGCTCGCAAGCTTCAGAAAAAAATGTCAAAATCTGAACCGAAACATTTTGCATTTTAAGACTGATCTATTGCCCACCGTAGAGGTTTTCAAAACAGTCTATACCTCAGTATTGCTCATTTTAAATTTGCTCTGCAGATTTCTACAAATGTGCGAGAAAAGAGGTTTGTGAGGGTCCTGAGGACCTGTGGCCTGCTCTATGGTGGGGCCCACTCAGGTCTCACAGGGTTTATGCTGGATTGTGCCATTACAGGGACGAATGTTCCATATGCAAATCAGGCTGCTCTCACCCAGAAAGGGTCGCCAGTACTGATTGCCAAGGACATCATCGCTGCACGAGAGATGCAGCAACCAACGTCGATAATTTCAGCCTTGTTAGGCGTCATCAGGAGGGTATAGCCGACACCCCTCTAGGCACCTTGAGCAAGGGGTCCATGTCTAGATTACCCTGTATACTTCTAGTGAGAAGAGGTTTGTGAGGGTCCTGAGGTCAAGAAGTGGCACTAGTGGCCTGCTCTATGGTGGGGCCCGCTCAGGTGTCAGGGTTTTGGCTCGATTGTGCCATTACAGGGACAAATGCTCCATATGCAAATCAGCCTGCTCTCACCCTGTGAGACCTGAGCAGGCCCCACCATAGAGCAGGCCACTAGTGCTATTGTTCGTCCTCCGGACCCTCACAAACCTCTTTTTCACACCAAGTGTACAGGGTAACCAGACGTGGACACCTTCCTCAAGGTGCTTAGAGGGGTGTCAGCTATACCCTCCTGACAAGGCCTAAACTATGGTCGGGGGTTGCTGCATCTCTCGTGCAGGGATGACATCCTTGGCAATCAGTACGGGCTACCCTTTCTGGGTGAGAGCAGACTGAATGGCATATGGAGCATTCAACCCTGTAATGGCACAATCGAGCAAAAACCCTGTGAGACCTGAGCAGACCTCACCGTAGAGCACTCCACTAGTGCCGTTTGTCCTCGGGACCCTCACAAACCTTTTTTTCTCCCTTCTATAAATGTGCACATGCTAACCCTTGCTCATATGCTGGACACAAGAGGAATCAGTTCAAATGGAATGAAAGGAAAAAAAAACTGAGTAGTAGCTCTTTGTGGCAATTTTAAGCATTCCTCCACATTTCTGGTTCCTTGATCTTGCTTGCCAGCACTGCTTATTCAAGTGTTTGTAGGGTAAGACGCAAGGTAAATTGTGTGGATTTTCTTTCCCCCCCCATTCCATTTATGTAACTTATAGAATGGAATGGTGATATTTATGTGCAGGTAGGTTTGCCTGGTATTCCAGTTAATGTGTCGGAATGAGACAGGAAATTAGGAGCTGTGTGAAATGTGAAGGAATATGTGGTACATCAAGGGGAAACTGAGCAAGCATGTGGCTGGCTGAGATGGCCTTGTGCACCCTCTGCTCAGTCCCAACAGAGATGGAGTGACCATGTGGCTCACTGACTGGGATGCCAGTGTCTGGCTGACCGAGTGATGTAGGCATGGGCTTGTGTTCTTGACAAAGTGCAGACTGCACACATATATACGGCCACACTACATGCAAATAAATAAACACATACTGTTAAGCATGCCCATAGTGTGAAGGTTGCCATTTCGCCTGTTCAGTTGTCCTCTGGAATGCATCCTTGGCTCAGGGTCATGTCGAGGACACCTTTTTCCAACCGCTTCGCTCAGACGATGCCTACAAACCACTCTCATGGCGCTGCCGCACCTCTGCGTTATCACGTATGCACACAGGTTATATGGCTTAACAGCCTTCCGGAGCTTTAAATATACTCATTGCTGCACTGTTGTGGATTACCATCAGAACCCCATTTTGTGTTCCTCATGTTCTGTTTTTTTTTTTACCATGTACCTTGTGTCTCCTGTCCCCAGCTGTGGTTTTGTTTATGTAAGCTCACAAATGCGTTGTGCAATTTTCATGCCCTTGATCTTTGCTCGTCATCTCCTTTTTCGGTCTAGTCTGACCAGCCAATGACCAATTCTATAGGCAAGGGTTCTTCCTTTGGGGTTTTGTGTGTTGAGTGCACAGGTAACCATTGCAATATACTGCACACATCATACACACAAGTGCAAACCTGCTGCCCAACCAGTACGCAGATAGAAACTAAATCAATACCAGTAAAGTGAAGCAGATATGTAGATGGAGGCAGACCGCTTGCCAGTTGCCCTTCAAATGTGCCGAGTGTCTCACTAATGTGCTTGTACAGGAGCCAGCAGATAGGAGAGAAAGTGTGCAATCATGTGCCAGAGTCCAGCACTCTGCTCTGGCAGCTTGGAAGCACAAGACAAATTCTTCCTACGCACTTCCGTTTTGAATCCTGTGGATTGTGTGTCGGCATTGAAGTCAACAGGAGCATGTAAGCATGCTGCCCATACATGTCAAGCAGTTTTAGTCACAGTCTAGTTCATAGCTTTTGCATGGCTAGCACCCAGGAAAAGCCCCAAACAGCAGAAGCAAGAATGAAATTTGTGTACACACACCCCACTAATTTGTATAACAACATAAATAGGTTTGGGTTTCCAAATCCAAGCCAGTTGTGGAACTGGAATTACCAATTTATTCTTAATGCAAACATAGGGAAGATTTTGCATTCACATTCGTGTAAAATTCCAGACACATTTAGGAGTCCATGGCTACATGACCCTTTGATTTGTCAAGGTTTGGAACTAGGGCTGAAACAACTAATCGATTAGAATAATCAATGAAAATAGTTAACTAATCGGCTGTCGATTAAATCGATTTGAGTACAGCACACACTGCTGAGTGAGACTGTGTTCAACGTTATAACCTTAGATTGTGCTTCGTCCTGTGCTGCCAACTCAACCTGCCGGTCACCCCTCTTTGGTCTGGAGCTGCCATTTTCTCCCTTTAGTCTGGTTCTTTCCCAACAAGATCCCTCCCACACTCGGGTCCAGTCTTTTGCCCAAACCTACTTCCTCTCACACTAGGGTCAGGTCCCTTGCCCCAAACTCCCTCCCTTCCACCTCTGGACTTTCCTCCAACTCAGTTAATAAAATTATTGTAAAAGGGACACTAATAAGCTAAAGTGGTCAAGCTGCGTGGAGTGCCCCCTTCTCATCCTGATTTTGCAGTGACATGTCTGAGCGCTTGTAGCAGCGTTCTTTTGGAGAGAAAGTAGATATGGGCTTAAACGGTGTACGCAGTATCAATCCATCACTGTGACCAGGTGCTCATGTACCTGGTGTCTGAAAAGTATGTAATTTGTGTATGTTTTTCCTTGTATCCGATGAATCGATTAATAGAAAAAATAAAACTCAGACAACTAATCGATTCTGAAAATAATAGTTGCAGCCCTTCCTGTAACCCTCTCCCTTTAATCTTCTATATATTTATTCGATTGGCAGAAAAATTCCTTCAGGATCTTGGTCTTCAAGAGCAATGCACGATTTCATCCCTTGAGGAGATAACGCAGCCACATTTGGGGTCTTGTTTTCCCTCCATGGGCAGTGCTTGCCATGGGTTGTTGTGTAATACTCTGCAATTTGCCCTCAGCGATGATCTAGGATTGCTGCACTCTGATCAGAACGGTCAGTCCCCCTTAATACATTTTCTAAAATAGGAAAAATCTGTCACATATTTTGAGCAATTCCACATTAAAAACAGAGCTCCAACTCCTGGTGGGCTCAACAGGTTCACATTAAGACAATCACACAGAAGGACCAATAAGTTCGTACCATCTCCAATAAGGACACATTTCATTCAAACTCACAGGAGAATCCAGGGAAATGTCTGCTACATGCAGAATATATCCTGACGGTGCATTTCACAAATCAAGCTGTGACATCCAAGCAGAATGGAATAAATTTAAATATTTACACAGGATGACAGATTACATACACAAGTAGGATCCCGTATGAAATCACACACTGCCACCATTTAATTTGTTGAATTCATATGAAGACCCTGAACTCACAAATGACAGACATTTTAAATACTGCAGTGTCATAACTGTCCTATTTTCACGCATATCTCCAAAAATTTGCTTATATTAAAAAAGGACATTCATTTACACTAGCTGCAAGCCCCCCCCCCCATGTTTACTAAAGCCAGGTTTTGCATACTCCTGCTACCATGACCACTGAAGTCGACATTGTGGCTAGAGCAGGTGTGGGCAACTACAGCCCTCCAGATTAGGGTTGCACCGATACCGATAGTATCGGTATCGGGGCAGATACTGGGTACTGTAGGAGTACTTGGTACTCGTGTAGTACCCCCGATATTTTTCCCGATACTGGAAGCCGGCATTGAGCCGGCATTCGAGGGGCTGCAGCGGCTGTCCGAATGCTCTATCGGCATTCGGACAGCCGCCCCTGGAGCTCTCCTCGACGATACTTACCTTCCTGAGCGACGCCGGGAATGTCTCCGCGCGTGCGCTCGTTGGAAGGCCCCCAGCCGCGACCACGTGGGACCATGTGATCGCGGCTGGGGTCCTTCCAACGAGCACGCGCACGGAAACTTTCCCGGCGTCGCTCAGGAAGGCAAGTTTGACCACAGTGAGCAGCTGCAGGGCCTGTCCGAATGCCGATAGAGAATTCGGACAGGCCCTGCAGCTGCTCTCCGCAATGATACTTACCTTACTGGGCGACGCCGGGAAAGTTTGCATGTGCACGCTCGTTGGAAGGCCCCCCAGCCGCGATCACATGGTCCCACGTGGTCGCGGCTGGGGTCCTTCCAACGAGCGCACGCGGAGACTTCCCTGGTGTCGCCCAGGAAGGTAAGTATCGTCGCGGAGAGCTTGGGGGGGGGGCATATCCATGTGTGAGCTGGGGCATATCCATGTGTGAGCTGGGGCATATCCATGTGCGAGCTGGGGCATATCCATGTGCGAGCTGGGGCATATCCATGTGCGAGCTGGGGCAGTATGAATATATATATATAATCTTGGGGGGGGGATATATACATGTGAGCTGGGGGCATTTTTATATGGTCTGTTCTTATTGGAAAGCGTCACATGACTTTGAATAAAATTATCAGTACTCGGTATCGGTGAGTACTTTTAAAAAGTATCGGTACTCGGTCTTAAAAAAGTGGTATCGGTGCATCCCTACTCCAGATGTTTTGAAACTACATTTCCCGTGAAGCTCAGTTGCTCATAAGGTTTGCAGAGCCTCAAGGGAAATATAGTTCCAAAACATTTGGAGGGCCAGGATTGCAGACCCCTGATTTAAGGGGAAATATTACAACATGTCATTTTTCTGCCCCGTCTTGGGATACTTTTAATTAATAGAAATCCTTGTGTAATTTGTTATCTGATAAACATTTTATAAATATCTATCAGAAACAAATTACACCAGCATTTCTATGGAGATTCAAAACCGCTAGAGGGCTGTAGTTGCCCACACATGGGCAAGAGTGTCCTTGTATGTGCATTTGTTATGTCAGCACAAACTCATTAACTCCCAGTGTTGAAGGAGTGCATCAAGGTCTTCTAGATCTCTGCAGATTATTGGGGCCGGGGGGGGGGGGGAAGAGTGTATACATTTTTTTAAAGAAAAGGTCTTCGTAGCCTATGGTTCCTATTCTACGCAAGTAGTGTTGGGGTGCAATTCGTGCAGAAAAGGTTCAGGGAGACCCTGAGCCTAAGAGGAGGAGCTGCATGTGGGGAGGGACAAAAAGGTGAGCAAAATAAAGTTGGGCAGAGGCTAAAAGGAACAGCTTTTTTGATGCGGTTTTGGAAATTGTTTAAGAATAAATGTAACCAGGGCAAAGTAGATTTTGAGGAAAGAAATAAAAACAAACATTGAGCCCAGTGCAAGGTTCCACACACCAAAAATGAACGGAGTGACAATTGCAAGACATAAAATGTCAAGAAATTTGTCTCATCGGACACAACTGACGATATTGTGCCAACCCCCTGCTTATGTGCTATACCGCAACACTGGTTCTCAGGAGTGGTTTTTTGGTTTGTGCAGTATTGTACTATTAGTGTATTTTTAAATTTAGATTTTTTTTTATTGAAGTCCAAAGATGACAAAAAGCAAAAGATGCATCACTGAAAACCAGAGCGATTCTGTGACATTTTTTTTTGAGAAAGGATTTTACCAGGAAGGATACATTGAGATTTCTCTCGTTTTCAAGTATGTCCTGGGTGGAGAGTATGTACCGATAGGTGTCTTGCCCAAGGACACTTACTGTAGAGGTTGCTCGCTGGGATCAAACCCATGACTCCACAGGCTCTCTCCATGCAGAGCAGTGATGTTACCTCTACTCCACCCAGCCGGTGAAGTGTAATCTTGTTATCAGTTTAAGAAATGTCCATGGGTCAGGGATACAAAAACAAGGTGAGATGGACTCTAATATGGTGAAAAGAAAATATTCTGTTTTTCCTCAGTGGAGGGTATTCACAAAACAAAAGAACACTACTCCTTGCCTGCAAATAGAAGTACGTATTAGAAATAAGAACCAAGAGCTTGAGCCCAAGAGGAACTGCATAAACGAGAATGTAAATTTCCTCAGCCATGCTGCCAACCATTGTACAGTAAAACCTTGGATTGAGAGTAACTTGGTTTGAGAGCGTCTTGCAAGAAGAGCAATTTTTTTTTATAAATTTTGACTTGGTATACAAGCAATGTCAAAGTACGTACACTTTGTCTGCCGAGCGTCACGTCACGACTGAGACCATGGTCACCTTCCCTCCCTATATGAATTAGGATGATTGGGTCTGTGCAGTAAGAAGTCAATATGGCGAGCCCCTCAGGGATTAGCAGAGAAACCAGCTTGTACAGTGGTAAGAGGTTTCAAGCTGATCAAAAAGATCTGTATCCAACGAATATAGGTCTGCCAAGTTAAAGAATTTTTTGTTTAGTATCTCCTCCTGGGAGTTAATTTCCAGTCAGTCCTTTTGAAAAACATGATTGTATTTCGCTACAAACTCAGCTAGCGCAAGGGATTCTGGACTAGCCCAGGATATGTTCCATTGTGGAAATAAACAGTCTCCTATTGGTCCCATTTCAAACTGCCTGGTGAGGCCTATTAGGAATGCCCCAATACTTTTTATTGGCATCGGTGCCGATACTGCCATTTGCTGGTATCTGCAGGACTGGGGAAGCTGGCCGAATGCATTAAAAGCATTTGGTCAGCGGTCCCCTCCAGCCGGCCACGTTACCAAGCGGCCGCCGGGCTGTGACACTGCCTCCAAGATCTTGTGAGAACGTGTCACTGCCCTGCGACAGCTTGGCAATGTGGCCAGCTAGAGGGGAACGCTGGCCAAATGCATCCAGCCAGCTTCCCTAGAGTCTGAGCTCTGCATACATGTGTCTGAGTGGGTATAGCTTTTCTGAGGTCTGATATATATCTATATCGGAGTGGGTATACATATATCTGAGATGAGGTGTGTAGTCAGGGTGTGTGCAGGCCTGTGCAGTGAGTAAACGGGGTGTCTGGCCATACATTTCACTATAAACATAAATTGGACAGGCTTTTCAGCAAAATCCTAAATTAAAAAAAAAAGTAACCCCGAGCCACACTCTTGTTGATACATACCTGTCCCTGCGTTCCCTCAATGTCCTCCCACATGTCACCGCCGTATGATCACTGCTTCCTGCTTATTATTTATTAGGAACCCAGAATCAGGACACCGCAATCTGACGGAGGTGACGGCGGGAGGACATCGAGGGAACGCAGGGACAGATATGTATCAGCCCAAGTGTGGCTCGGAGTTACCATTTTCGGTACTGAAACTTAGAGCCACACTCGGAAATCATGCCAGGGAGGTTAAATAAAAGTATCGGTACTCTGTATCAGTGAGTACCTGAAAAAAGTTTTGGTACTTGGTCCAAAGAATGTGGTATCGGTGCAACCCTACCGCATATCCAACAGGTACAGTGCGTGCCTGGTGCTACACAAGCATAATGAAAAGGTTTGAGATGCACCTCGTCAACATAGACACAGGCCAATCACAGATGTGGAAGATAGTGGGTACCTACAGTCACATTCCAGAAACAGGACATACACTTCAAGAAGGTGGATCAGTATAGTCTAATTAAGGGGGTATATGGGTATAAACTAGGGGGGGTTGACCGATTAATAAGGGCCGATACTCTGCGTTTTTTCCCCATTGTCAGTATTGGCCAGCTACATTGTCGATATTACCAATAACCAGGGCTTTTTTCCTCTGGTACTCTGCCCTGCAAGTACAGACATGCAAGTACAGACACTCCTCTGCTGGGTTGCAGAGCACGTCTCCAGCAAATCGGCGAAGTTCCACGTCTTGCCACCCATCTTGCGCCGATCACAGACTTCTTACGCAGGGGGCCCGACAACTTTGATGTCAGCCCTTGCTGTGGGACCTATCCCTGCCCACTGACGGCATTATGTATGGGCGTGATGTCAGAAATGGGGCTTCCCTCCTGGCCAGGCAGAGAATTCCCTAAAGGGGTCCTTTGGACCACGGTATCCCCGAAACCAAAGCTCATGCGAGGCATCTTTGGTATCCATTTTTATTATTTTTCTTCTAAATGCAGCACTATTGTTCACTTTTCAATTATAAACCAAAAAAATTATACTGCATTGGAGCTCTGTGATACACATGCACAGTGCACATACTGCATCATAGAATCCCACAAAAAAAATCCCAGTAATGTGTGGTGTGTACAAGTGAGAGTTTTATTGCAGTGGAGCACTGAGACACACACAAACGTGTGGTGTTTGTGTGCAAGTTACCCATCGCAGAGTTTCTTTAACCCAAAATATCGGTTTAGCTTTCTTGCAGTGACGTTTATACGGTGGTTTTTGCCTTTTATTTGTGTTCCAGAAAGCTTTTAGAGTTATTCTGCAAGCACTTAATTTCTCAGTTGTTGTAAGGTTTCCTATTTTAATAAACATGTTCAGTTGAGGCCAAATTTGTGTAGAAATTGTGAGTTTCCAAAAATTTCAATGTACTATCAGTACCTGATATCAGTCTGAAAAAAGGTGGCTGATGATCTATCCCTAGTAGAAATCCTGCTTCTGAAATATATACTAGCTATAGCAGTATATTGGGGTCTAGAGTGTTATTTCAGTCCTGAGCAGATAAACATCAAAGCTTCCCGCAAGAGATTTTGCCAAATTTTAAATATGGGCTAAAGTTGCTTTGGGAACTATTTGCAACATAAATTCTCCTATCCCAATACATTGTGTTTGCAATCTGTACGCATTTTGGCCAAGTATTATTCTTTGGAAAAACCATCAAAGAAATCTCTGATCTTACTACTTTCAAAGTTGTGGCATGCCGCATGCAGTGTTTCCCTAGGGAGTGATTTAGGGCAGCACACTAGATTATGCTCCCCCAGAGCTGGCGGTTTGCAAATGCCGAGTCAGTAGGGATTTTTAGCTCAAAAGGACTTTCGGGAAGTGATAACCGCTGAACCTTACAGGGCATCCAGCATCCCTAACATGGATTCCAAGGGTCCGTTAAATAGAAATACTTTGAGGAAAAGGGGGATATAAATCGCGTATACACACTGCAGGGACTTTCAGAGTTAAAAAGGTACACTACCAAACACGAGAAGTTCTTGTTTATTTATTTTGTTGCCGATAACTAACCATATATGCGAAAGCAAAATATAAGATATACAGTTGTGTTCAAAATTATTCAACCCCCACTGAAAGTGAGTGTTTTGGCCAGTTTGACATTGATTTTGATCATTCAGTCATCTTGCTTACAATTAAATCAAAGAGGCACGTGTAGGTCAGACAAATATAACATAACATTTATAATGAAATAACCACAAATGTCTTTTCTGTGCTCACATCATTATCCGTTTTATTCAACCCCCAAGTGACATTCAATCTTAGTACAACATCCTTTTACAGTTATAACAGCTTTTAAACGTGAAGCATAGCTTGACACAAGTGTCTTGCAGCGATCTACGGGTATCTTTGCCCATTCGTCATGGGCAAAAGCCTCCAGTTCAGTCACATTCTTAGGCTTGCGCACTGCAACTGCTTTCTTTAAGTCCCACCAGAGGTTCTCAATCGGATTTAAGTCTGGTGACTGCGATGGCCACTCCAAAATGTTCCAGCCTTTAATCTGCAACCATGCTCTAGTGGACTTGGAGGTATGCTTTGGATCATTGTCCTGTTGAAAGGTCCAACGTCTCCCAAGCCTCAGGTTTGTGACGGACTGCATCACATTGTCATCCAATATCTCCTGGTACTGAAGAGAATTCATGGTACCTTGCACACGCTGAAGCTTCCCTGTACCTGCAGAAGCAAAACAGCCCCAAAGCATGATTGACCCCCCGCCATGCTTCACAGTAGGCAAGGTGTTCTATTCTTCATAGGCCTTGGTCTTCCTCCTCCAAACACAGCGTTGATCCATGGGCCCAAACAGTTCTAATTTTGTTTCATCAGTCCACAGAACACGATCCCAAAACTTCTGTGGTTTGTCCACATGACTTTTGGCATACTGCAGTCGACTCTTATTCTTTGGAGACAGCAAGGGGGTGCGCCTGGGAGTTCTGGCATGGAGGCCTTCATTACGCAGTGTGCGCCGTATTGTCTGAGCTGAAACTTCAGTACCCACATCTGACAAATCTTTTCTCAGTTCCTCAGCAGTCACACGGGGACTTTTCTCCACTCTACGCTTCAGGTAGCGCACAGCAGTCAAAGTCAGCATCTTCTTTCTGCCATGACCAGGTAGCGTTTCAACAGTGCCCTTTGCCTTGAATTTGCGAATGATGCTTCCTATGGTCTCTCTTGGTATGTTTAACATCTTTGCAATCTTCTTATAGCCATTGCCCTTCCTGTGAAGAGTAATCACCTCTTCTCTGGTCTTCCTGGACCATTCTCTTGACTTCATGTTTGTAACCACACCAGTAAATGTCTAGAAGGAGCTGAGTATCACAGTCATTTTAAAGCTGCCTAATTGGTGCTTATTATGCTTTATTGCTGCTCCGTGACATCCACAGGTGTTTTCAATACCTGATTGAAGAACAGAAGTTCAGTCAAGTGTTTTCAGAGTGGCAGTCTTTAAGGGGTTGAATAATTGTGTCAATGAAGAATTCACAAAAGAAACATTTACTACTGTATTACAAAACCAATTGATGTCATTTTAGTCGCATATGGTTCTTTAAAAAGTCCTTGTAGGATTTCATTCTGAATACAATTACAAATGTACACTAAATTCCCTAAAACCCTTTACAGCATTGGGGGTTGAATAATTTTGAACACAACTGTATAAAATATTTTACTGTTTTTCACTGTGTGAATCCATTCTAGGGATGCAAATATTTTCATAAAATCGGATGGGCAATAATTTTTTCGATTAACAGATTCATTGGTTAAAAAGTTGATTTTGAAAGTAACATTTTGTAAAAAGAAATAAACACTTGCTCAAACCCCCCCCCCCACCCCCCACACGTTGCGTAGTGCAGGGCTCAAAATTTCAGGACTTGAGCCATTAGCCAGGCCTTACCAGGTCTTATAAGTTACTCGCCATCAGTTAAACTTCCTAACCCAGTCCCATACTGCACATTTTCCTTGCAGTGAGAGCAGCGACCCTATGTAAAGGATATGAGCTACACAGTTAGGCTCAGGTCAGACGAGCGCACGGATCACGTCCGTGTTGCCGCACATTTGTTAGTCCGTTATAGCATATAATTATGACCAATGGAGCCCCACACACAAAGTACGTCCGCACGGAACTGCGGATGCATAACGGACACGGCAAACAGACGCAGGTTAGGCAAGAATGTAAATCTGCTAGAACCGAAGCAGAGTGCGCTGCGTCCGCATAGCTTTGTGTGTGAGTGATTGAACAAAGTCAGACGGACTGCATTTTTGACATCCACCATTTTGAGGGACAAAATGGTTTTTCATATTAATTTATTTTCCCTTCTAGATCAGTAAAAAAAAAAAAAAAAGTCACAAAAAAAAAAACAGACTGTGGCCACTACCTTGTCGTCAGTCAGAAAGTACGTCCGTTGTGCACGGATGCACAGAATGTGCTCGTCTGACCCTAGCCTAATAAAACACAGAAATGTGTGCTGTGTATGAGCGTATCACAGTGCTGATATCCCTAAACTTACCCTTTAATCACACAATGCAAATGGTGGTGGGATCTGCCACTTTGCCTGCCTGCAAGCAGTTAAGCCCTGAGAAAAAAATAGTTTCCATTGCTTCTGACATCCTTGTGTGATCCTGCATATGAGCTCACTCAGGACTTGAAGCAGAGAAGTGCTTGATTCGAATCCTATGGACTTTAGGAGTCAATACCAGGCACTGCACGCTGCAGGTCTCTTTGAGCTCCTCCCTATTATTATGACTCAAGCAGCTGCTGGTACCAACTATTACAAATGACCTACTATAAACAGGGAGCCAATTACAGTTACAAGTATTTATAAAGCGCCAATAAATTCCGTAGCGCTGTACAAGGGGAGAGAGAATAACAAATATACACGTTACACACACACGGAACAGAAGGAGGGAGGACCCTGCTCAAGAGCTTACAATCTGAGAGGAGAGGGGCGGTTCATTAGGTGAGGATGAATAGGGTACGTGAAGTAGCGGGGGTGCATGAGGACTGAATGGGAAGAAGAGCAAGAAATGTACAGTTGGGGGACTCATGGAGTGAGCTGATAAGGCTTCTCTAAAGTAATGCGTTTTCAGAGACTTCTTGAAGGACTGGAGAGATGGGAAGAGTCTAATGCTGGGAGGGAGTTCCATAGAAAGTCACTAACAGTTACTGGACCAAACATTGCTTTCTCCTTAGCAGCTCCCTTTTACTAACTGTTGGAACTGGGCCCTTGGTAAGAAAAAAAAGTCATACTTTTCCTAACCTGGTGTCCATGAATCTTCCACGCACATAAACCACGCGTAACAGTGTATGATCCCCCATTGCTGGAAAGAAGATGGGAGTGAAAAGCATGGCGTAAAAGCTCCTTGGGACACGAGGGCCTTGGCATAACCCCCCCCCCCAGCTTGCAACAAGATTAATCAAGGAGGGATATACTAGCTCCCACCCCACCACTATCCTGCCAAGATGCTGCCCAGCTTCCCCCCCCCCCATACAGACCTTTATTTTGCAGGGCACTTTATTATTATTTTAACCTTTATTATTCCCTTTTGCAGACTTTAAAATTGATTTTTTTCTCCCAGATATTTAGTTCTTTTCTTACCTCTCCTGACCTGCTAATGCGGTTCTGTACAGAGAGATGATCGCGACTCCACCCAGTGCTGTGGCCGATATGAATTTATTCCCAGGTTGTGATCCCTGTGACGAGTGGGCTGGGAGGAAGTGTTCACTGCAGAATTTGTATTTATTGCCTGTACTGTGGGAATCCATGGCCAGCATGCATCTTACAGCACACTTCCCCAGCAGCCCCCAAGGATGATTTAGTAGTGAAAGGAGGAGGAGGAGGAGGAGGGGGCGGGTGGTCAGTGCTGCAAGATGCAGACAGAGTGCTGCTTTGAGAACAGTTTAGCGGCAGAAAAAGAATGCGGAGGGGTGGGGGGGGAGCCCCCACCCACATAGATTACACTCCTAGCAGTGGCGTAACTAGAAACCTGAGGGCCCGGTGCAAGAATCCATGAAGGGCCCCCCCTACCCCCCCAAAAAAAATCCCTTTTTTTCCTGCAATATAAAAAAGATAGTATTGCCATCAGCTCACGTGGATATATTGCCCCCAGCTCACACATGGATATATTGCCCCAGCTCACACATGGATATATTGCCCCAGCTCACACATGGATATATTGCCCCAGCTCACACATGGATATATTGCCCCAGCTCACACATGGATATATTGCCCCAGCTCACACATGGATATACACTGCTCAAAAAAATAAAGGGAACACAAACATAAGACATCCTAGATCTGAATGAATGAAATATTCTTATTAAATACTGTGGTCATTACATAGTTGAATGTGATGACCACAAAAATAACACAAACCTTATCAATGGAAATCAAATTGAGCACCCCATGGTGGTCTGGATTTGGAGTTACACTCAAAATTAAAGTGGAAAACAACACTACAGGCTGATCCAACTTTGATGTAATGTCCTTCAAACAAGGCAAAATGAGGCTCAGTAGTGTGTGTGGCCTCCACGTGCCTGTATGACCTCCCTACAATGTCTGGGCATGCTCCTGATGAGGTGACGGATGGTCACCTGAGGGATCTCCTCCCACACCTGGACTAAAGCAACCCCCAACTCCTGGACAGTGTGGTCGCGTTCTCGCGCGCTGGTCAGGTGGTTCCCATCCCACACGAGTGGCCAAGTTGCAAGCCGGCTGCCGCACGTAGGGGGTGGAACAGCCGGCGGCGCTGCTCCCAGATTCCAGCGGCTGCCTGGACCCCCCTACAGTAGCGGAATGCCAAGGCCCGGTCGCAAGTGCGACCGCTGCGACCCTGGTACTTCCACCACTGACTCCTAGCTCCAACCTCCAGCATCAACACATCTCATTCTTGCTGGAAGGGAGTCAGATGCTGGCACTGACACACCATCAGGGTGCACCGGACGCACGGTGTCACTCACAGCATCAAGGAGGAGTCAGGAGGGGCTGAATTCTCCTGCTTCTCAGTCTCTGGACTGAGTCATCGAGATGCAGAGGCAGACTGTGTGCAAGGGCCGTTCACGGACACCAGTGTCCGTGAGCGGACACCTTGCTGATCCCAGCCCAATTTCTACTAGCACTCTCAGTTTCTACTCGCAAATTGCGAGAGGGAGAGTGGAAATTTTGACCCCTGGCGTAGTTTGGTACTTTTCACACAAGGTACACGAGTGCCTGGTTAGAGTGATGGATTGAAGCAGTATGCGCAGCTCTAGCCCATGTCTGCTATATCTTCAAACACTACTATGAGTCCAGAGGAGAGTTTTGGGAAACACTGATCTAGAAGATGCCAGGAGTGAAGCTACAATACAAGCTAGTAATGAAGTCCCTATCCAAAGCATCTACTAGAATTAGATCACCAGATAGAGACTATTCAGCGCATTCTCGTGAACTAAAAAGGGCAGAAATGGCTAAGGAAAACAACACTGAAAGAAATGAAAAAAACTAAAGACATGTATATATTTTATTTGCATAAGTTTTTAAATGTATCCAGATTTTTTTATATTTTTTTTGTTATTCATTCTTGGGAATGAAAGGGATGTGGGGGAGCAGCTATGTAAGGGAGAACATATGATGCTGCCTGTGCTGAAGCCCCGCCCCCACCTGCACACATGAGAGAAGAGAGTACAGTATGATGTCAAAGGAAGAAAGCCCCGCCCTATCTAGGTGTGTGAGAGTATCTGAGGTAACGAAAAGCAGCCATGAAACGGTCTTGTAATAAACCCCAAAAACTGTAAGTGACTTATTAATAAAAAGGCATATCTGACATTTGTGAGTATATAACATTGCCCATGATGCAACATTTACCAAAAGCTTTGCTTCATGGCCCTTGTTTAATTTAAATTATCTACCACTTACCGGAGGTGGAAAAGGGGATGTATAGATAAGAGTATTTTTCCTGCAGGCTACCAGAGATATGAGCTGACAGTTGAATGAGCTATGACAGGGAGCTTAAAAGCCATCTAATCTACCCCATGGTGATGTCCTTTGAACACATCCTGCACAATACAATGATGGGAGTTGGTTGCCTGACCCATAGAGCCTATTGTATGGCCAAAAACACAAAAGTGAGATCCAGTGAGGTAAAGATACTAGGCGGGGGGAGGGGGCGCGGGACAGTTTACAACACAAAGAAAAAAAAATGGATGCACACAGTGACAGTAAAATATTTTCTGAGCTACAACATACAAGAGAAAAACAAAGTACATTTAAGATCTTAGCAACATAAAGTAAGGACATGTCATTTTTTTTGGTGGTAGTGTGCCTTTGAGAGAAAATGGTTACATCTTCTACCCAAGTGTTGCTCACCCATTTTTTGTGTGTGGAACTTTTCTTTATTTATGTGACAGCATAGCCAATACAAAACAAGAAAAATAAAATCTTTGTAGCGGCACGGCCTCTGTTTGTTGTTATTGGTTTTATTGTTACTAATGTATCAAGGTCCAAGGATTACATTTTATACACAAATCAGATACATACGGCTCTGCCAGGCCACGACCTGACAAATGCTTGACTTTGCCACTGAGCACTCCAGCTGCCATTCACTCTACAGTGGCGCTTTTAGAATGGTTGATCCACAAAGATAGGAGCCTACCTTGGGGTGATTCCTGAGGGGGAGCTCCATTGGAAACACCGACATCCAACCTCCCATGGGAACCACAAATGCTCCTAGGGAACTGAAACCTGGGTACGCCTCACCAGCTGACGGACAACTTTACATCACTGCCACTGTCCCCAGTCCATGAATCGAGGAGTTTCTTGGCAAACATCAGGGGACCAGAGCTTCCCAGCGGTAGGTGGGATGTGCCAACACTCCCATCAGGATCACCCCACAAACTGACATCAGGCTACCTAGAGACTTTCTGGCCCACCGCTCTGATCCTGCAGCCAAGTGGGCATGGGCTGGAGCACGTTCTGCAACATTGGGCTTGGGGTGGAGCCCTCCATTGGCTTATGAAACTGGGCTCGAGCTGGAAGCGATGTTACCTGAGGAAGTCAGGGGTATGCAACAGTGTACTTCTGTATACAAAGGACCCAATGTTTGGCATAATAAATATACCACTTTTCCTTTACCCCACACTCTGTAATTTTCCCAATTACTTGTCGATACAAACTCTTTCTAGATCTCCTTGGTATCTCCGGAGCAAGGAAGGAATGAACGGCAGATCTCATGGGAGTAGCGGCATCTGTCACAAGGATGTTAAACTTTGGTCCCCCAGGCCATCAAAAACCAGAGGGGAAGTGGTGGGCTGAGTTTGACACCCTGCTCCAGGCACTGACTTCCACAGCTAAAACAAAATTTTGTACAAGATCACCTAGAGCAGCTATTGTCAAAACTAACTACATAATAAGCCTGGCCCATCACCAAGACATTAGATTAAAAATTGCTTTCCCTTCTGCTCAAACACTTCTCCAGTTTTGATGCACTCATTATATAAGCTATCTCCTCAAATAGTCTCCTGCACAGATTACTTTCGAAATATGAGCCACTCATTACAGTAAATTGGGTCTAGTCGATGAAACGACATTAAACAGTTGGGGTTCATCAGCAATCTTTTAAAGAAGAATCAGATACTAGACCTGAATTAAGCTTGATTGAACAGTCCTCATTTTATTGTTACTTCTGTAAAACATATTTGTTGTGTTGCAAAGCAATTTGGAATAGATTTGCGCTATATCAAAAGATTGCAGGTGTAATTAGGGAAGGTTTCCTTACTCGACTGCCATAGCCAATGCAGACAACTGCAAACCTGATCTTAACCCCTTCCCTGCTGAGCCATTTCACCCCTGTGTGGAGCTCATTTTTACCGGTGTCGCTCATCATATTTAAACGTGATTTGAAGTCACGTTTTACTGTACGACCCAGACAAATTAAATATCTTTCTTTCCGGCAGACTCATAATATATCATTATTATATGTATACGCTGTGCCCTGCCTGAATAGAACAAAAAAATGCAATAAAATTCGAATTTTCAATAATCTACAGTGAGCAAAGGGTTTCCTTTTTTTTTCTCTTCACATTTTATCATCCGAGCCTTTGAGGTTATGTTTTCTATGTGGTGTGCTTGTTAAAAAAATTAGAAATGGGGGCTCGTTACATTTTTTTGGGGGGGGAAATTATGTGATTTTTAGCAAACCCCCCTATAGAAATAAAAAATAAATAGTACAGCATCATTGTTCACATTATAATTGAAATGGGAACAATATTTGCTGCATTAGTAAAACCAAAAACAATTTTTTTTTTTTTTAAATAAATTGTCTTTTTAATCTCTTAAATTTTACCACAGGGATGGAATCGCGATCTGGCCCCTAAGGGGTTAAAGGCAACCTCCACTTGCAAGGGCAGGCTTTGCCCTTCCAAGCGGTGCCTGCCTTTTTTTGACCCCCTTAAGGATGGGGAGGGAGCGGTCCAAAAGGCGGGGGGGGGGCTGGAGTGGACTATTCATGCGGCCGGGGTCCCAGAGGCTGGAGCGATCAGCTGAAATACGAGCCGATCGCGGGCTGCAAAGATAGGACGTGCTCGGCACGTCCTCCGCAGCCGATTTGTTAAAGTGCACTAGATTGAGAGAGTTAAAAAAAAAAAATGATGCCATGGAGATTGCGCAGCAACACCAGTGACCAGCCCTTTGGTGTCGCCCCACTTAGGCCAAGTGCACGCAGGATGTTTTTTTTGTGCGCACTGACGCACGTTCAGCGGCGTAGCGTGGGTGGTCAGTGCCCGGGGCAAGGCAAGAACTGCGCCCCCCCCAAACCTGTGGACACGGTAACACATCCCCCGTTTCCCTTCTACCAGTAGGAGTATTGACCCCCCCCCTTACCCACAAGCACATGTATTGTATATTGACAAAATACCGATCTAAAAATATTAAAACACATGCCCCCCCATGCTACACCGCTGCTACCCTGTCCCATTATACCCAGACACCCTCTCCAGTACCCCCCCCAGACACTCTCCCAGTACCCCCCCCCAGTACCCCCCCCAGACACCCTCTCCCAGTACCCCCCCCAGACACCCTCTCCCAGTACCCCCCAGACACCCTCTCCCAGTACCCCCCCAGTACCCCCCCCAGACACCCTCTCCAGTACCCCCCCAGTACCCCCCCAGACACCCTCTCCAGTACCCCCCCAGTACCCCCCCAGACACCCTCTCCAGTACCCCCCCAGTACCCCCCCAGACACCCTCTCCCAGTACCCCCCCCAGACACCCTCTCCCAGTACCCCCCCCCAGACACCCTCTCCCAGTACCCCCCCCCAGACACCCTCTCCCAGTACCCCCCCCCAGACACCCTCTCCCAGTACCCCCCCCAGACACCTCTCCCAGTACCCCCCCCAGACACCCTCTCCCAGTACCCCCCAGACACCCTCTCCCAGTACCCCCCAGACACCCTCTCCCAGTACACCCCCCCCAGACACCCTCTCCAGTACCCCCCCAGACACCCTCTCCCAGTACCCCCCCCAGACACCCTCTCCAGTACCCCCCCCAGACACCCTCTCCAGTACCCCCCAGACACCCTCTCCCAGTACCCCCCCCCAGACACCCTCTCCCAGTACCCCCCCCCAGACACCCTCTCCCAGTACCCCCCCAGACACCTCTCCCAGTACCCCCCCAGACACCCTCTCCCAGTACCCCCCCAGACACCCTCTCCCAGTACCCCCCCCCAGACACCCTCTCCCAGTACCCCCCCCCCAGACACCCTCTCCAGTACCCCCCCCAGACACCCTCTCCCAGTACCCCCCCAGACACCCTCTCCAGTACCCCCCAGACACCCTCTCCCAGTACCCCCCCCAGACACCCTCTCCCAGTACCCCCCCCCAGACACCCTCTCCAGTGCCCCCCCAGACACCCTCTCCCAGTACCCCCCCAGACACCCTCTCCAGTACCCCCCCCAGACACCCCTCCCAGTACCCCCCCCAGACACCCTCTCCCAGTACCCCCCCAGACACCCTCTCCAGTACCCCCCCCGACACCCTCTCCCAGTACCCCCCCCAGACACCCTCTCCCAGTACCCCCCCCCAGACACCCTCTCCCAGTACCCCCCCAGACACCCTCTCCCAGTACCCCCCCCAGACACCCTCTCCCAGTACCCCCCCAGACACCCTCTCCCAGTACCCCCCCCCAGACACCCTCTCCCAGTACCCCCTCACTGTGTGTTGGTCACGCTGCTCTGGTTTCACAGTGTCCCCTACCTGCGTGGAGTTGCTGGTGGCCGGGGGGGGGGGGGGCGGCTGTCCAGGGGGCTTAGTGGAGACTGGATTTTAAATGTGCTGCAGGGCAGGCGCCTCCCTCCCTCCTGTACAGCGGCTGCAGGGCTGCCAGTGGCGTGGCCTGGCACAGGGCTTCAAGGGGGGCTGACAAGCGTAGTACAGGGTCAGTGTTCTGTCGGATAATGCTGCGCTGCTTCACCTAACTCATGCGTTAAGGCGGAGTCGGGACAAGATTTCCTGTCCTGGTCTTCCCTTCCGGACGCCGAGTGCCAAGTCACTGCCGGCACCGTAAAACTGGTGGCTGCCCGTGAAAGGGCCTCTCACGGACACCATTGTCCGTGAGCAGACACCTTGCTGATACCTGCTGGAAAATGTTAGTGGTTTAAATTGCTTTTGAAATTTTGCACCCCCTCAGAAAAGTGCATCCGGGGCGACTGCCCCCGAGGACCCCCCCACGCTACACCACTGCGCACGTTACTAACGCATGTCCCAACGTATTAGGCGGGATCTGCACGCGCACACGCGCTACGCCTAACGCGCGCTGAAGACGTCAGTCTTCAAAACACAAAGGCTGTACTGCTAGGATTGACGTGACGTCAAATGCATTGTGCATGCGCACTGGTTCAGCACAGGAGAATCCGCAGCCCTGTCGACTTGCATCCTAGCACATCGACTGATGCGCGTCGATGGGGCTGCGCAATCACACTTGTCAGTGCTGAGGGGGGCAGGCGGGTGTCGACTGGACGCTGGTGCGTTAGCGTTTTCTTTAACACACGTACTGTGCGTTAAAGAAAACGTCCCATGTGCACCCAGCCTTAGGTCTCACAAGTTTATAGCTCTATTGGGCCATTACATATGTAAATCAGACTGCTATCACCCAGAAGGGGAGTAAAGACCTGTAATGACAAAGGAGGCCCCCCTGTTTACAAGAGATAAAGCAGACTGTCATTGGAGTTGCTGTGTCAGTGTATAGCCGATACCTCTCTAGGCACCACAAGCAAGAGGTAATGTCTGGATTACCATCGACATTAGTGAACTAAAACAAATTAGGAAAGTCAGGTGTAAATTTAACCAGAACTTTCAAACTTAAGCCATTAAAAAGTGTATGGAGCTGCAGATCTCTATTCAAGTTTACACCAAATTTGGAGTTGGACTCTAAAGCCTAAACCATAAAGGGGTCCATTCATTGAATGCAAAGAAAGGGAAATGTACATTAGGTAGCTGCGATCATTCATTTAACTTACCAGATGTGTCCTTTCCATCTCAATCCTATTTCGGTATAGATAAATGTCTACTTATCGTAGGACAGCCTACCTGGCTTGCTTCCTCCACTAATCTATTCTCATCGGCTTGACCTCTCAGCTGCTTTTGACACTGTCGACCACACCCTACTTCTACAGACCCTCAACTCTTAGTCAATCCAAGAGAGTGCAGTGTCAGAGACAATCTGTGTAACAGGTCCTTCTCTGTCATTTGCTGGTAGCTCCTCCTCTCCAATGCCTTTATCAGTTGGTGTACCTCAAGGCCATGGCATTAATAACCACCTCTATGTTAATGATACTCAGATATACCTCTACTCTGGATCTCTCCTCCTTTCCAAAGTCAGCGACTGTTTATCAGGCATCTCCTCCTGGATGGCCTCTCACCACCTAAAGTTTAACATGTCGAAGACTGAGCTACCAATTCCTACCTCTAATGCCTTCCTACCTCTAATGCCTCCCCACCTCCTGACTTCATGGTTGATGGTATCACTAACTCCACATAAAGCCAGGTTCGCTGTCTTGGATTTACACTCAACTCTGCTCTTTCCTTCATCTCCCACATTCAGTCCCTTTCCTCCTCCTGCCGCCACCAACTCCGGAATATTTCCAGAATTCAGCCATTTCTTACTGTTGTTAACTTAACTTAAATGTTGTTCAATGCATTGTAACCTTGTCTATATTGTGTCCATTGTACAGCGCTGCAGAATATGCTGGCGCTTCATAAATTAAGAATAATAATTTCCTGGTCTGTCCAGGAAGCAATATCTGGGGATTGTCACCAAATTTTACAGTGTTTCTTTACAATTTAATAAGTGTGAATTTTTCTAAACTATAAAAATGCAGACCATTTCAAATCCGGATGGCCTTAAAGATCTCTGTCTACTGGGTTTGTCATTGTATGATTGGGCATGCTTTTGGAAAAGCATTGAACGAAACAAAAACTACTGGAGACAGTGCTCAAGAAGAGAAGGTGTTGATTGCTACCAGACACTGCCATAAAATTAGTCAAGAATCTTCATGTTCTAGTTCCATCACAGACTTTAGAAGACCCAATTTGAACAAAAATGCATAAAGTTCTACCTTCGATATATTGGTAGCTTTTAGAGTGCTACGGTTCTCAAAGGTAAGATCGTGAACCAGTTTAATAAAACTATAACCAAGTTATGTATATTGCTGTAAAGAACAACAAAATGATCCTTCCCTGCTGACACATGGTTAAGTTACCTTCAACAGGTGAGGTCTTTAGCCTGCGACATATGTTAGGGACCCCTCCATAGGTGTCATTTATCCTGGTAACTCCCTCCGAGCTGCGTAGTTCCATGAGGCCTCGTAAATCATCCACATTGCAGCCAAAGTCTCCATCATAGCTGCCCTCATTCACAGAGTTAGCAGGATGGTGATCTGTGGAATTGTTGGCCATTTTTGTTGTATATATGGATTACGCCAAGAAGTATATGTATCCTCCTTTTGCTTGATTAGGTTTTTTTTTCCCCCCGAGTCCTTTGACGAGCGGAAAGTGTCTATGGCTCTTCTGAAAGGTCCACCCTATGCCAATCTCCTCACAGATATCTCTGGGGAACTCTGAGTCAGCAGGATGTTCATGTTACCAATCCTAGCTACCGCCACGGCTCAGAGGACACTCGGATATGGACAGCAGGAGCTGGAAAAAGAGAGGGATTCAGTTTATAGATATAATAATCATTGTGCACACTTTAAAAATTCATGTTTTGAGACAGTTTCTTTAATTATTGCCTACACATCCTAACACACTTAACTATGTGCAGACAAAAATCAAAAACCTGGCTCCAGGCACTGGGAACAAAAGGGTCAGAAGCCAATTATGATGTTGTGCGCATATTTATACAGACGGGATGGAGAGACAAAGGTAAATAATGGGAGCAGGATATATATATTTAATGCACAAAAAAAAAAAAATACACATCAGCAGATTACGCATATAACACCAGCCATGTGAAAGGTGATAGTGTGAGCAAACAGAGCGACAGCTGGTGAGGGTTGTATATTTCATATGAAGTCTCATTGAAAGGTACGTACCGATCTTTAGGACAGATAAAGCTCTGAACATATAGAATTTGTAAACGCCGCATGGTATGTCTACGAACATACATTTAGGACATCCCTGCTTTAAAAGAATAAATGCAATAATAATAAACCCTAGTAACAAAATATTACACGATAACAAGAATATGCCAGGAATTAAAGCAGCCTCATTTTGATTCCGATGCATACTACAGCTCGTGGTGAAAGGATGTTTTATTGCGCTTAATATTCCCAAGCTGCCAATTAAAAAAAAGGGAAAAATATATAAAACCTGCAGCCATCCTATTTCTCACTTTCAAGCGCAAGAACCACAAGCTCCAGCTCATGGATGGGAGGGGTCGTGGGGGATAAATGAGAAACACTAACGGAGCTGAGCCAAGCTTCCATTTCCTTGTACAAGGAATAATATAAAAAAAAAATTAAGTGAAAGCCTAAGGCCCCCGGCACACGAGCTTATTTTTGGCTCATGTGCGCCCGCACTTCCCTGCGTCCGTGGGTTTTTGACGGGGAAAGCCCTCCACCGGACGTGAAAAAGCCCTCCCCGTCAAAAAGCTAAACGGACGCTGAAAGGATACAAAGCGCGATTCTCCATAGGAGGATCGCGCTTTGTACGCTGAGCGCAGAGAGTGGAAGGAACGCCCACTTTCGCGGACGTTCCTTCCTCTCTCTGTTAACGCTCGTGTGCCGGGGACCTAAGAGAATTTTCCAAAGATGCCTTTATAGATCATCACAAAAATACAGGTGGTTAAAGATTGTCTGAGAAAGAACCAGCTTCATCTGGTCAACCTTAAGGGATTTAGTGAAAGTTTGCCTGCCGCTGTTAGGACCTCCCTCTGGGAATCACTGACGTCTGTATTTGGCAGTATTTGAAACCTACTCTATGATTAAAGGGACACCATCACCAAAATTTAAAAAATCCTCTTTATATTATGTTGCTAATAGCTTAACTAAACTTACAAAAGAAAGAGTAAAATATTTTCTTACATATACTTTAAGTCACTAAGTGCATCCATTTAGAGGAGGTAGACACTGTGGGGCAGTTTACATCACTTGACCCGCCTTGTGTGGCTTTGGCCATAGAATGGAGTGTATCAGTCAGCCATTGACTCTATTATATTTTGTTTGGGATTTAGTTAAAGGACATCACAAGGGGGTAGATTAGAAGTTTGTCAAGCTCCCAATCATCTCTGGTAGCCTGGATAACAATAGACCTCCTGCACCTCATTAACTTAAATATTGTAGATTAGATAAACCACAGGCAGAAAGTAGGACTTTTGCACTGACTTTGTTAAGTGTTGAGTCATGGGTATAATCCACAAAATGTAAACCGGAAGTAAAATACCTTTATTTAACCCTTGAAGGGTGGGTATTGCCCATCGGGTGACTTAACGCAAGGCGTACAAGTACACCTCGCCGGCAGGTGCTGCCGCAAGTCACAGATTATGGCCCTCCCCGCATCTGACAGGTGTCATTGGCTGCAGGAGCACAGCATGAGTTCAGGTTGTCCCCCTGCAGCCAATGACGCATGACATGTGCAGGCTGTGGGAAGGGGCTGAGGCGGCCCATTGCAGACAGCGGGGCGTACCTGTATGCCCTGCGTCTTCAAAGCCCTCCCACCACCCGGATGGCATAGTATGTCCGTGGCAGAAAGGGGTTAAAGTTATTGCATGTAAAAATGAATAAAACACAGCAGCATGTGTTTTATACTATAGTTTTATTTGTAATGCACGAGTAATCTAGTTACAGCTTATGCAAGTGAAAGCATCCCATTAAATCAGGAGTGGTTTAATATTTAAAATCCCTCCATTTTAACACCAGAATGTCCCTTTATTTACTGAAACCTGAGCAAATAGGATTGACAGAGGGGAGTTTTTAGTGTGTGTAGTTTGGAATCACGACAAAGCATAATCAAGAATGTGACAAATTATGCAGTATATGAGGATATTCTACAGCTCACATATACAGAATCTAAAAGGTTATTCGCTAACCTCCTTATTGGCCCTGAAATTGCACCTAACTGTGAATGTAGCTGTAGGTGCAATTCACCAAGATGTGGCTGGTCATGTAACCGGCAGGGGGAAACTCAATGGAGTCCTATGGACTCCATCGAGTGGATGCTCGCGGCTGCGATCAGCGCTGCCGCGAGCATCCAGGATTTTAACGAGCGATCACAATGCAGGCAGCATTTTTTGCGCCTGCATTGTAATCCAGCGTTAAAAGTGGGCGCAAGGTGGAAAACTGCGGGCGCAGTTTTTGCGTACGCGTTTTAACGCGAACATCGTAATAGAGCCCGATGTCTTCTTGCCCAAAAAAATTATGAATTGCAGCAAAATTCCTGCGAAATCACCCAATTTTGGAGTTTTCAATTCGACAGGTTTAAAACAGGCGAATCCCATAGGTTTCAATGTAATAAAGTGCAGATTTATTTTAAAAAACATTTGCAAAGACCCATGATATTTTTAACCCCTTCACTGCTGAATCATTTCACCCATGTGTTGAGCTCCTTTTGATCATTGTACTAATAATGTTAAATGTGATTTTAAGTCAAGTTTTATTATAGGACAAATATCCTTATTTTCTACAAACTCTGTAGATTCAAAAGCAAGGTCATTAGAATATCCATTTTTTCCCCGTTTTATCATCCAAACCTTTGTGGTTATATATTCTATGGCAGTGTTTCCCAAACCTGTCCTCGGGACCCTCAACCAGGCCAGGTTTTGAGGATCACCTTGGGGAAATGCAGACAATCCTGCAATCACTGAGCAGCAAATCATATCACCTGTGCTGTGCTTCAGAAATCTGGAAAAAGTGGTGAAGCAGAGGGTCCCGAAGACAGGTTTGGGAAACACTTTTATGGGGTTCTCTTGTAACAAAATTGAAACAAACTCGTTTCTGCATTTTTCTGAGGAAAACAAAATGCAAGATTAACCAAAACTGGAAGGAAGGGGGAAAAAAGAATTTAATTATATTTTGGAGGATTGTGTTTTATCATCATCACGCCCCACGCAAGATGACCCCTGCGAGAGAAGTCCGTGAGCCGCACCGGGCAGAGCCCTTCAGTTTCCGCTTGCATTTGGAGGAGGTCTCCCACAGCCAAGGGGATGGATATAAACAAAAAAAAAAAAATCACAAGTATAGCAGTCTGTAGTGATACCTTTTTATTGGACCAACATTACATTTAAAATACAAGCTTTCAAGTGTATTCCTCTCTTCTTCAGCTTACTGAAGAGAGGAATACTCTTGAAAGCTTGTATTTTAAATGTAACAGTCCAATAAAAAAAAGGTATCACTGATTTTGGCATCTGGACTAACACTGCCTACCTTATCTATCTATATAGAACTACTACGCACGACTTTTGTAATAGACCTTGTTTTTTTTTTTTAACAGATTTTTTATTTAGAAACCTTTTTATTGATGTAAACTCAGGAAAATAGACTTTTCCTAAGTTCGGTGGAATTTGCCAATTCAGTGGTCATTGTGAGATTCAGTGGTTTTCAGCGATGTCCAGTAACGGACTCTGCGACTCCAATTCCAGCAAAATAAGGTGAAGATTCCCCAATAGTGAATTCACTGTATTTTTGGCGAAATTGCATGCAATTTCGGTGCTTTGTAAATAGACACTTAAATCTTAAGTCTTGAAACGTACATCATAAAGATAAAGCAAAAGACTCCCCCCTACCGCTAAAGAAGGATGCTTTTGAAAAATATAACAGCAAGGACAGTGTTTAAATTTGGTCAATGTGCGCAAATAAATGCTTCCATGATAATGCCTTGATCCCTACCTTCTCGAAGTTTCACATTTACCGCCAAGATTATAACCGGAACTGTTTGTGTCCCGGTTTTATCCATTAACAACATGCATTACTATAGTTTATATGTGACATGAAATTGCTGGTTTTTCCCTTTCCACCAGTCCCACTTCCTCCCGTTTCCCATTCATATTTTGAAACTTTTGTACAATATATTAATTTAACAATTGAAAATTTGTATGGGATTGTGGAATACCATCGCTCTGTTCTCGTTTGGACTATCCTTTGGCCATTGCTCATTGTCCCTTTTGTACACATGTAAGAACTAAGGTGTCCGTCCTCTATACGATGGTCAATTACATAATGTCTCCAATAAAAGTGTATTTAAAAAAAACTTGGACAATGTCCAGATGGATTAGTATTTGATCTAGATGATTACATACATACAAAACACATGCGGGGTAGCACTCAACCTAAACTAAGCATTCAGTGTGGGTGCATCTCATAAATAAAATACAAACAAAACCAGGGAGAGAGCACTCCAGTCAAACACATTCAAAAACCTGCAACAACAGCTTCATGCATGGTACATAATACCAGCTTTTACCACATGTTGAAAAATGGTATTATGTACCCATGCACGAAGCTGTTGCAGGTTTTTTAAAATATATATATACACACACACACACAGTCATGATCCTGTTTTCCTTAGCCATGTATTTTAAGAAACCGGTTAGGGGGGGGTCACACAAGTTTATAGGAGCTTGTGCTTCCCAAATTGACATCAATTTAATAGATCCATAACAGTCAAAAATCGCAATCACCCTCCTCTCCTCACAACGTTTCACGGTTCTCAGCAGACCAATCATAGGTTAGTGGGAGACACGCATGTCAGGCAGTTCTCCAGCTCACTGCAGTTGATTTGCTGGCTGTCGAATGAGCCAGCACACCAATGTTATCCGAGCGCCAATTAGCTCACCCTCCAGAATTCAGCATGCATGGGGGTAGTCTTGTGGTGGCACCACATGCTGGACCAAGGTAAGTACATGATCATTATGCGTGATATCCTATCAAGGAATCTAAACATCACAAAGTGGCCCTCTCAAAAGCACTTTAAAGTTGTGAAAATAACAGGATATAAAATATTACCACGCATATGTGGACTCCAAGGAAAAGTACAGTCAAGGCTTAACCCCTTAAGGACCGCTGACGTACCCTGTACATCATGTCCACGGGTCTCCCTTAGACCCGCGGATGTACAGGGTACGTCAGCGGCGCCTAATCCCTCTCCCGCTCGATACTCCCCTCCCCTCGGCGATCTGGCAGGGAGGAAGCCTGCCCATGTGATTTACATGGGCAGGCGAGGCTGATGACGTCGCCACGCTGCGTGGTGACGTCATCAGCAGGCGTCCCCATGCAAATCAATGGAGGGGAGGGTGGGGCTCCTTCGGAGCCCTCTATCTCCCCAACCATTGAAGCTAGGGAGATGCTTTTTGCACCGCTGAAAAGGGGAGAGTCTCCCCTTTTCAGCGGTGTATGGCATTAACCGTTTCGCCGCCGAATCGCGTTTTGGCGCAAATTGACACGCAATTCGAACCTGGAGGGGGGCTGACATCTTGGATGTCAGCCAAGCCTCCAGGTCCCCCCCACACACTGACAACCTCACCATATGTGTGAGGATGTCAGTGGGCCAGTTAACCATCTAGCTGCCATGTAGAGCTAAGGGGATCCTAAGGATCCCCTTATCTCCCGATCCATGGCAGCTAGATGGTCATATTTGACATCATTTGAAAGGCCTGATCGGGTTTGGTTTAAAACAAAATAAAAAAATGTTTGTTTTTTTTTAAGTTTTTTTGTCTGGGGGGGGGGGGTTTAATTAAATAGGACCTAGGCTGTCATCTCAAAATAATTAGCACAAAATGGTCAGAATGAGTGCAGCGCACATAGGTGAACTGGCTCAGCAGTGAAAGGGTTAAAAGGCAAAAACATGTAAAAATTGGGTATTTCTATTCTCGGGATAAAATTTTGAAACTATTTAGCCGGGGTCTTTATTGGTGGTTGTAGATTTTGGGGATTAAAATTACGAAAAAGTGTGTTTTTACAATTCTTTTATAGTAAATTATTGGATATGATGGAAATAATGGTATTTTTAGAAAGTCCATTTAATTTTGGGAAAAAAGGGTGTATGGGTGTGTGGGTTGAATAAACGAGTAAGAGGAAAATTTGACCTAAACACTAAAAGCGCAGAAACGTAAAAACAGCAGCGGTCACTAAAGGACGGATTTGTGTAAAACCGCCCGGTCACTAAGGGGTTAAAATACTGTTAGGCCGAAACGGTGCCTCTATTTAGCGATCCCATAGCAGGATTTACTGCTTCATTATTTCAATTTCCAGAGTCAGAATTTTGGTCGCTGAAGCACACCTCACCACACAGAAGATTTGCATCAGGGATTCCAAGGTTTAGTGCACTTTTCAAACCACTCATACCAGAATAAGTACATTAAAATCACAAATAACAGTTAGCTCCCTCGCTTCTGGGAATAATTTATTTTCTTCTTTTATGGTAAATTACACAATAAAAAAAGGACAGTGTTGGGAATGCAGAGCGCTTTCAGATGTGTAATTTTCCATGTTTGTGTATCGCAGAGAACTGTTACAGAAAGCTTTCCTCGAGTGCTGTCCTGTTTATGAGAGCTTTCGCATTCATTCATCATAAGGCTTTTGTTTTAAAGCTTTTAAACAATTAGTCAAACATTTTCTAAATCTGCACCTCTGGACAGTATCCTGCTGCAAAATATTCAAATCGGAATGTAGATTTGAAAAGCAGTAAAAAGATGTTCAAACCTGGGAGGTAACACGAATTCCATTCTGGATAGTCAATAAAGACCCTCCATGCTCAATAGATTGTATAAATTTCTATAAACAGAATTCAAGATATTTACTTACATGTCATTACACACATAATAAACCTATGCTGGTGTTAAAGGGCTCTGGGTCCTAGGTTACATCAAACACCATTAGATGCAATGGCTAAATAATAACGTACATAAAACCTACAGAATAAACCTTGATGAACTAGTCAAAAAAATTTAAATTCTCTGGTATCTGGAATATGAAGGGAATGCATGGAATTTTACTTCGAAAGAGAAAGCTCCTGTGTCAGGAAGCAACTTTGCAGGAAACAGTCTGACGTAACACCTGCTTGTTAGGAATCCAGACATAAACAGTGGACTTTACGGTGCATCTTTGAATGAGAGAATTTGCAGCTTTGTTAAGTTATTATTGCCTACAGTACAAGCATTTGGAAATAAAAAGCAGCAACAGATCTTTTAGTTTAGGTGAAGATACTTTACCTGTTCTCCCTCAGTTGCTCCTCCTCGTTGGCTCAGGCCTTCCAAAATGTGGAAGTCCCTGCAACTTTTTACGCAATTTGTACGCTAAGCAAATCGCAAATCTCAGAATTGATGTACTGTCATGCACAAGTTACACAATGCTAGCACAGAATGATTAGTGCTGAGTGTGCATGCACAGAACCAGTGCTCAACTGCTGTGAGCTATCAATAGACCAGATGATGTCAGCAAGCAAAGTGTGTTGACACCAGTCCCCGGTAGGCGGAATATTCAAATCTCGTCTGCGGAGTGAAAGCTATGTGGGTGGAGAAAGTGCCTCTGCTTCACACAGCGGTATCAACTAAAGTTGGAGGGGGGAGCATTCCACAATGCCTGACCACTAAGGCAAATCTCAGACGAACGCAGTCTGAGCGCACTCTGCGTGCCTGCATAACGAATTTATGTACTGACGGAAGATACTGTAGACACAAGGTCTGTTTATTTGACGGATGTAGGGAAAAAAAAAAAAGTAAATATGGGAATCAAAATTAATTGACAGGTACAGTCAGCCAGACAAAAAAAAAAAAAAAAAAAATAACTACTGAGTGTCAACGTGATGGACATCACAAATGCGTTGTGTCTGACGTTGCATCAGCACGCACACAGGCCACTAAGCGGACGTGGCGCACTCTGGGCGTCCGTCGTAGAGCTTCTACATCAAGGCCTAAATGGCGTCCGTTGCCACCTGCGTGGTGCGTGCGCATTTCAGTGCACACGTACTTCATGTGTTGGTCTCTATTGATCACAAATCAATGCTACGACAGACGTTAAACTGCGTGGCAACACGGACATGATGACTGTTAGTCTGACGCTAGCTTTAATAAGCCAAAATGGTCAGGGTGCGTAGAGCATCCATGCATCTTACATGATTTAGCATGGAGAATCGATTTACCAGTTCTGCAATTTTTAAAGTACTGAAAACTACTGAGTATTGGCTCAGATTTCACCTCTAGAAATTAAACAGGAGTGGGAAGGCAAAAAATAAATAAATAATCGATATGGGGGAAAAGAGGGCCTTACAAGACTGAATCCTTTATGCAGGAATATTAATAGATTTGTTTGATTAACATGTCAATTATACCAGCATGTATCATGAAACAAAAAAACAAAAAACACATTTGTACATGTTTTTATTACGGATAATCCAAAGAGCGCCAAAATTGCAAACAATGTAAACTGAGCTTGCAACAGTGACGCCATGTTTCACAAAAGAAAGATCTAAACAGCAGCAAGGGGGATACGCTTACAATCTTCCTCCGCTGTCTATTTCCCAAGTGTGAAAGGCTGGCTTTTGTAGCTGTTGATTTGGCAAACACTGGCACTGTTTGAATAAACCCCTTTGTAATTCATGGTTAAAAAGTTTGCTTTTCACGTAGCTACAAATAGGCATCACCATCCAGATCTGGAAGTGAGAAAGCTAGGTCCCATGTACAGCCTGAACCATTACTGTGGCTGACAGATCTCTCTGATTAGCTTACCATTGCCCTCTGGGCCAACTCTGCCCCAAACCAGGCAGACTGAAAGGCGCAGTCTGTATTCCACAGGAAGCTCTAATAAATGCTCAATTACTGCTATCCCACTGGCTCTCTACAGCAGTGGTTCCCAACCGCTGTCCTCAAGTACCCCCAACAGGTCAGGTTTGCCAGATAACCAAAGCATAGCACAGGTGATATGATTTGCTGCTCAGTGATTGCAGGATTCAGTCTGCATTTCCCCATGGTGATCCTCAAAACCTGGCATGTTGTGGGTACTTGAGGATATATATTGCCCCCCAGCTCACATGGATATATCTTGCCCCCCAGCTCACATGGATATATATTGCCCCCAGGCTCCGTGTCCACCGGTGTTCTTCTACTCCGAGGCGAGCGGCCGCTGACATGCAGCTTTGCCGCTCGCCGGGGATGGGAAGCACCTGACCAGTAGTGTTCTCGCGAGATCGCGCGCTGGTCAGGTGGTTCCCATCCCAGGCGAGCCGCCAAGCTGCATGTCAGCAAAAAAACTAATTTACATTTACAAAGTCCCCTGGGGTCCTTCAACGTGCGGAAGCGCGGAAACTTTGTCGGCGTCGCTCGGGGAAGGTAAGTATGCCGTGGAGAGCTCCAGAGGCGGCTGTCCGAATGCCGATAGAGCATTCGAACAGCCGCCCCAGCCCGTCGGATGCCGGCAAGCCGGCTCAATGCCGGCTTCCGGTATCGGGGGAAAATATCAGGGGGACTGCACGAGTACCAAGTACTCCAGTACCTAGTATCGGTACAACCCTAATAAATAACGATGGCTATAAAACTTGTCTGGGTCCTACATTAAAACATGACTTCAAAATCGCGTTTAAACATGAGCTCAGCACATGGACGAAATGGCTCAGCAGTGAAGCCGTTAAATGTTTACACTAGAACAGCTTATTAACAAGTTGGCACTGTACTGTGTCTGGCAACTTACAATCACAAAAAAAAAAAAATTCTGTCTGAACTGCAGGCACAATAAGTATTCCTAGTAGTGTCCCACTACTAAAAATACATAATGTTGTCTTTATTACATAAAAGTGGTGCATCTTAATAGACATTGGATTTTTCTTTTTACTTTTAGTTCTGGTTACTCAAAGGCCTTCTCTGATGAAGGGAAACCGTTTAATCAGTGGGGTTGGTTTCCGGTTTTACCAGTTAATATCACAATAGAGTCTACCCAGAGGAAAATACGTGTTGCCCACTGACAAGTCACAGAATAGCACAAAAGGCCCATGTTTCCTGTACTCTGCACATCCTTGCAAGTGTTTATGTGGATGAGAGTCTTGCAATCTGGTTAGCAAACCATGGAAATAAAAACAGCAGGCAGCATTTACACCAAACTCAGGAGTACAAAAGCAAGAGCCAATAGGTTGTTGCAAATATTTTTTTGACACTAACATTTAAAAAAAAAAAAAAGATGTGCATAAGGGTATAGGGGGCGTGTGAGTGTATAGGGTATAGGAGCTGTGTAGGTGTATAGGGTCTATGTAGGTGTGCGTTTAAGCATTACCAATTTCAGTCTGTATAAAAGAAGCTGAATGATTTAGTAACCAATTTGCAAATTTACTTATTTTCTGTATATTCATCAGCCAGCAGCCTATAGCGGTGGGATCCTTGCTGCAGCAAGGGTTGGGAATTGCTACTGCCATTTTCAGTGCTGAATGAGAGGGAAGGGGCGGCTCGTGTAGATCTTACAAAATAAAGTTTAAGAACAAGTAATCGGTTCAGTGTATTTGACACAAATTATGACAAGCCTTTTTGAGAATTTAAAGAGAAATCAGATGCAGCTGAGGGAAGATACAATATATTTAGTTTGCCCTACAAGGCTGGGAGACTGTTGAAGGGTGATGGGAAGACATTTCTCCTGCTGCCCTCTCGTGTGAGCAACTGCCTTTCCTATCTGCCAGGAACCAGTGGGTTGTTAGAAGATAATTTTAAAAAAGTTAGACCAAATCTATTCTTTGGCCCACACATCGAAAAACTCCTCTAAACTTGATCCCAAACTAGGTGCCCTGTACAGAAACAAATCCTGCCTGAGCCCCGCGGTAAGAAAGCAGATTGTACAACAAATGCTTATGCCGGCTATTGAATACGGAGATGTAGTGTATGCAGCTGCCCTGCAAACACACCTTCAGAAACTTACATTGTATAACTCATTCTGTCATTTTGTGCTACAGTGTGACTACATGACCAATCAAGAGCTCCCTATTAACCACTTGGCTGCAGAGAACGTGCTGAGCGCATTCTGCCAAGTGCTTCCCTGTGCGATGGACACGCTGAGTGCGTCCATGCACAGGAGGCAGCAATCGGCCGATTGCTGAGCACCCCCCCCCCCCCCGGTGCAGTCTGACATCTTGGATGTCAGCCTGGCACTCGGGGACCCCTGCGGGACCAACAGATGTCAGTGCGCTGGCACAATGACATCTATTTCAGGCACCCCCCGCGAGTGCGGAGGAGGTGCCTGAAAGGGAGGGAGGGGTCCCAATCAGATCACGATTGGGCACCAAAAAGTGCCGGATCGTGATCCTCTCCCGCAGCTGGCCGACATCTTGGATGTCGGTCAAGCTTCCGGGATCTCCCCCTGAGGACTGGCGTCATCATGCATAGCGCGATGACATCAGTTTTAGAGAGTTAACCCCTAGCTGCCACCAATGGTGGAGATAGGGGGTTCCAATAAACCCCCTATCTCCCGATCCGTGGCAGATAGGGGTTAAGAGCATGGCCTTTCCAACGATACCAAACATGACCATGTAAAAAAAAAATTTTTTATTTACACTTTTTTTAATATTAAAAAAAATAAAAAAAGGTGTTTTTTTTGTTAATGCAGCAATATTGTTCCCATTTCAATTATAATGTGAACAATGATGCTGCACCAACGATTTTTGTATGGGTTGAGTTTGCTAAAAATCACGTGATCCCCCCCCCCAAAAAAGGTAGCGAGTCCCTATTTCTAATTTTTTTAACAAGTGCAACCCATAGAAAGTATAACCGCAAACGCTCGCGTGTTAAAATGTGAAAAAAAACCACTTTACACTTTGTAAATTATTGAAAATTAAAATTTTATTGCATTTTTTGTTATAATATACAGACAGGACATGACATATACATATAATAATGATATACTATGAATCTGCCGAGTCTGCCGGAAAGAACGATATATAATAGGTCTGGGTCATATAAAATAAGGCTTCAAAACGCGGTTAAACATGATGAGCGAAACCAGTAAAAATGAGCTCAGCACACAGGCGTGAAACGCCTCAGCAGCGAAAGGGTTAAACATCCCTCAATACGGAATGCACCTGTAACATAGTGGCTATTTCCTACATATTTATTTTCTGTGTTAATCTGTATATTTGTGTTTTGTTTTTAATATCTAGCATTTATTACTTTGTATTTCTGTAACGGCTGTAAAATTTCTATGTTCTCCACCCCTGTTTCTAATCCCCTCACCATCTAGATTGTAACTTCCCACGGGAATAGGGTCCTCAGATCTTCTGGCAGGAATACTGACCTGTCTCCTGTATGTATTGTAGAATTGTCCTGTCTTTACCCATTACACCTTGTACAGCACTGCGGACTGTGTTGGCGCTTAATAAATAATAATGTTCTTGAACACAGAACATACTTGAAAAACGAGAGAAATCTCAATGTATCCTTCCTGGTAAAATACTTTGCAAATAAAAAAAATACTACAGTAAGGAATTACCAAAACGTTTCTTACTTTATAAATTTGACATGCAGTCACCATCTACTGACCAAATTGAGTTACTACACATAAAACAGAGCCATAAGCTGTAGTTGTATCAGCCGAGAAAGGTCTGCTAGACACATTCCTAATGGCTTTTAAACTATTTTAGCACCTTGGACATCATACCCACTGTGCAAAAACATGGGGAATGTTCTGGAGCCCAAAAGCAAGTGAAATTTGTTGGCAAAAAACAAGCTTCATTTGCATTTGTCCTGCACAGCTGCAGATCGAGGTAACTATATCGGGCTCCTCATGAGGCCTTTAAAGTAGGGATGCACTGAAATTTCGGCCACCGAAAATCGGCCGAAAATGGCGTTTTCGGCCAAAATGGAAATTCAGCTTGCTAGGCCGGCCTTCGGGATCAGGAGAGTCCCTGGCCTCCAGGCCCAGGTTCTCATGTCTGATTTTCGGACAAACTGATCCAGAATTTTCAGCATTGGCCGGAAATTTTCATTTCAGTGCATCCCTACTTTAAAGACCCAAGTTCTCTCATCTCAGGAGTGAAGGCTTTAACCTTCAACGTGCTCTCTAAACACCACCCCTAGCCTTCCTAGCTATTCTCCAAATATGCACGTCCCACACTCTATGATCGTCGCATGATCTACTTCTATCCTCGTATTATTACCTCCTCTCATTTAAGACTTCAAGATTTCTATCCAGCTATTCCCGTTCTGTGGAATTCCTTTCTGTCCCATTAGATGTCTAATATTCACCGCTTTAAATGCTTCTAGAAAACCACATTCAGATAAGCTAACTTCCAAAACTGAATGTCCTCACCTACATCACTTCAACCTGCACTCAAAGTACCAAGGACCAAGCACATGTCTTCCTACTGTCTCCATGGTTAAAGAACTACTCGGGGCAGAGGCTGATGACATCCTCCACCCAATTATTTTTTACCTCCCCCTCCCAGCTAATTTTACTTTTTGATTTTGTCACTTGGCACACGATGCTTCTTCTGCTCAGGGACACCCGAACCTGGAAGTCATTAAGTGTTTTCTGAGCAATTTGTCCTCCCTGCACTACTTGCGTAGCGAACGCAGATTGTGAACCGCAACGGGACTTGCAAAACTTTACGTAAGCAAGTTCCGTAGCACTTGCACAAAACAATGGATGTTGCACATGTACAGCTCCGATCGTGGCCTCTCAGACAGATTGTGTAACTGTAAAGAGCCTTTAACTGTAAAGTGTATCTTATACATAAGCAAAGCAGTAGCCATTAGCAATGTCAGATCTAAAAATGTAGCTTGAATTTAAATGCTACAGAAAAAATGGATGTGAAATAAACTGCACATTATCAGGGTTATCCAAAGAGATTCGAAAAGTCACCGCACGTTCGGTGACTTTTCGTTCTCTTCAATTCGGTTCCTTTTGCCGATTGCATTTCGGTGACCCTGCGGTGTATTCAGCAAACACCACAGGGTCCCCAAATTGCAGGGAAAAGCTGCCGTAAACCCACCGAAAACTAACCGAATGCACGCTGAAAACAAGCAAAAACATCTGGATTAACCTTTGAAAAAGAGGAACAGGAGCCGAACATGAGCCGAATCACACAGAGCCGAAGCAGCTGTGACGTAGAGGAGGCAGTGAATAAATTAGAAAAACCATTTGTATGAATCTGGGAAAAAGAAACGCTGTTTGCAAAGAAACTACTGAGCGAAAATGTCTGAAATTTTCACAGGAGGTCCAGGGAATGATAATAAAGAGGGCTGTTACAAAAAAAATAAGTAAACTGAGAAAAAAAAAAAAAAAAAAAATAGGAAAAATGCTTAAAGTATCCTAAAAAATCTATAACTAAAGAGACTTTTTGCTGCAGAATTTTATAATGAACGGTTTATTAGATATTGAATTAAAACGGGAATATTTTTAACATTGAAGCCTATGGGATTCTCCTGAATAAATTTGCCGAATTAAACCCCCGAATGGCAGGGCATTTCGGGAACCTTTCACTGCTGGTTTTTGTTCTCTGAATAGCCTAAGCAGTGCTTTATCATGGGGATTTCACTGCCCTCGAACAGGCACCGAACAGGCACCGTATGTGCAGGCAATTCGCCAGTATTTGGCGAATTGCCTGCTCTCTGGATAGCCGAATGGCCAGGAAAGGTAACCGAACGCTGATTTTCAGCGTTCGGTTACCTTTCTCAAGCAATTCGGATCTCTTTGGATAACCCTGTTTGTATTTTTTTGGGATAAATCAGCACCATAAGCACATCAGCATTCTGATGCGAGTACAATGCAACGTTGATTCTTGTTATAGTTTTAGAATTAGTATCTGTACTCTTTTTGAGGTTACTTTTAGTGTTGATTCTGCTCTTTTTTTCAGGCATCCGATTCTACCTCTTTTCACGCAGTGTAGCACTTTTACTGAATATTGACAAAAGGGCAAAGAACAGAAACCAGTATGTTAAAATGATACATTGGCAATATCTGCATGGACACTGCAAAAGTGCACTCTCTTGAGAACGCTGTAGGGAATATACAAATAAGTGGTTATACCCAAGCATATACAGACAGTACTGCATCTCCTCCTTCTGCTGCGCCCTGCGCCCCCCCCCCCCCCCACCGGCCTCACCTTCCCTCTTCTCCCATTTGTTTCACTTATCCCCAGTCCTTTAGATTGTAAACTCAAAGAATGTTTGGCTGAGCACTTGCCTAAAGTGCTGTATTAGGCTGGCGGCACACAAGCGCATTTGGTACTTGTGTGCACCCGCACTTCCCTGCATCCGTGCCGTTTTGACAGGGAGGGCCAACAACCGGACGTGAAAAAGCCCTCCCCGTCAAAAAGCTAAACAGAGGATCGCACTTTGTACGCTGAGCGCGCAGAGTGGAAGGAACGCCCACTCTCACGGACTTTCCTTCCTCTCTCTGTTAAATGCTCGTGTGCCGCCAGCCTTACCCAGACAGTTCTACTACGGGCAGGGTTTTCTTTTCCCTCATTTATCATGTACGTCTGTTTGTGCTCCCCCATTGTAAGGCTAGGGTCAGACGAGCACGTTTTCTACAGACTGTGCGCCCGTGTTGTACAGACACACTTTTTAAACGCAAGACGCAGTAGTGGCCACACAGTCTGTTCTTGTGACGTTATTTTTGACGAATGTAGGAGGGAAAATAAAGTAAAATTAATAAACATTTTGTCCGTCAAAAACGCTGGACGTATAAATGCAGTCCATCTGACCACGTTCCATCACTCACGCACAAAGCTATGCGGACGTTGCGCACTCTGCACGTCCGTCCTAGCAGTTCGACGTTCTTGCTAACCTGCATCCGTTTGCCGCATCTGTAGTGCGTCCGCACTTCCGTGCAGACGTACTTCGTGTGTGGGCCTTCATTGGTCATGATTATCTGCTACCACGGATGTACTAAAGTGCGGCAACACGGACCTGAACACTGCGCTCGTCTGACACGAGCCTAAAGCACTACGGAATATGCTGGCGTGATATAAATGCCTGTAACTAGAACCGTACATATCCTTAAGACATAGCATAAATTAACACTAGAGTGACAGAATGACTGCTGTTCAGAGTTGTATTTATTACCCCCTAATCCATTTACCTTATTTGTTGAACGACTGAAGGCTTGCGATTAAAATTGTCCACAAGAGATTCTGATCAATGAAGGACATGACCTTGGAGGAGTTTAAAACAAATAGCGAAGATGGCTTTCTTGCATTGGATTTACTAATGAAGCTAGCACAGGCATGCAAGATTAGAATTCAGGCAGGGCTCCCCTCCAGGTCATAACAAGACAAGGGAAAGGGGAAGAAAAAAAACCATCAGCAAGGGGCTGTAATCACCAATAGCTCTACAATAACCTAATCTGAGATTAGCTCTGCCACAGAGGGAGTAAACATCTGTATCCACAGATTACCTTGTTAAAAAGGAAAAAGAAAGAAATGTATGAGGAGATATAGGTTATCAGGGAGGGAATTTTCCCTATCCAGCATGCAAAATAATTGTTATTTACACATACAGTCAGTCAATCGTATTACTCATCCAAATGGAGTTGCAGGCATGACGTGTTAAAGCCCTACAGACTTTGCAGTCATTTTTATATAGCTGCCAGAGGCACAAGAAGATAAAAGTGACACGCCTAAGGTCATAAGAAACTGACACAGATGAATCCAGGCTTTCCTGCTCAAGACCGCCAGTCCAGTCACATTCATTTTGTGTTAAAAAAAAAAATCACCAACTTCTGTCCACCTACAAAAGAAAAAAAAAAACACCAAGCATGTGAAGAAAAAACCTACCGTATTTAATAAGAAATGACAAAAAAAAAAAAAATCACAGCCTTGTTAATGCAAGCATAGGGGCCTATGGAAAGAAGAAAAAAAAAAATCCATCAATAGTAAAATACCTATTAGCTACCAGTCGAATTTCTGGAATACGAAGAACCCCGATGTTCACTCCCCCTAGGAAGATTTTCCAGGGGGGGGGGGGGCTTAATTAGGGAAGCTGGTTTCTGATTAATGGTGTGTGTGATATGTGCTGCTTTCTAAAATTGTCTTTGAGGGAAAATAACATTGTGAGCAGATTACTGGGACTGAATTGGGACGCTTCTGCAGATCATTAATTAATATTTGGATTGCAGAGTCAGTAATTAGCAAAGAGGCAAGAGAAGAGAGAAGACAAATGTTACTGTCTGGAGGTGCCCAAGGGAAAAAAGGGGTAATGGGAGCACAACACATGTAGCACAGAAAAAGTCAAAATATCCTTTGCTGCTCACTGAATGGCGATACTTCCAAAAGTGCAAAACGACTAACCCCAATTCCAATTTGAGAACACCACCTCAGCCATAGGAGGGCACGTAGGTGCCTCACAGGTTGTGCCCATATCCTGCATTCCTCCTCATCGGCTACTTATGGAGTTTTGAACTATACCGCAAATCAATTCAGAATGTGCAACAAGTATTTTCTGATAAACATCCATAAATCAGCCTACCTTTAGCAAGCTATATGTAAAATATTTTTTACTAGAAATAGGAGTCTGGACATTTCCTGTCTGACCTTAACACTTTCCTGCCCCGTGGCGAACCATGTTGTCCCCATGGCGGGTAGGCCTTAATGCTGCAGGATGGTATACCAGGCCCAGCTAGAGTTTATGGGCCACAATAAACTCCGCCCACTGCATGCCATGCGTCAGGCTGGAGGAAGGGAACGCTGCAGTAGCCCGGGGGTGGGGGGGGCATATTAGTATGCCCAGCCAGCATTAACGCCCCGCTGCCGAGCACAGACCACTTGGTGGTAAGGGGTTAAAATATGACTTAATAGTTACAGGCATTATAATTGAATCAATGTGCATCTCCTGTTTCTGTTGTGCACAACTATGCTCTGTGCCATTTGTAGTGATTTAGTGTTTATTTTTATCTGACGCACACGCATTTAGGTCAGAAGTAGGGAAGATTGATTATCGGCCGATATTCAGGAAATTACCTATATCGCCTTTTATTGCCGATAATTGGCCAAGTTGACTCACTGCAGCTGCAATACAAAGTCCCGCAGAATGGTGCTGATCCGGCACTACATTTCCCATGAGTCTAAGGCTACGGTCAGACGAATGCATTTTTCATGTCTACCCTAAAAAAGTGTGTTGATGCGTCCGAACGCATTTTTTTCACGGAAGACGCGATAGCGTCATACGATGCACAATTTCAGCCGTGATTTTTTACGGATCCAAGCCAGGAAACTTTGGGTGTCTGGACGTTATGTTGGCTGGACATGAACAGCGTCTGACGTCTCCTAATCATGCAGACACGCCGCTATGTGGACGCAGCGCACTCTGTACGTCAGTACTAGCGGTTCGACGTTCTTGCAAAAATGCATTAGTTTGCCGCTTGCGTTGCGCGGCTGTACTTCGTGTGTGGGCCTGCGTTGGACATCATTTGCGGCTACCACGGCCGTAATAAAGTGCGGCTAAACGCATGTTCGCACTGCGTTCGTCTGACCCTAGCCTAAGAACCCAAGTAGCTGACCCTCATGGGAGATGTTGTTGCAAAACAACAGAAGGGCCATGTTTGCTGATCCTTACGTAAAAGGGTCATAGGAGGTATCATTTTAAAGGGCAGAGTCTTGACATTACCATGGTGTTAGTGGGGAAAAAAATATAGAATTTTATTAAAATTGAATAAAATGGACATGGTGCAATGTTTTTTTTTTGAGAAAGTATTTTACCAGGAAGGATACTTAGAGATTTCTCTTGTTTTCAAGTATGTCCTGGGTGCCGAATATGTACCGTTAGGTGTCTTGCCCAAGGACTCTTGCTGGAATCAAACCCAGGTCTCCACAGCAGGGGTCTCAAAGTACCGGCCCGCGGGCCATTTGTGGCCCGCGGACTGGTTACAAATGGCCCACAGAATACAGGGATCAGCAAGGTGTCCGTGAGGGACCCTTGCACGGTCCACTGCTGCGGCTGTCTGTTCGGGCCGCGTTGAAATCCGGAAGGGAAGAGCAGAGCAGGCAGAAGAGCCACACACTGATTCGTGAAGCTGCTACAGGAGACACACATGTCCTGCGTGTTGGCTCCGCCCCCTTCCTACCGGCTCTCTGCACACAGAGGCCTCCGCAGGCAAGCATGCGATGGGAAACCTGGGGAGTAGAGTGATGTGGGGAGGGGGGAGAAGAAAGGCTGATTAGGGGGTTAGGATTTAGCAGAACAACGAGGAGGGAAAAAAACAGAAAAAAAGGTGGAGACAGAGGGAGAGTGACAGGGACTGATGGAGAGGGAGAGTGACAGGGACTGATGGAGAGGGAGAGTGACAGGGACTGATGGAGAGGGAGAGTGACAGGGACTGATGGAGAGGGAGAGTGACAGGGACTGATGGAGAGGGAGAGGGAGAGTGACAGGGACTGATGGAGAGGGAGAGGGAGAGTGACAGGGACTGATGGAGAGGGAGAGGGAGAGTGACAGGGACTGATGGAGAGGGAGAGGGAGAGTGACAGGGACTGATGGAGAGGGAGAGGGAGAGTGACAGGGACTGATGGAGAGGGAGAGGGAGAGTGACAGGGACTGATGGAGAGGGAGAGTGACAGGGACTGATGGAGAGGGAGAGTGACAGGGACTGATGGAGGGAGAGTGACAGGGACTGATGGAGAGGGAGAGTGACAGGGACTGATGGAGAGGGAGAGTGACAGGGACTGATGGAGAGGGAGAGTGACAGGGACTGATGGAGAGGGAGAGTGACAGGGACTGATGGAGAGGGAGAGTGACAGGGACTGATGGAGAGGGAGAGTGACAGGGACTGATGGAGAGGGAGAGTGACAGGGACTGATGGAGAGGGAGAGTGACAGGGACTGATGGAGAGGGAGAGTGACAGGGACTGATGGAGAGGGAGAGTGACAGGGACTGATGGAGAGGGAGAGTGACAGGGACTGATGGAGAGGGAGAGTGACAGGGAGATGGAGTGGGAGAGTGACAGGACTGATGGAGAGGGAGAGTGACAGGGACTGATGGAGAGGAGCGAGAGGGTGACAGGGACTGATGTGGAGAGGTGAGAGAGTGACAGGGACTGATGGAGAGGGAGAGTGACAAGGATGGACTGAGAGAGACAGTGACAGTGGAGAGGGAGAAGTGACAGGGACTGATGGAGAGGGAGAGTGACAGGGACTGATGGAGAGGAGAGTGACAGGACTGATGAGAGGGAGAGTGACAGGGACTGATGGAGAGGGAGAGTGACAGGGACTGATGGAGAGGGAGAGTGACAGGGACTGATGGAGAGGGAGAGTGACACGGACTGATGGATAGGAGACACGGACTGATGGATAGGAGACACGGACTGATGGATAGGAGACACGGACTGATGGATAGGAGACACGGACTGGGATAGGAGACACGGACTGATGGATAGGAGACACGGACTGATGGATAGGAGACACGGACTGATGGATAGGAGACACGGACTGATGGATAGGAGACACGGACTGATGGATAGGAGACACGGACTGATGGATAGGAGACACGGACTGATGGATAGGAGACACGGACTGATGGATAGGAGACACACTGATGGATAGGAGACACGGACTGATGGATAGGAGACACGGACTGATGGATAGGAGACACGGACTGATGGATAGGAGACACGGACTGATGGATAGGAGACACGGACTGATGGATAGGAGACACGGACTGATGGATAGGAGACACGGAGAGAGTGACAGAAGGGATGGAGAGAGTGACAGAAGGGATGGAGAGAGTGACAGAAGGGATGGAGAGAGTGACAGAAGGGATGGAGAGAGTGACAGAAGGGATGGAGAGAGTGACAGAGGGATGGAGAGAGTGACAGAGGGATGGAGAGAGTGACAGAGGGATGGAGAGAGTGACAGAGGGATGGAGAGAGTGACAGAGGGATGGAGAGAGTGACAGAGGGATGGAGAGAGTGACAGAGGGATGGAGAGAGTGACAGAGGGAAGGAGAGCGTGACAGAGGGACGGAGAGAGTGACACAGAAGGACAGAGGGACAGGAGAATGGAGAGAAAGGGAAAAGGTCTGTTGTTACAGAATAAAATAAAAAATTCACCAGAAGAGTACCAAAAATACAAGAAGATGTTCTGAAGTAAAAACACTTTGCTTTAAAAGAAAACAGTTTAATAAATAAAATAAAAACAAGTTTCAAATTTTGCATGCGGCCCCCATGGAAAATGAAAACTTGTCTAGTGGCCCTCCGGTAATTTGAGTTTGAGACCCCGGCTCCACAGGCTCTCTCCACGCAGAGCAGTGATGTTACCTCTACTCCACCCAGCCGGTATTTATTAAACAGTTAATGTACAAAGGTCAGATTTGTATTTTTTTCCATAACTTTAAATTTACATAATATTGGCACCAGATATCCACTATTGGCAAGAAAGGCTGCTGATAATTCGTATTGGCTCTGAAGGGGGGGGGAGGGGGGGGGGGGAGTATTTGTTTATCCCTAGTCAGAATAGAGGAGTCTGCAGACTCTTACATAAAAGATATCTTGCTGAAGCTAGGAAATAAACCGTGGCTGCAAATTGAGGTAAACATGTTGAATTGCTTTAGGTTAAAAAAAAAAATTATAATGCAACAGCCATAAGACTATAAAGGTTTCCAATAAGTCTGTTTCATGATGAACCTCCTTGCTCTGCAGTGAAGTCTTCTAAACTTACACATACCTACTTGTCACCAAAGCATATATAAAAACACAAAGTCTGAAACCCCCTCTTTGTCTCCTATAAGTATCATTTTCACCTCAGTCTTTCCTCCGGTCCCTGGCAATGCCTGCACTGACCCCTCACAGAAGCCGTTCACTCACACCTCCCTGCAGGCAGCCACCTCTGCCCTTCCCCCCCTCCTAGAAAGTGAGTGAATGAGTCAGTGCAGGAGACAGGAGACAATGGGTGTGGGTGGAGAGAGAGAAAGACAGGGGGAGGGAGGAATTAGGGGTGCGGGGTGATTAATGGGGAGGGAGAGGCCTCAGTCAGCACTGCAGATAAACCTGCCCAGAATATTAAACCCTGAACAGGGATCTCCTGTTCCTGATGTTGACTCACTCCCCACAACAGACCCATTTGCTTGCACAGGATTAGAGCAGCAGCATGCTGTGACCTACAAACACCCTGGCCACAAGAGCTTGCAATCATTAGGACACTTCTTAATGTAAACAAGCTCCCTGATTAACCAGCGTGGTTTTAAAATAAGTCTATGTGCAGGGTGTGCGGGGGAAGGACTAGCATTTTGAATGAACAGATGTATTATCTGCACAGACTTGACCGCTAACAGAAGGGAAAAATTTCCACAGGATATTCCCAGTTTCATCATCTGCTCCAAAGCGGAATAATTATTGCACAATAAATAATTACTATCTAACAAATAAGGAGGGGAAATGCTATAAACAAGCTTCATGGCTGTGTTCTCCCCATCATGCTCTTTTCAGTCAATCATGTATTTGCCCATTTCCCCTGATATTCTGCTTTCCTGCTACAGCTTTCGTTCACAGCATCCTTCCAGATCTGCATGAAGTACTTATCTCCTGCCTGGGGCTGGGAAGTAACAATACCATTCTATACGATTACACTAGTAACTTTTATGAGAGGGGAGCTGCAGCAAAAGCCAAATTAAATTCAGACCCTAGGACTGTTGTGGAGCGGTCCCACATACATCTATAATGTCTAGGGATGCACCGATACCACTTTAAGACTGTGTACGAGTACCGATACTTTTTAAAAGTACTCACCGATACCGAGAACTGATACTTTTATGTCATGTGACCACTTTCCAATAAGAACAGACCTCATAAAAATGCCCCCAGCTCTCCTGGATATTGGCCCACAGCTCTCCTGGATATTGGCCCCATTGAACGCTGGGGAAGCTGGCCGCGTGAATGAAAAGGACGCGGCCAGCGTTACCCCTTCCGAAGGTCCAGTCGCGCTGCTGTGATGCATTCACGTGGCCGCCGGGCGCATCTGTGATGCTGCCTCTCGGCTGGAGGCAGCGTCACAGAAGCGCCGGCGGCCATGTGAATGCGCTACAGCAGCGCAACCGGACCTTCGGAAGGGGTGAGTATTGCAGCCGCTGGAGGGGAACGCTGGCTGCGTGCTTTTCATGCACACGGCCAACTTCCCCAGCCACGCGGATACCGGCAAGCCAGCCCAGCGCTGGCTTCCAGTATCGGGCCATTTGCACGAGTACTAAGTACTCGTGCAAACAGCAGTATCGGTGCATCCCTAATAATCTCCCAGTGAACACTGGATGGACGCATTCAGGGTCTTAGATAAAAGTAATATGTGATGCTTTAGTCAAAGAGCATGTTAAAATACTGAATAAAGCAGTTTACTTTTATCTAAGGCTAGGGTCAGAAGAGTGTTTTCTACGGACTGTGCGCCCGTGCACTTTTATTTATTAATAAAGGATTTTACCAGGAAGGATACATTGAGATTTCTCTCGTTTTCAAGTATGTCCTGGGTTCAAGAGCATTGAAATTTTACAGTTGTTACAGTAATACAAAGTAATAAATGCAAGATATTAAAAACAAAAAACACAAATATACAGATTAACAAAGAAAATAAATATGTAAGCAATATAGTCACTATGTTACAAGTCCACAGGTGCACCCTGTACCAAGGTATGTTAGTAAGGAGCTCTTGAGTGACTTAAAAGTGGGGGAAGATTTGATGGTGTCTGGAAGGTTATTCCATAAATGCGGTGCTCTGTAGGAAAATGAGGATCGAGCCACTGTCTTTTTGTATTGTGGTATTGCAAGTAAGGTGCTGGTCCTGGATCGGAGGTTATAGGATGAGGGAACTGCTAGGGGAAGCAGACTATTCAGGTAGGGTGGCAGCTTCCCAGAGAAGCTCTTAAACACCAGGTTGGAAAGGTGAAGGGTGCGTCTAGATTCCAGCGACGGCCAGTTTAGTTCTTTTAACATGTCACAATGGTGGGTCATGTAGTTACATTGTAGCACAAAGTGGCAGAATGAGTTATACAATGTAGTAAGTTTCTGAAGATGTGTTTGTGGGGCCGCTGCATACACTACATCTCCGTATTCAATAGCCGGCATAAGCATTTGTTGTACAATCTGCTTTCTTACCGCAGGGCTGAGGCAGGATTTGTTTCTGTACAGGGCACCTAGTTTGGGGTAAAGTTTGGATGAGAGTTTTTCTATGTGGGGGCCAAAAGGATAGATTTGGGTCTAACCGCATACCTAGATATTTGAGAGAAGTGACTGGTCGGCGTGCCATTTGATTTTGTCCTGATATGTAGATGGGGATTTTGCAGTTTATGTAGTTTAGGTGCCGTTCCAAAGAACATTGTTACAGTTTAGTCAGTATTTAGAAAAAGTTTGTTATCTGTGATCCACTTTTCTACCTCTGAATTGTTCTTGCAGCACGGCCTCCAGCTGTGGGAGATCTGGTTTGCTGGTATAGATTACGGTGTCATCTGCATACATGTGTACAGTTGAGGCTTTGCAGACGTTGGGCAGATCATTTATGAATAATGTGAATAGCAGGGGGCCGAGTATTGAGCCTTGGGGTACTCCGCACGTGACTGGGAGGGGGAGGGAGGAGCTGCCAGAGATGGACACATGTTGCGATCGGTTGGATACATATGATTCAAACCAGGTTAGCGTGTGATCACCAATACCAGAGTTAAGTTTTTGTAATAAGATGCCATGGTCTACGGTGTCAAAGGCCTTGGCAAAATCAAGAAAGATGGCTCCAGTTAGGTCTCCTTGTTCCATGCCAGCTTGGGTATCATTGCAAACTTTTAAAAGGGCGGTTGTAGTTTAGTGATTTGGACGAAAGCTGGATTGATCTGGGGTTAAATAGTTTGAAGATTGATAATAATCACGTAATTGTGTGTACACGCATTTTTCCAAAATTTTTGACATAACAGGGAGCAATGAGATTGGAGGGTAGTTGGATACCAAAGTACTGTCGCCACTTTTATGGATAGGTACCACTCTCGCAGTCTTCCATAGTTTGGGTATGTATCCAGTTGCCAGTGATTCATTGATGAGTGTTGCGACAGGTTTTCCAATTGCTGGGGCACGGATTTTCAGCAGCATTACTGGGATTTGATCATGTCCAGATTGGCACTTAATTTTTTGATTACGGAGCAGTTTAGTAACTACACTGACAGGCACTGGTCTAAAGTTGAATTTATCTACGATATGGGGTCCCTGCACGGTTGGAGGGGCCTGACCTGTTTGTGGCCTTTCTGTAGGTGTGTCATTTGCTAGCTTAGCAATTAGGGTGGTGGCGCACCCAACAAAATAATTATTAAAAAGGCATTTGCAACATCTAGGGGGTGTTGCAGGGTTTGGTTGTTCACTTTGATAGCAGCCGGCTGGGAGTGGAGTGGGGGTGCTTGTATGTTACTTATGATTCTCCAAAAATTTCTAGGGTTTGATAGGTTATTGTTTAGCCATTTTTGTTTGTTTTGTACATGCATTCCGGTATGGTCGGTATTCACAGTGATCATTCATGGAACCAGTACTCTTGAAATTTGACCACAGTGAAGCTCTAATCTGGTACATTTGTGTAAGATCAGCCGTAACCCAGGGGAGATGAGCTCCTTTTACTTGCACTTACGTAGTGGGGCATGGGCATTCCAGACTTGCAGGAGTTCGCACTTTTAGAATTCAATTGCACAGTCCAAGTCTGGGATAAGGTTTAATCTGTACCATGGGAGCTGTTTGAGATCACTTAGGAAGGATTCAAGAATAAATTTCTTGAAAGACCTGGTGATTATTACCTTTGGGGAAGATTTTGTGGCTTTTATTTTGCACACACAGTACACTAGACAGTGGTCACTGAAGCTATTAGCGAGAACACCTGCCTCTTGCATTCTATCGGGACATGAAGAGAGAATCCAGTCCAGCAGGGTATGGTTAGGGCTGTTCATATTAATGCGAGTGTGGGAGGAGATTAATGGAGTTAGCTGCAAGGCCTTAAACAGTGAGCAGTGTTTATTAGCTTTTTGATTCAGCCAATCAATATTGACAGAAGACGCAGTAGTGGCCACACAGTCTTGTGACTGACGTTATTTTTGACGGATGTAGGAGGGAAAATAAAATACCATTTTGTCCGTCAAAAATGCTGAACGCATAAATGCAGTCCGTCTGACTACGCTCTATCACTCACACACAAAGCTATGCAGACGTTGCGCACTCCACACGTCCGTCCTAGCGGTTTTATGTTCTTGCCTAACCTGCATCAGTTTGCCGCGTCCGTCATGCGTCCGCAGTTCTGTGTGGACGTACTTTGTGTGTGGGGCTCCATTGGTCAGAATGCTATACTGCCACGGACATACAAATATGCAGCAACACGGAAGTGACAACTGCGCTCATCTGACCCCAGCCCAAGACCCTGAGTGCATCCATCCACTTTTCACTGAGGTTTCTACAATTTTCATACAGATTTTTGCACCTGGGCAACCTTGTATTATGGTGCATGCAAGTTCATATTGAGATAGAGATCCACACACACACCGACCTATCATGAGCAACAAAACATTCATTGCATGGCTGTAAAGCAGACCTTAAGCCCTTTATCAGGCCCTCCCAAGAGAAACGCCTTTTGATTTATCAAGCACACACAGACACCAAATGTCATGTATATCACAAGGCTCGATATATCCGGGGAGTCACTAGCACCTAGAATTTTCCTTCAGGCTCCTAAATTTCTGCAGAATAGAACATGATGCCTAGCTCCCAAGACATTTATACCATATTTGTCGGTTTACTGTTGTTCACGTTTAACATGAATTTGTCAAATCCTGGTACAACTATATCAAATTAAATTGCTAGGACGGACACACACCTTGGAATTTTTTTTTTGAGAAACTATTTTACCAGGAAGGATACATTGAGATTTCTCGTTTTCAAATACCGTATGTCCTGGGAATTCTTTTCCTTTCAGCATGCACAAGTCTCACATTTGTAAAATCTAGTTTATAAATAGAACACAACTTACTTAAGACACTCTAGGCACCATAACAACTTCAGCTTATTCTAATGATTATCGTGCAAAGACGGCTTGATGTTAGAATCCTCCAACCATACAAGATTCCTGAATCACACACACCAAATAAAGTTAAAAGGATGATGTAGCCCACAGGACAACTTAAAGGGGTGCCCTATGGTTAGAGTGAGATGGGGGCAGGTGTTAAAACTACACCCCTGACCTCTGCACCACTCCCAACCTCCTATTTTATCCTTTAGAATCTAAAGCAGTGTTTCCCAAACCTGTCCTCAGGACCCTCTGACAGGCCAGGTTTGACAGGTCATAGAATTTGCTGCTCAGTGATTGCAGTATTCAGTCTGCATTTCCCCCAAGGTGATCGCAAAATCTGGCCTGGTTGGGGGTCCCAAGGATAGGTTTGTGAAACACTGATCTAAAAGGCTAATCTAGGAATCTAAAGTTTAGATGTATTGTAGGGCTGCAACTAACAATTATTTTCATAAATCGATTAGTTGGCCTATTATTTTTTCGATTAATCGGATAAAAAAAATTGTTTTGCAATTTGATGGCGTACGTACATACACAAATTACGTATTTTGCAACTTCTCACACACAAGTTGAGACTACCTGGTCAGAGTGATTGATCGATGAAGCGTGTGCAGCTCAGGCTCATGTCTGCTTTCTCCTGAACAAACGTTCGGATAGACATGAGGTCAGCATGCAAAGCATGATGAGGTGTGAGAAACTCCACGCAGAATGACCATATTAATAAGCTAAAGGGGCCAGGGTGTGTAGGGAGTCTCTTTTGAAATGCTTTCATGAAAAAACTGAGTGAGGGACTAGAAATGAGAGGGCATGAGTTTGGCTAAAGGACCGGACCCGAGTGTGTGAGGGAGTGAGTTTGGGCAAGAGACTGTAACCTGAGTTTAAGAGGGAGTTTTTGGGGAAGGGACCAGAACCAACAGGAGTGACTGCTGCACTGTGCTTGAGTGAGGGAGGGTGGGGTGGTGGCACAGGACTCCAGGTCCAACTAAGGATGTAACACTGTTGATACAGCTCCAACTACCCAGTGGCAGCACCCCACGGTCTGTGTGATCGTTCTACTGTTAATAAAAACAAACTGGTTGTGTCCAACATAACCCTAGAAGTATTATCTGAGGTTAATAATGTATAACTCTGACTCTAAACAATGTGTGCTTTACACAGACCGAATAAATAGACAGCCGGTTAATTGATAATGAGAATAGTTGTCAACTAATCGATTAGCTGTTTCAGCCCTAACGTATGGTTTAACCCCATAGTGACCAGGCGGTTTTACCATTGTCAATTTGAAAGTACCCACTGCTGTTTTTACATTTCTGCACAGTTTGTGTTTAGCTCTAATTTTCCCTCTAACTCGTTTATGGAACCCACACATAATATAATTTACAAAAACGGTGTGTATATTTTATAGTAAATTTTAATTGATAACGTTTTTTGTTTTTTTTTCATTTGAGAAAAAAAAAAACTTAGAACTTTGACCCCCAAAATCTACAACTGATAAATAGCACCTAAGGGTTTAAAGAGAGGCACCGCTGGAAAGGGCAGACGGCCTTTTCCAACCTTTAGCCATTCAGGAGGGAGAGGGATCCAAAGGGAGCCCCCCTTCAGGCTCTCCCCTGGCAGACAACAGGGGGGTGCCTGAAACAGACATGACCCGGCAATTATGTCCGTGCGACAGCCGGGGCCCATAAAACCGCTTGTCTGACTTGAAGTCAGATCAACCTGGGATCCCGGCCAGAGAGGAGAGTATAGGGAGGGGCAGGGTTAGAAGAGCATGATGTACATGGTATGTCCTTGGTCCTAAACAGGACTTTTTTCCAGGACGTACCATGTCCGTCAGTGGTCCTTATGGGGTTAAAGTTGCCATCTTTGCAGCACCAAGCTGTCTTCACACTGGTTGGATGTGATTACTTCCTGTAAGCATCGGCAGGTCATGTTACTGCAAAGAGGAATCCAAACTAATGGCACTTATGCGATTGGTGGGATTTGCTTCCCAAAATTCCTTGATTGCCAGGATTAACTCCCCACCCCCTACAAACCAGTGGTCTTGCTTCCACAATGAAGGCTGTCAATGCACAGCAGTGTATTAAATTTGCCTTTAGTGAAGACTCAAACTACATCACTGCATTGATGGATTTATCTGGCCTTTAAAAGGGACATGCATGCTTTACTAGTGTGCAATGCCTTTTGAAAAAGTATCATTCGGAAGGCAAGAAAAAGTAAATATATTTTTTCATAATTAACCCCTTCCCGACCGCTGACGTACCCTGTACGTCCTGTGTTCGGGTCTCCCTTAGACCCGATGATGTACAGGGTACGTCAGCGGCGCCAAATCCCCCTCCCGCCCGATACTCACCTCCCTCGTCGGATCCCACGTCGATCTGACAGGGAGGAAGCCTGCCCATGTGATTTACATGGGCAGGCGAGGCTGATGACGTCGCCACGCTGCGTGGTGACGTCATCAGAAGGTGCCCCCATGTGTTTCAATGGAGGGGAGGGGGGGCTCCTTCGGAGCCCTCTATCTCCCCAACCATTGAAGCTAGGGAGATGCCGTTTGCACCGCTGGAGAGGGGAGAGCCTCCCCTTTCCAGCGGTGTATGGCATTAACCATTTCGCCGCCGGATCACGTTGCGGCGCCAATTGGCGCCAAAACGTGATTCAAACCTGGAGGGGGGCTGACATCTTGGATGTCAGCCTAGCCTCCAGGTCCCCCCCCACCCACTGACAACCTCACCATATGTGTGAGGATGTCAGTGGGCCAGTTAACCCTCTAGCTGCCATGTAGAGATAAGGGGATCCTAAGGATCCCTTTATCTCCCGATCCATGGCAGCTAGATGGTCATATTTGCCATCATTTGAAAGGCCTGATTATGGCCTTTCAAATGATACCAAACATGACCAGGTTTGGTTTTAAAAAAAAATGTAAAAAAAAAATTAAAAAAAAAAAATAATAAAAAAATTAAATAAAATAAAAAAATGTTTTTTTTTTTAAAGTTTTTTTTTGTCTGGGGGGAGTTTAATTAAATAGGACCTAGGCTGTCATCTAAAAATAATTAGCACAAAATGGTCAGAATGAGCGCAGCGCACATAGGTGAACTGGCTCAGCAGTGAAAGGGTTAAAAGGTAAAAACATGTAAAAATTGGGTATTTATATTCTCGGGATAAAATTTGGAAACTATTTAGCCGGGGTCTTTATTGGTGGTTATAGCTTTACGGGATTAAATTACGAAAAAGTGTGTTTTTACCATTTTTTTCATCATATTTCATATTTTTTTTATATTAAATTATTGGATATGATGGAAATAATGGTATTTCTAGAAAGTCCATTAAATGGCGGGAAAAAGGGTGTATAATATGTGTGGGTTGAATAAACGAGTAAGAGGAAAATTTGATCTAAACACGAGCAGCGCAGAAACGTAAAAACAGCAGCGGTCACTAAAGGACGGATTTGTGTAAAACCGCCCGGTCACTAAGGGGTTAAATTACCCGCTTTTCTTTCTTGGCATTTTCCACGCCCACCTCAGGAGGCACTGAACGAACCAACAGGGTGTATACCTAGGTACAGACAAAAAAAATGCACTGAGCATGTGTGACTGAGCTGCTGCTCCTCCCTCCTGCACTGTGAGCTGAGGGGAGAGGCAGGGCTGAGTGCCTTTTCGATCCGTTAACTCTTTCACCCCCAGCTACTGCAGAGATGGGGAAGGAAAGACAAAGATACATCAAGAAAAGGTAAAGGGAAAAAGACAGCAAGATAGAGCAAGAAAAGGTGCAATGAGAGCGCACAAGAGTGTGAGTGTGCGAGGGAATTGGAGTGAGACAGGGAATATGTAAACCATGAAAGAGTGCAAGCGAGCGTGTTAGGGAGCCTGTGTGAGTAAGCGTGAGTGGGTCTTGCTCTCCGTTGCAGAGATGGCCAATATTCAGTTCTTCAGTTTCCCCAGTCTGGGGTCATGAGCGACATGTAAAGGTGTTCATGTACACACCTGGTTCATATGAAGCTTTGAGGGGTGGAGTAGTGGGCAGGGAATAGTCAGGAAGTAGGCGCTAAAGAAACACCCAGCTGAGGAGCGTGGCCAGAAGATTAACCCTTTCCCAGGATGTTCTATGCTGTCCGTGCGGCGGGTGGGCCTTGAAGATGAGGGCGTACAGGTACACCCTGCTGTCTTCAATGGGCCCCCTCCCCATGCATCATTGGCCGCAGAGAGACTGCCTGAACGTATGACGTCACCCTGCAGCCAATGATGTGCGCCGTACGTCGGCTGCATAGGCAGGCCAAATTAGAGGCCGACGGCGGCAAGGCGTATCTGTACGCCTCTACGGAGTTAACCCCCTCCCCACGCCTGCCATTCGTGAAGGGGTTTAAAAGCAAGAATTTCTTAGTTTTTTTTTTCTTAAACTTGATTTATTCTGGGTTTGTCTGTGTTTAAATATTAAATTTAAAAGAAAAAAATAATTTGATAGACATGCATATCCCTTTAACCTGGCAACTCCTAAAACTGCTCAATACAAGGCATCAAGAAGCATTTTATTTTTTATGGCATACACACTAGTTCAGTGCCCACGCAAGAAGATAGGCAAGTTTATTTAAACAAAAACACAAAAAACATGGTGGTGATTGACAGAAGGGGTATTTTTTTTCTTTGAGCCCAAGGCACTTTTGCCTCTTTAACTGAACTATGTTAAATTGGCAAATGTGAGATTATTGCTCCTAGACAACACAACTTCTCCAGAAACGCTCTCCAAACAAGGTAGGTATCAACCAACACATTTCTGTGTATTTAAGGCTGGGGTCAGACCAGCGCACTTTTAACGTGCGTTCTGGCACACATAATTACGGCCGCACTAGCAGCAAATGACGGCCAATATACGAAGTACGGTCGCACGAACGTCCGGCTGTGCAACGCAAGTGGAAAACGAACGCATTTTTTCGAGAACGCCGAACCGCTAGTACGGACGTACAGAGTGCGCAGCTGCAGCATAGCGGCGTGTTTGCGTGATTAGGAGACGTCAGACGCTGCTAATGTCCGGCCAACATAACGTCCAGACGCATGAAGTGTTTTATTGATGATCCGTAAAAAAAAAAATCACGCACGAAAATGCGCATCGTATGACCGTTTTCGCGAATTCCGTGAAAAAATACGTCAATTCGTTCGGACGCACTTTTTTACGTTCGCGTGTAAAAATGCTTTCGTTTGACCCTAGCCTTAACCTAGCCCTAGCCTGTTTATTCATTTATTACAATTTGGATTTTTTTTCTTACCATATTTTCTATTAAGCCACATGATGTACTCCAACATCTCCTACTCCAGTCCTTGTCTTCCTGTCACCATCGTAAAATCCTAAATTATAAACTATATTTTCTCCACAATCTCTAGCACATCATTCCCAGACAACTCCATTCCACCCAAATTTATGCTTGCCTCTCCAAGTACTGCACATCTCTCAACCTTTTTGCTTCAGTCAATGTGTCTTTGTGACCACCATCTACACACTCGCCCTGCACCCTTTAGGCTGGCGTCAGACGAGCGCACTATGTGCACCCGTACTGATGTGCTTAACAGCGTCCGTCGCAGCATTGTGAAGCTGCAACGGGGCCGGTCACACACTTGTGAGCGCGCACACGAAATGAGCACGCAACAAGCGTCCTTTATCAAAGCCTCCATCGATGCGCTAGGACACGCATTGACAGGGCTGCAAAGCTCGATCCTCCATAAAGATGATCGCACGTTTGCAGCGCTGAGCGCGCTCAGCGAGGTGGCCAGACGGGCGTCGAGTGGAAGGAACGTCCATTCACGGACGTTCCTTCCGCTCTCCAAAGACGCTCATCTGACACTAGCCTTAAGGTCTCTTGTCCCTTGAATTCAATTAGATTGGTGAGCTCATGAGTCAAATGGAAGAGCACTTGCATAAAGGTTTGTAACTGATCTAGCTTACCACATGGAGAGGTGGTCCCTCTGTTCTGTCCCATATGGTTTGTCTGTATTTCCCCATCAAAAAACGGTGCATATTCTGATGGCACTATATACTTTAGCAATTACATTATATAATCTCAAATTTTCTGGTTCTCTAGACATATAGAAATATATGCAGATGTGTAGTGTGTGGGAAGCACTGCCTTGCAGAATCCATAGTGCAAGTAGGAAAGTAATTCATTAATCAGGGTGGGATCCAAACAAATTGAATAGGCAATTTCCTTCATGCAAAAATCTACATTTTGCATGGTAGCTCCTTCCATGTGCTCCACATCTGCATCAAGGAGTAATGTGTAAAACCAGGCAGATCTGGCTAGTTTAACCCATACGCTAGACAGAAACATGGTTGCGAAAGCACATTTTCAACTATCCATCTGGTACACTGAAGAATAGACCATGAGAACTAACCACCTGACCATGCAGCACCCAACATGGACTGGTAGTGATGGGAGGTGTTCGATCTTTGCAAGAAGTATGGACTGCCTGTGCAACGCCAACAGTTACCCAATCAAACGTATATTTCTTTGCATTTATCTTCAGAATAAAAAATGTATTTTAAAAAAAAAAAAAATTGTGCAATGTGCTCAGGTTATGTATTTGGGTGCGAGTGTGAAAGTAGGTGTAATAAATCTAAAAGTGTACACTTTTAGGATATTTCCCTCTGCATGTCCACCGCAAACCTCTTTGGGAAACGGTTTGACATGAGAAATTCTGGGAGATAAGAAAAAAAAAAATTGTACATTTTAGACCCCTATTACAGTTATAAGCATTTATAAAAGCACCAACAAATTCCTTAGTGCTATTAAAATCTAGCCAATCAGAAAAGCAGGAATTTTATGAAATCATCAACACTTCACCACTGAGTACACGAGATTGAGAAGGGGAAAAAAAATAAAACACATTATAACATTTGAAACATTGGATATGTAGTTAACACTTAAATGATACAGTGATGGTCGAAATTGTTGGCACCCCAGACAGACATTTTTCCAGAAAATCAAGTATTTCTCACAGAAAAGTATTACAGTAACACATGTTTTGCTATACACAGGTTTATTCCCTTTGTGTGTATTGGAACAAAACAAAAAAGGAGGAAAAAAGCAAATTGGACATAAATGTCACACAAAACTCCAAAAATGGGCTGGACAAAATTCTTGGCACCCTTTCAAAATTGTGGATAAATAAGATTGTTTCAAGCATGGGATGCTCCTGTAAACTCACCTGGGGCAAGTAACAGGTGTGGGCAATATAAAAATCACACCTGAAAGCAGATAAAAAGGAGAGACGTTCACTTAGTCTTTGCATTGTGTGTCTGTGTGTGCCACACTAAGCATGGACAACAGAAAGGAGAACAGAACGGTCTGAGGACTGAAAAAATATCATCAAGGTTACAAGTCCATCTCCAGAGATCTAGATTTGCCTTTATCCACAGTGCGCAACATTATCAAGAAGTTTGCAACCCATGGCACTGTAGCTAATCTCTCTCGGGGCGTGGACGGAAGAGAAAAATTGGTGAAAGGTTGCAACGCAGGATAGTCCGGATGGTGGATAAGCAGCCCCACACAAGTTCCAAAGAAATTCAAGCTGTCCTGCAGGCTCGGGGAGCATCAGTGTCAGCGCGAACTATCCGTCGACATTTAAATGAAATGAAACACGATGGCAGGAGACCCAGGAGGACCCCACTGCTGACATAAAAAAAGCAAGACCAGGGTTTGCCAAAATGTACTTGAGTAAGCCAAAATCCTTCTGGGAAAATGTCTTGTGGACAGATGAGACCAAGATAGAGCTTTTTGGTAAAGCACATCATTCTACTGTTTACCGAAAACGGAATGAGGCCTACAAAGAAAAGAACACAGTACCTACAGTGAAATATGATGGAGGTTCAATGGTGTTTTGGGGTTGTTTTGCTGCCTCTGGCACTGGGTGCCTTGAATGTGTGCAAGGCATCATGAAATCTGAGGATTATCAAAGGATTTTGGGTCGCACTGTAGAGCCCAGTGTCAGAAAGCTGGGTTTGCGTCCGAGATCTTGGGTGTTCCAGCAGGACAATGACCCCAAACAAACATATGTCAAAAAGCACCCAGAAATGGATGGCAACAAAGCACTGGAGAGTTCTGAAGTGGCCAGCAATGAATCCAGATCTAAATCCCATTGAACACCCGTGGAGAGATCTTAAAATTGCAGTTGGGAAAAGGCGCCCTTCCAATAAGAGAGACCTGGGAGCAGTTTGCAAAGGAAGAGTGGTCCAAAATTCCAGGTGAGAGGTGTAAGAAGCTTCTTGATGGTTATAGGAAGCGACTGATTTCAGTTATTTTCTTCCAAAGGGTATGCAACCAAATATTAAGTTAAGGTTGCCAAGAATTTTGTCCAGCCCATTTTTGGAGTTTTGTGTGACATGTCACATTTGCTTTTTTTCCTCCCTTTATTTTGTTCCAATACACACAAAGGGAATAACCATGTGTATAGCAAAACATGTGTTACTTGATTTTCTGGGAAAAATATCTGGGGTGCCAACAATTTCGGCCATGACTAATTAGAATAGCATTTTGCATAAAGAGGTTTATTCTGGGATAACCATTTCACACCGTGGGACGTGCCATGCCATCCTCGTGGCAGGAGGGCTTTGAAGCCGCAGGGTGTATGTGTATGCCCAACCTTAGCCCCTCCCCACAGCCGGCGCACGCTGTTGGCTGCAGAGAGACTGCCTGAACTCAGGCGTTCCCCTGCAGCAAACTATGAGCGTCAGGCTGAAATCAGTGGCTTGTGGCGGCACCTGCATTAACTCCTATCCACCCTTAAGGGGTTAAAAGATAAAAAAAAAAGAGGACATTTTAAATTTGTCATGTAATTGGGGCTGAAACAACTAAAAATCAATAATAAAAATAGTTGTCTATTTTTATTAATCGATTAACCGGTCTGAGTACAGCACACACTGTTTAGAATCAGAGTTAAACATTAATAACCTCAGGCTCTACTTTGGAGAAGACGTGCCGCTGTTTTACTCTGACCTAACCCTAGAACTAAATCAAACATAACTTTGTTTGGCAGGTTGGAGCTGTACCACCGGTGTTTTATCCATACAAGAAGCTTGATTCCTGTGCCACCAACCCACATTCCCTGTCTCGCTCTCTGGTCTGGTCCATTTCCCCCCAAACTCCCTTGCCTAAACTCCCTCCACCACTCCGTTTGTTAATGAATTTATATTAAAGAGACATTCTATGCACCCCGACCACGTTTTGCATATTAAAGTGGTAAGGCTGTGTGGAGTGTCCCCCCCCATCCCGCTTTGCATGCTGACATTCTGTCTGATCTCTCGTTGCAGCATTAAATCGGTGAGAAAACAGATATGTGATAGAACTGCGCACGCACATCAATCCGTCACTTTGACCAGGCGCTTGTGTACTTTATGTGCAAAAAGTAAGCAAGTTACACAAGATGTGCAATGTACAAACGTTATTTACACTGTGCAAATTGTGTAAGAAAAAAGTGGGGGAAAAGGTAGGAGGGATTGATTTTTTCATATTGTTCCTTTAAGTGAACAATTGTATGGTTTATTTCCGATGAATAGATTAAATCGAAAAAAAAAAGGCCAACTAATCGATTATGAAAACAGTCGTTAGTTGCAGCCCTACATAGGGCTGAAACAACTAATCAACTATTCCTATTCTTAAGAATAGTTGTCGACAACCAATTAATATCGATTAAACAGTGTGCTGTACACAAAATCGATTTAGAGTCAGACCGAGTTAAATGTTATAACCTCAGATTCTGCTTTGGGACGGATTGGAGAAGACATGCCGGCTGCTTTACTCGGATTTAGTTCTAGGGTTATGGCCAGACAAAATCAGTTTGTATTCAATTTACAACAACTGCAGACGCGCTAAAAGACAAACCCTGGGATACGGCCACTGGGGATGTACTGCTGGCATTTTAACCTTCCTTGAGGCTGGAGTCAAGTGCCACCACCTCAACCTGCCCGTCACCCCCTCTTTGGTCCAGTCCCTTCCAATAAACTCCCTCCCACACTCCGCTCTTTTGCCCAAACCCACTTCCTCTCACACCTCTGGTCGAGTCCCTTAAACTTACACCCTTCCACCTCCGGACCCTCCTCCCGCTCATTTTGTTCATGAAATTATTGTAAAGGGACACTAATAAGCTCAAGTGGTCATGCTGTGTGGAAAATCCCCCATTCTCACCCTACTTCTATGCTGACATCAGGTCTGAGCACTTGTAGCTGCGATGTGAAGAAAGCAGACAAGGGCTTAAGCTGCATACGCAGCATCAATCCATCAGTGTGACCAGGTGCTTGTGTACGAAATGTATGCATGTACGAACGTTATGTACAGTGCGCAAACTGCTTTTTTTTTGTAAGGAGGGGACAAGGGTTGACTTTTTTACATAATGTTCCTTTTAAAAAGGAAACTGTTGTATTTTTTCTTTTATCCGTTGAGGCGATTATTTTTTTCGATTAAACTGTCAACTTAGGCTAGGGACAGATGAGCGCATTTTCTGCGGCCACCGTCAAAATGTACGTCGATGCGTGCGCACGCATTTTTTCACGGAATACGCTTAAGTGGTCAGACGACCACAGTCGCAGGTACTCACCAACGCAATTCTAGGGAAATCCGGCTGTTTGAACGTTATGTAGGCCGCACACTAGCAGCGTCTGACGTCTCCTAATCACGCACACACGCTGCTATGCGGCCGCAGCGCACTCTGTACGTCTGTAGCAGCGGTTTCACGTTCTGAGAAAAATGCGTTCATTTGCCGGTTGCGTGGTGTCGGCGCACTTTTGTACGCACGTACTGCGTATATTGGCTGTCATTGGCCGTTATGTGCTGCTACTGCCGCCGTGATTTAGTGCGCCTGCACGCGCGTTCCGACTGCCCCACTCTGACCCTAGCCTAAGTTGCAGCTCCAATGTAATAGTTTATCCTTTTACAGAAATGTTGCTGTAATGAGCGTTTCAAAACCATGTCCTTTATCTTGGACAAATTTCAAATGTGGTTTCCATTCTTATACAGAGATTGTCAAATGCATTAAAATAGAAATTGTCTAATATGAGAGATAAAATACAAATAATCTCTAAGTGGACATATTGCAAGATTATGACAGTTGCATTAAAACCGTGCATCTGTAATGGTTTTCAGCAGTTCTAACTTCCTGAATCTAATCCCTGTACAGTAGCACTAGTGACCTCACTGTGTTTTCTAGGTTGTAAGGCAGCAGCAGTGTTTGAAATTTTTATTCAAATGAGGGAGGGAGCTGCTCCTTGTATTTTTAGTTATACAGGGTGACAGGTGAGCGATCTCAGAGTTTTGTTTCTTCCAAGACAGCACACAAATTTTGTAATGAAAAGCTTTTCCGATGTGGTATTGTAATTCATTGCAAAATCATGTATGCACATTTTTCAGTGGTGAATGGGTTAATATTGGCACATTTAAAAGAAAAATATGCATATTTTTCACCTAAAGTGTCCCTCTATGACCTGGTTCAGGGAAGGTCAAATCCGATCGCCTGACTCCCGGGACTGGCAGTTCCGAGGGCCGGGCAGGTGGGGGGTCCCCCCCCCATTCAGCACTGCTGCAGGCAAGCAGCAGGGTTTCTGAGCAGATACCGGAGTTTTGGCTGCTCAGCACACGTGTGCGCCAAGCACCAAGTGCTTCTGGTATCCTGGCGGCCCCACCACGGTGTAGACATGCATGGAGCGTCCTGGGGCTTTCCCCCCCCCCCAATCGCAGAAGATGCTCCATACCTATCCTGTTGTGTCACTACTCTGTGCCGATCTGGCTCCGAGCAGGGACTTCAGCCACAGCAGGCTGAGTGCTCACATGTCAGCCCAGCCCTTCTCTGTGGGAGTGCCCACAGGCGTCATTGTGCAATGACGTCACAAAAGTGACACCCCCCACCTGGTAGGGTATTCCCTCTAGATCCATAGGTCTTACAAGGACAACGGAGATATTGTTGGAAAGGCCAAAGTCTGGCCTTTCCAATGATGTCCAATATGACCATAAAGTGAAAATGTAAAAAAAATCTAATTTCTTTTTTGCTGTTCTAAAAGCAGCGGCATTGCCCCTCCTTTATGGGAAGGCAACAATACCACTGCACTAATTTATATAAATAATATATTTAAGAATATATATTTTATTTAACCATTATAACTTCACTGCATTTTGATAAATTAATTGAAAACATAATTTAAATGTAATTACCAGCATAATTGTTGAGTGTTATTGCTATGAAGCTGTGAGATACAGTATTGTGCGGTATGTGTGAGCTTGAGTTTTATTGCTGTGGAGCTCAGTCATTCACTCTGCACATTACTTTGATCTGTAATGAGTGGGTTGTATGAGAAAACTGCAATGCAGTAAGAAATGTTCTATTTAAACTAAATACCTGTGTTTGTTCTCTACATAGTTAAGAATATAGACCTAATGCTACTTTGTTGAAATTAGATTTCTTATCTGGACAAGTAGATTGTCATGAGGGACAGGTTGATCGGGCTACCGCTTTAGTCCATTGGACAAGTAGATTTTTTTATTTTTTTTTACATTTATCCTTGGCAAGCGTGAACTTAAAGGGATACTCTAGGCAACATGACCACCTAAGCTTTTTTAGGTGGTCATGATGCCCTGAGTATGCCCTTGTCTTTCCCCCTCCCTCCGCTCAGCTGAAACAGCTGAGAGACGCGGAGGACTTTACTCCGCCCTCCCAGCTCTCAGTCAGCAGAGCGGGATTCATATTTCCCGCTTCTGCCGACTATTGCCGAGTAGGAGACGTCATCGCGCTTTCAGCGCGATTACGTCTCCAACTCGCCGCAGTAGCTGGCAGAAGCGAGCCGCCAGCATAGTCTGCGGCTGGGATTAGTGTTGCGCGCATCCTCTTGCGCGTAACACTAATCCAAGAAGAAGAGGAGGCCTGCTGATTTGCGCGCCTCTCACGTAAACCAGCCAAAAAAAAAAAAAAAAAAGGGGGGGGATTTATCTTAGAGTGTTCCTTTAAGGCTGGGTTCACACCTGAGCGTATCTCATATGCGCGTTTTATGAGCGTATTACCTGGCGTTTTTGACAATTAGAAACGCGCGTCGTACACACATTTTGATTGACTACGGAGGCGTCCAATGAAAAATATTTTTGTGCCTCTTGCCATGTGCGGAACACGCGTTCCTACGCGTGTTTTTGATGATGCAAACACCCATTTCATCGCATTCACATTGAAGTCTATGGCTGCAAACTCGCTGTAATACACCCCAAAGAAGATCCTGTACTTTGGGCGTAGGGAGAACGCGCTGTAAAACACCCAGGTGAATCAGGCCCATAGGAAAATCATGGAATTTACATGTTTGAGCATTTTACAGCACGTAAGAACGCGCTGTAAAACGCCCAGGTGTGAACCAGGCCTTACAGTACAGTACGGAAAGATTTTTATTTTACAAATTGTGCCTGGTCACTTCCTCCTTCAAATTAAATTATACTGCACAAATTAAAAAGTATTGTTGAAATGCTAAAAAGTTTCCAGTTTTCTTCAGTAATACTCCCACACCATGGAGTTAGCAACAAGAGCTCATTGAGAATGGCATGTGAATGAAAAGATGAGCGGGGGTACGAAATACTTTATAGCATGCATCTGAAAAATATGGACCCAGAAACGACAGGTTGAGCACACCTTAGAACAAAAAAAAAATTCCCCAGGAGCCAGGAAATGAGTGTCAGTCACACACTGACACACCTTTCCAGCGATGCCTTACTTTTACTACCACTTTACCAATGGGGAGATAGAGGGCCCTCCTCCAGACTCTGTACCACGAGGTGTGGGGGAAATGTAACAAGATCAATTCAGCATATGAATTAAACTTTGTGCCGGACAGCAGTTTTCCATGTACTACCCTCTGCATGAAACGGTGAGGGGTCCAGAAGAACATCCGATCCAGAACTAAAAAGGAAGAACCCCCCCAGCAAGGGCCAGGGAAGAATATGGCACCCAGAAACCCATCCGGAAACTGGCAAACCCAAGATACCCTAGCAAAGAGCAAAAGAGAAAATATCTTAACCCTTTCGCTGCTGAGGCGTTTCACGCCTCTGTGCTGAGCTCATTTTTACCTGTTTCGCTCATCATGTTTAAACGTGTTTTGAAGGCTTATTTTAGTATATGACCCAGACATATTATATATCGTTCTTTCCGTCAGACTCGGCAGATTCATAATATGTCATTATTATATGTATATGTCATGTCCTGTCTGTATATTATAACAACAAAAATAGAATAAAATATGAATTTAATAATTTACGTGTAAAGTGTTTTTCACATTTTAACATGCGAGCAATTGCGGTTATATTTTGTATGGGGTGCGCTTGTTAAAATTAGAAATGGGGTCTCGTTAAATTTTTTTGGGGGGGGAAATTACGATTTTTAACAAACGCACCACATACAAAAATCGTTAGTGCAGCATCATTGTTCACATTATAATTGAAATGGGAACGATATTGCTGCATTAACGAACCAAAAAAAAAAAAAAAAAATTTTAAAAAACTTTTTTCATAGTCATGTTTGGTATCGTTGGAACGGCCATGCTCTGGCCGATCCAACAGTACAAAACATTAACCCCTAGCTGCCACGGATAGGGGGTTCCAATGAACCCCCTAGCTCCACCATTGGTGGCAGTTAGGGGTTAACTCCAGGACTGGCGTCATCGTGCTATGCACAGGGGGCGCTCCGGGAAAGGATCACGAACCGGCGCTTTTCGGCGCCGATTCGTGATCCAGCCCCCATGGGGTTAATTCCAGGCACCGTTAGGAAGGGCAGGCTGTGCCCTTCCAAACGGTGCCTGGATTAACCCCCCTGCACCCCGGCGATCGGGAGGAAGAGAGGTCCGAAGGACCTCCCCCCTCCCTTTCAGGCGTCTCCGCCGCACACGCGGGGGGGGGGGTGCCTGAATTAGATGTCATTGCGCCGCTGCGATGACATCCAATTCGGTTGCCGGTGGTTCCGGGTGCTGGGCTGACAGAGGATGCCACCCCGCACCGGAGGGCACAGCGATCGGCCGGAACCCGGCCGATCGCTGGCCCCAAAGGGAGGACGCGCTCAGCGCGTCCTCCTCATGGAACGCTACCTGCGGGTGGACGCGCTGAGCGCGTCCACCGCAGTGAAAGGGTTAAAGTAATATATGACCAGAAGAAAAAAGAAAAAAAAAAAAACACCACGCAAAATAAAGGATCCCGCAAAAGGTTAAAAAAACTGGAGAATGACACTGGACTAAAACCATCTGTAGAAAAACCTGAAGTTTGATGTCCATTCTCCAGAAAGAAAACCTTCAAGAGGTAAAAAGGCAACAAAAACTGAAAACAGGCAAACCTAGAAGCACTAGTCTAATGGCCTCAAGAAAAGGAGTGTGAAACAATACACCGGTTCTCTGAAGAATCAGAACACCAGGTCCTAGAGACCTAAAAGCTTAAAGAAACTGGATAAATTGCAATAGTGCCAGCCGCAATCCAGAGGAAATCCAGTTAAAGTCTGCAGATCATTCTTCTCTTCAGATATTATCACATGCTGGTAGGTGAAGGGATAAACAATGGACCAAACATCACTACAGAAGGAGTCAATAAATCCTACATCAACAGCCATCTTAAACCACAAAAGGAACTGAACAAACTCCGTGTTGTTTTTTAGTGATTATAACCTCGCTGTAACCTTTTACAGATTGCATTAGAAACCAAACAGGATCAAACTATCAGGATGATAGGGCTACATACCACAATGAAAAGAAAAAAAAAGGAAACCTGAGATGTACTACTTTGGTGTGGCAGCTACACAGGATGAAACACCTGCAGCTCATTAAGAAAAAAAAGGGGGGGGGAACAAAAAACAAACAGGTGATTGCTGAAAACCACTGAAAGATACAAGGTAGGGCTGTGCAATTAATTGCAATCGCAATCGAATCGCGATTTCCGACCATGCAATTAATAAATCGCATAAGGCTGCAATTTTCGGCTCCCTGTTAACTTCCGGCAGCATGGTGCTTTGGGCGCTCGAAGGGGGAACCACGTGACGAGCCACGTTCTCGCGGCTCGTCACATGGTTCCCCCAGGCGAGCGCCCAAGCTCCATGCCGCCAGAAGTTAACAGGGAGCCGAACACGTGGCGCACAGAGGTGAGCTGGGGCAGTATATCCATGAGCTGGGGCAGTATATCCATGAGCTGGGGCAGTATATCCATGAGCTGGGGCAGTATATCCATGTGCTGGGGCAGTATTTCCATGTGCTGGGGCAGTATTTCCATGTGCTGGGGCAGTATATCCATGTGCTGGGGCAGTATATCCATGAGCTGGGGCAGTATATCCATGAGCTGGGGCAGTATATCCATGAGCTGGGGCAGTATATCCATGAGCTGGGGCAGTATATCCATGAGCTGGGGCAGTATATCCATGTGCTGGGGCAGTGTATCCATGTGCTGGGGCAGCGTATCCATGTGCTGGGGCAGCGTTTCCATGTGCTGGGGCAGCGTTTCCATGTGCTGGGGCAGCGTTTCCATGTGCTGGGGCAGCGTTTCCATGTGCTGGGGCAGCGTTTCCATGTGCTGGGGCAGCGTTTCCATGTGCTGGGGCAGCGTTTCCATGTGCTGGGGCAGCGTTTCCATGTGCTGGGGCAGCGTTTCCATGTGCTGGGGCAGCGTTTCCATGTGCTGGGGCAGCGTTTCCATGTGCTGGGGCAGCGTTTCCATGTGCTGGGGCAGCGTTTCCATGTGCTGGGGCAGCGTTTCCATGTGCTGGGGCAGCATATCCATGTGCTGGGGCAGCATATCCATGTGCTGGGGCAGCATATCCATGTGCTGGGGCAGTATATCCATGTGCTGGGGCAGTATATCCATGTGCTGGGGCAGTATATCCATGTGCTGGGGCAGTATATCCATGTGCTGGGGCAGTATATCCATGTGCTGGGGCAGTATATCCATGTGCTGGGGCAGTATTTCCATGTGCTGGGGCAGTATTTCCATGTGCTGGGGCAGTATCCATGTGCTGAATACTGAATACATTTAGAATGTATGTAGCATGTTTGAAAAAGCAAAAACAATTGGCTAAATCGCAAATAAAATCGCAATATTCATTCAAGAAATCGCAATATGATTATTTTGTCAATATTGCACAGCCCTAATACAAGGTCTCCTAGGTCAGGGTTTCTCAAACTGTGGGGTAGGCCTACTGTGGGGTATGCCTTCCGGGCATTTGCACAAGTACTTCTACTCATGCAAATGTGCCCGATACCGGAAGCCAGCACTGGCCTAGCTTGCTGGCCATATCCAGCGGGTAGGGCAGCTAGCAGAATGCACTAACCACATTCTGTCAGACCCTCTGGCTGGTTACATTTTATAGTGAGCAGCCGCCAGCAAAGGTTGCTTCACTGGGTCCCTCTGTCCCACAAATCCTGTAAGCTCTCGCAAGCCCATTGCCTGCCCGCATTGCGAGAGGCTGCCGGCAGAGGGGCCTGGTAGAATGCAGTTAGTGTACTCTGCCAGCCACCCCAATGTCCGAGGTACGGTCTGAAACGTGCCCGAGGTACGGTCTGAAACGTGCCCGAGGTACGGTCTGAAACGTGCCCGAGGTACGGTCTGAAACGTGCCCGAGGTACGGTCTGAAACGTGCCCGAGGTACGGTCTGAAACGTGCCCGAGGTACGGTCTGAAACGTGCCCGAGGTCAGGTCTGAAACGTGCCCGAGGTCAGGTCTGAAACGTGCCCGAGGTCAGGTCTGAAACGTGCCCGAGGTCAGGTCTGAAACGTGCCCGAGGTCAGGTCTGAAACGTGCCCGAGGTCAGGTCTGAAACGTGCCCGAGGTCAGGTCTGAAACGTGCCCGAGGTCAGGTCTGAAACGTGCCCGAGGTCAGGTCTGAAACGTGCCCGAGGTCAGGTCTGAAACGTGCCCGAGGTCAGGTCTGAAACGTGCCCGAGGTCAGGTCTGAAACGTGCCCGAGGTCAGGTCTGAAACGTGCCCGAGGTCAGGTCTGAAACGTGCCCGAGGTCAGGTCTGAAACGTGCCCGAGTACACTTATTTCCGAGGTCAGGTCTGAAATGTGTCTGGGTACATGTGTATCGGAGGTCGGAAAGGTGTCCAGGTCTGTAGCGTAGCGAGGGGGACGCACTTGCCCCAATGCGGTGCAGACCTGGGGCTTCAAACCACAGCGGGCTGAGATCTTGCATGTTAGCCCTCACTGTGGGACTGGCCCTGGGCATCATCCTGCATGTGCGTGATGGCATCATAAAGAGTGTGTGTCCCCTCCCCTACCAAGGTTGGATATCAAAAAAGCTAAATCTTTATTTCTGGGTTTTCTTAGGCCAGATCCTGTAAAAATAAGAAAATATTTTTCTCCAAAACGCAGCAGTATTGTTCACTTTTCAATAAAGTGAATAATATTTCTGCACTCTCACCTTCTCATTTACCGCAGCAGCTGCTAGTGCAGCGGTGATGGAGCAATGCGTTATTACCCACTGTTTCCATCAAAAACGTAATTCGCTATGAAGAGCGCAGGGGGTTCTTTGGACCCCTGCATCACCGTTCTGTACTCTATACTTTCCACATGGTCAAGTAAAGTGTCAAAGAGTCTGGCCTTTCCAACGATACCAAACGTGACCATCAAATGTGTAAAATTTATAAAGTGGATAAAAAAAAAAGGGGGGGCAGTGGTATTATTCACTTCTATAAAACATAAGGAAAAAAATAAATATACGTCATCTGCGCTTATTCCCATTATACCGAGTGAAACAAAAGACAATTAATGGCCATTAATAGAAACCAAAGCCTCCAATTGTGTTTTGTTTCACACGGTATAATGGGAATAAGCGCAGATGAGCCCACCAGTCTACCTCATGACTGAAAAGCAGCGTGAGCAGTGATGGTTCACTACACAGCAGCCTGTGGCTTCATTTTTGGATAGGACTCACCCTCACTAGAGGTGCCTTGACGTTGGAGGGTGAGCTAACACTCTTAATGGCCATTAATAGAAACCAAAGCCTCTAATTGTGTTTTGTGTCACACGGTATAAATGGGAATAAGCACAGATGACATACAGCTATTTTTTTTCTTATGTTTTATACATGTTCCTGAGCTGGATACATCTGATGGTTGCAGCCACCCCATCGGGGAATAGGCGTGCCCCACCCCTCCTGTATTATTCACTTCTATAGTAAACAAGGTCACTGCACCAATTCACCTAGGCATGTTACTTCGCATTATTTCATCTAAAATGGGGGGGGGCTAGGGGAGGGACTTGCCCGAGGGCACCTCATGACCTTACAATGCCTCTGGTCTGGGTATACATGCATCGGAGGTCTGTGCAGTGGGTAAATGGGGTGTCTGGCCATTAATATTAACATCCCCACTATGTGGTGGTGTCATGCTCACACCAAAAACCCACATATACATTGTGTATGCACACACTCGAAATTACTTTCAAGATGGGTACTAAGGATTTTTTTACTAGACATCCAGGGGTACTGCTCCATAAAAGGATGAGAAACACTGTCCAAGGTTATAAACAGCAATGTCTCAAAAGAAAATCTAAAGAAACTAGAACATAGGAGAACCAAGAAAACAAAATGCAACAAACAGTACCTGACTTCATAAAATGCCAATGAAAAATAAATAAGCAGGCACAGCTGAGAGCAGCAACTCTGGACCTGCTGTAACCAGAGAGGCGCATTAACCATAGAAGCCATAGCACGGATTCATAAAATAAAAAAGGAATAACCCACATGTATCCCATGCTTTCAAAAAGTGATCTACAACAATACCCATCTGTACACACGCCAGTACAGCTAGTTGAGAAATCCCAAGCCTTACACTGCAGGCATTGGACAGAAATCACAAGTGCTATAGTATAGGAATTACCATAACAGCACCTGGGGTAAAATTTGAAAGTGCTGTGTAGCCCTGCTGTTCCAGACTCTTAGGCTGGCGTCGGACGAGCCAGTTATGTGCTCCCGTACGGACGTGCTTACTGGCGTCCGTCGCAGAGTTCTGACACTGCAACGGGGACGGTCACACGCATGCACTCGCAACTAGTGCCCGTTATCCAAGCCTCCCCGTCGATGTGCTAGGACGAGTGGTCACGGGGCTGCAAAGCACGATCCTCCATAGGAGGATCGCACTTTGCAGAGCTGAGCGCACCGAGTGTACTCAGCGAGGTGGCTAGACTGGCGTCGAGTGGAAGGAATGTCCACTCACGGACGTTTCGCCCGCTCCCCAAAGACGCTCGTCTGACACTAGCCTAAGCAGAACACGCCAGAGCAAACGTTTAAGTCAAAACTAGTAGTGCCAATCCACAAGAGAAGTATTCACATTTTGGAAACGAACCGTAGGGACGGCCAGCAGGAGCACAGACTGAGCCAGCAGGAGCCATTCACCATCCTGGACCGGTGGAAAACTGCATGCTCCATGACGCAGGTAGAAGAAAGATGCCAGCGTCATACGACAGGCACACCTTACCCTGAGCACACCTGGTCTTTAGCTTTGAGTCCTGGTTTTACCAACCTAGCTTGGGAGAGGGTTCTTCCGCCTTCACACACAAGCACCCTATGCTTCTCTACCTCCAGCTCAGGATGAAAACTACTATGCGTCCCTGAGTGCCCAGCGTTCACTAGGTGACTTACCTGTCCGAGGGCAGGTAAAAACTGGGAATCTCAGGTTGGGCTTGACCTGTTGTGAGTATGCTGGTCCTGGGGGGACCTAGGGAGGAAGGGGATGGGCCACAGGATTTATGCACATCTTTTACAAGTGACTGCCTGTCCTGGGGAAGGCTGGACCCATCTGGTACTGCGCAATTATGAAAGGGAAATTTAGATTCAAAATTCCATTGCAATTAGTTCATGCGACATTTCAACATACAAAATCTCAGAGGCTATATTCCAAGACTAGTACAAATTTACCTAGAGCACTGTCACACTTGGCAATCCCACAGACATTAATGGTTCTGATAGATTTACACCAGGCTTGCAATCCAGGTTTCACCTTTTAAGGCAGTGTTTCCCAAACTTGTCCTTTAACAGGTCAGCTTTTACAGATCACCTTGGGGAAATGCAGACTGAATACATTCACGGAGCAGAAAATTATATCACCTGAGCGGTGCTTCAGCTATCTGGCAAACGTGGCGTGTCAGGTCCTGAGGAAAGGTTTGGGAAACATTGTTTTAAAAAGGAACACTCTAGGTATCATGACCATATTAACCATTGAGTGTGTCCCTGCACACTACAGAGTTCTAATGTACAGGAGTTCCCTCCATGTTCCTGAAGGACAAGTTCTGAAGGGCTTTCCACAGGCAAAGTCACACACACATGCACCGACTGGCAGAGTGATGGCTTCTCCAGCTTTCCACATCAGGTAGTATCGTAAAAAGCTGGCAAGGGGACAGCAGTGCTGCAAATATGGAAGGCATTTAAGCACTCAAACCAAGACCTAGGCATCCTACGATAATGATCTCTAGATATACATAAATCCCCTCTGCCGCTAAAGGTTTCCCCTATTAAAATGGATACAAGCTGCCACAGCAGCCCCTTGCGAATGCTCTTTCATTTTGAGTGTACACCCTGTTCCAAATTATTATGCAAATTCTATTTCAGTGTCAAAGATTAAATATTTTGTTTTTCAGTTTAACTCATGGATGGCATTGTGTCTCAGGGTTCTTGTGATCACTGAAAACAATCTCTGACACCTGTGATAGATTGCCAGGTGAGCCCAATTAAAAGGAAAAACTACTAAAGGAGGATGTTCCACATTATTAAGCAGAGCACCATTTTCAAGCAATAAGGGGAAAAAAAAAAAAAGGATCTCTCTGCTGCCGAAAAGAATGAAATAGTTCAATGCCTTGGCTGAGGTATGAAAACAGGTATTTCACAAAAATAGTGCGATGATCACGCTTAAGAGATTTGTGTCTGATTCAGAGCACAGACTGGTTTGTGCAGATAAAGGCACATTGAGGAAGATTTCTGCCAGATCCATGCATCGGATCAAGAGAGCAGCTGTTAAAATACCAATACATAGCAGCAAACAGATATTTGAAGCTGCTGGTGCCTCTGGAGTCCCACAGACATCAAGTTGTAGAGTCCTCCAGAGTCTTGCAACTGTGCATAAACCTTCCAGTCGGCCACCACTAACCAACGCTCACAAGCAGAAACTGCTGCATTGGGCAGAAAAATACATGAAGACTAATTTTCAAACAGTCCTGTCCACTGATGAGTGCCGTGCAACCCTGGATGGTCCAGATGGATGGAGTAATGGATGGTTGGTGGACGGCCACCCTGTTCCAACAAGGCTGCGACACCAGCAAGGCAGTGGTGGAGTCATGTTTTGGGCTGGAATCATAGGAAGAGAGCTGGTCGGCCCCTTTAGGGTCCCCGACGGTGTAACGCTGACCTCTGCAAAGTATGTGGAGTTCCTGACTGTCCACTTCCTTCCCTGGTACAGAAGGAAGAACTATGCTTTCCGTAATAAAATCATCTTCCTGCATGACAATGCACCCTCTCATGCTGCAAATACCTCTGCATCAATGGCTGCTATGGGGATAAAAGGAGAGAAAGTCATGGTGTGGCCTCCATCCTCCCCTGACCTCAATCCTATTGAGAACCTTTGGAGCAACCTCAAGCAAAGAGATATATGAGGGTGGGAGGCAGTTTACATTAAAACAGCAGCTCTGGGAGGCTATTCTGACTAGAGATGTAAAATTGCCAGAAATTTTGAAGCCATGGGAAAAAAGGTTTTTTCTGGAAAAAAAAATTGAAATATGCAGAATAGGTTTACAAATTGCAATTAATTTTGTTTCACTTAACAAAACTACAGTTCAGTAACTTGAATTTGCTTTTTAGAATTTTATTTTTTGTTTCAAATGGAACAAGCAAGGACTGTATATGATGTATGAGAACAAGTAACCAGTCCATTTACTGAAGTGCAACAATAAAAGCAAGAAACCAGCAACATAAAAACAATATCAGGGTTATTCAGAGAGATGAAAACCAGGAGAACTGGCAGGAGAACAAAGAGCGAGATAAATGGGAGAATTTTTCTGCTTTTGCTATTTTGACCTAGAATTTTCACTACTCCAGTCATTCTGAGTTTCACCTTTCTTTGAATAGACCTGTGTATATAATCAAATTTGCCCCTTAGCACCAATAGCAAAAGGAAAAAAAGGCAGTAACTGATTGCATTATTTGTGCCTGTAGGATATGGATTCATCAATATTTAAGCTCCACGTTGAGATTTAACTTTGGAGCGGTGCTTTAAAAAAAAAAAAAAAAAAAAAAAAGGAAACAAAAGACACAACATATATAATACATGCAATTTAATCTCATTTTCCGTTTCTTCTTCCTCTCCATATTTGTAATTTTTCTCATTGATTTCTAAAAAAGTTAGTTTCTTGATCTAGTTTGAATATTAGTAAACAGAGCAGATTCTCTCACTGGCAGCAGCAGCAGCTGATCAGGAATCTGCAGGAAGCGAGATGCAATAGGTGCCAGACGACAACGTCCCCATGTTGCAGGAGGGATATGTTTTGCAGAATGCCAGACTGTACTAGGGGGACATTAATAGGGACAAATTTAACCTCTTACCTGTCAATTAAGGCCTGATAAGACAGAAATCATCATCAACTGTATCCCAACAACCACTGCAGGCTGTACAAGATGGAGCTCACAATCATGCTAAACTGAAGCCTTTTCCCTGCAGCACCCCCTAGAGGCTGAAATGCATATTTTTGTTGAGTATTGCATTGAGACGTGTTACTTGAATTGTATTCCAGGATTTGCTCGTCTTCAGCCGAGAGAGCGAGTAATGATTTAAGACTTTATTTAAAGTCTCAGACGTCTTTCATTAAGGTCTTAAATGTTGTATAGATTTCATACCATATCATTAGACATAATATATGTCATTGGAAAAAGTACATATTTTTTTTAAAAAAAAATTCTGGGGGGGGAAAAAAAAAAAAAAACAAAGTTTATTTCCCAATTTTACCAGTTTTTTTCCAGGCCTTCCCATCTCTAATTCTGACATCTTGGAAACAAATTCAAGCAGAAACTGTCCAGAAACTCACAAGTTCAATGGATGCAAGACTTGTGAAGCTGCTATCAAATAAGGGGTCCTATGTTAAATGTAACGTGACCTGTTAAAATGTTGCTCCAAGTTTGACTGAAATAGCTTTTTTATTTCAGTAAATATGCTGCAAACACAACAAATGACAATTTTCAGTTCTTTACAAACCTATAAAGTGTTTTGAAACTTACTGTGCATAATAATTTGGAACAGTGCATTGTACGTTTTTTATTTTGAAAAAAAAAATACTGTTATTTGGAGGTTTGTTCAATAAAATTTGAATTGTACTCTTAATAGTTGATAACATGAGAATTATGCTGACTGTTTACATCAATTATTTAGGTAAATAAGAAAAATATCATTGGCATAATAATTTGGAACAGGGTGTATATTCCAAATCACCGGCTGTGTGGAGTAGAGGTAACATCACTCCTCTGCATGGAGAGAGCCTGTGGAGTCATGGGTTTGATCCCAGCGAGCAACCTCTCCAGTAAGTGTCCTTGGGCAAGACACCTAACGGTACATACTCGCCACCCAGGACATACTTGAAAAAGAGAGAAATCTCAGTGTATCCTTCCTGGCAAAATACATTCTGGGGGAAAAAAAAAAAAGTTATGAAAAGGATCTTTAGTTCAACGGAGCAGGCTGTGCCTGTTAAACCCACCATTTTCAGCTGATGTGCCTTGGGGGCTCCTAGGCCTTACACTACTGTATCCACTACGACCTACCACTTTTTAAATCTGAACATTTAGGCTGGGATCAGACGAGCGTTTTGAAGAGCGGGAAGGATCGTCTGTGAGAGTGGATGTTCCTTCCACTTGACACCCGTCTGGCTGCCTAGCTGAGCGCAGTTAGTGCAACCTCCTATGGAGGTTCGCGCTTTGCAGCCTCGTCAAACACGCGTCCTAGTGCTTTCATGGGGAGGCTTGCTGCACGGATGCAGCATGGCCGCTGTCACGCGCAACAGCATGTGGCCAGCCCCGTCACAACAGGCAACGGAAAGCGCGTCAGTACGGGTGCACATAGCCTAAAAGGGGTTATTCACAAAGCTCTGAAATTTCAGTGCTTTATACTTTGGCAATTCAATTTCACCGGAATTATGAATTCACAATTAACTGTAGTGCGCTGAAGACTAAAAATGTCGTTGAGGACCGCTGAACTGGAATCCAAACTACAAAGAACAAAAAATAAATAGATTTGTTTTCCCATTGAAACCATGTTTAACCTTTTCACCTTTGTGTTCAGCTCATTTTGACCATTTTCGTGCTCATCCTGCTTAAACGCGATTTGAAGTCATGTTTTATTACACGACCCAAATATAGATCCTTATATTACGAATCTACAGAGTCTGCTGAAAATATCATATGTATATGTCATGTCCCGCCAGAATGCTAATAAATTTAAAAAAAAAAAAAAAAATCCATTCAGCCATCATTTACAGTATGTTAAACGATTGACATTTTATCATCTGAGCCTTTGTGGCTATATATCCTATGGGGTACTATGGGGAAAAATACAGTAACTGGTTCCCATTTCTAAGAAAGTACGTGGTTAACAAAAAAAAAAAAAAAAAATTCATCACCATGGGAAACAAGGTGGATTAGTGCAGCATAGGGATGCACCAATACTAGTATCGGTATCGATACTTCCGTTTGCACGAGTACTTGTGCAAATGGCCCGATGCCAGCGCTCGGCCGGCTTGCCGGTATCCGAGGGGCTGGGGAAGCTGGCCTCGTGCATGAAAAGCACTCGGCCAGCGTTCCACTCCGGCGGGCTGCGATGCGTTCACGTGGCCGTGGGGCGCCTTTGACACTGCCTCTCGGCTGGAGGCAGCCGCGTGATCACGTCACAGCCGTGCAACCAGACCTTCCGATGCGGGCCGCGATACTCCCCTATCGGAAGGTCCGGTTGCACGGCTGTGACGCTGCCTCCAGCCGAGAGGCAGCATCAACGCATCACAGCCATGCGACCGAACCTTCCGAAGGGTGAGTATCACGGCCCGCCAGAGGGGAATGCTGGCCGAGTGTTTTTGATGCACGCGGCCAGCTTCCCCAGCATTCGGTCCGTGATAGATAGATATATATATAGATATATAGATATATAGATATATATATATAATGCACCGATACCACTTTTTTAAGACCGAGTACAGATACTTTTGTTCAAGTACTCACCGATACCAATTACCGATACTTTTATTTTATGTCATGTGACGCTTTCCAAGAAGAACAGACCTTCTATAAAGCCCCCAGGTCTCATGGATATCCTGCCCCCCCAGCTCATGGATATCCTGCCCCCCCAGCTCATGGATATCCTGCCCCCCCAGCTCATGGATATCCTGCCCCCCCAGCTCATGGATATCCTGCCCCCCCTGCTCATGGATATCCTGCCCCCCCTGCTCATGGATATCCTGCCCCCCCTGCTCATGGATATCCTGCCCCCCCTGCTCATGGATATCCTGCCCCCCTGCTCATGGATATCCTGCCCCCCTGCTCATGGATATCCTGCCCCCCCTGCTCATGGATATCCTGCCCCCCTGCTCATGGATAATGCCCCCTGCTCATGGATATGCCCCCTGCTCATGGATAATGCCCCCTGCTCATGGATAATGCCCCCTGCTCATGGATAATGCCCCCCTGCTCATGGATAATGCCCCCTGCTCATGGATAATGCCCCCTGCTCATGGATAATGCCCCCTGCTCATGGATGTGCCCCCCTGCTCATGGATAATGCCCCCTGCTCATGGATAATGCCCCCCTGCTCATGGATAATGCCCCCTGCTCATGGATAATGCCCCCCTGCTCATTGATAATGCCCCCTGCTCATTGATAATGCCCCCTGCTCATGGATAATGCCCCCCTGCTCATGGATGTGCCCCCCTGCTCATGGATAATGCCCCCCTGCTCATGGATATGCCCCTGCACTCTCCGCTCATACTTACCTTCCTTCAGCGCCGCCGGGAAAGTCTTCGCGCGCTCCTTGGAAGGTCCCCAGCCGCGACCACGTGGGACCATGTGATCGCGGCTGGGGTCCTTCCAACGAGCGCGCGCGGAAACTTTCCCGGCGTCGCTGAAGGAAGGTAAGTATGAGCGGAGAGCAGCTGCAGGGCCTGTCTGAATGCTCTATCTGCATTCAGACAGGCCCTGCAGCTGCTCACTTTGTTTATACTTACCACCTTCCTTCAGCGACGCCGGGAAAGTTTCCGCGCGTGCGCTCGTTGGAAGGACCCCAGCCGCGATCACATGGTCACGGCTGGGGACCTTCCAAGGAGCGTGCGCGCCTGAAGACTTTCCCGGCGTCGCTGAAGGAAGGAAGGCAAGTATAAACCAAGTTAGGAGAGGAGCTGCAGGGCCTGTCCGAATGCCGATAGAGCATTCGGATGCCGCCGCAGCCCCTCGGATACCGGCAAGCCGGCTCAATGCCGGCTTCCGGTATCGGAAAAAAATATCGGGGGTACTGCACGAGTACCAAGTACTCCTGCAGTACCCGGTATCGGCACCGATATCGGTGCAACATTATATATATATATATATATATATATCTCGGGGGGGGTATATACATGTGAGCTGGGGGCATTTTTATATGAGGTCTGTTCTTCTTGAAAAGCATTCACATGACATAAAATAAAAGTATCGGTACTCGTACTTAAAAAAGTGGTATCGGTGCATCCCTAGTGCAGCATTATTGTTCACATAATTGAAAAAGTGATCAATATTTGCTGCATAAAAATAAAAATTTATTTATACTCTGGTCGTGTTTGGCATCATTGCAAAGGCCATGCTTTGGAATTCCCATTCTGACATCATTGCACCCATGTGCAATGACGTCAGTGAACGAGTGGAGGGCCATGTGGCGGGGCTGACATCCAAGAGGTCAGCCCTTAATCGGAAGTAGCCTGCGATCCAGCAACAAAAAAAAAAAAAAAAATTGCTGTACCGGCACCTAAGGAGTTAAGAGGGGCATCACTGGAATGGCCAGACTGTCCTGTGAGGGTGGGGGGGGGGGGCCTGAAACTGAATGAAATAACCAAATAGAACGTGTTTGTTTAAAGCTATAAAAAAAGATTACAAATGTTTTTAGTATAGATCTCAATTTTGTGCTAGGAGTGGAATCTGAAGAGCATGGAAAAAAAAATTTGAAGCATAATACTATAAATTGTATTTCAGAATGTTCATTTGTGTGAGAGACAAATGCAATGGGGATTTGGGTTTTCTAGAAATTTACCAAAAAAAAAAAAAAAAAAAGGATCTAGTCACAAAGAACCAAAATATCAGCGATACCATTGAGGCTGGGTTCACACCTGCGCGTTTTTCTACGCGCGCATTGCGCAAATGTAAAAACGCGAACGCGCATTGCAGCTCATTCACGGCCATAGACTGCAGAATGAACGCGCTGCAAATACACCCCAAAGAAGCTCCCATACTTCTTTGGGTGTAGGACGTTTTACAGCGGGTCCCTGCGCTGTAAAACACCCAGGTGTGAACAGGTCCCATAGGAAATCATGGGATTTCTGTGTCTCAGCGTTTTACAGCGCGCAGGAACATGCTGTGAAACGCTGAGGTGCGAACCCAGCCTGAAAGAAAGAATTGTGAATTTACTATTTAGCAAATGTCATTGTTATGTGCTTAAGATTGAGATGCCGAAGCCCCACAAAAAAGATGGAAAACGTTGCCAAATAGATTCCACAAAGGCCACTTCGATGCCAACGAACTGTAAAGAAAAAAACAAAAACACAGCTGCTTAAACCAATACAAATGCATTAAAATGTGTAAAAAAGATCCGTTACAGAGTTTGAAAGAAAAAAAAAAAAAGTGGGCTAAAGAAAACCAAATGTTTTTACATTGAAGCTTGATAAAAGGTATTTGCCGGTTTAAACCCGTCAAACTAAAAATCAGAGCATTTCGCTGACATTATGGTGCAGTTCGGCATTCTATGAATAGATGAACCAATACTTCTCTACGGGACAATTTTGCTGCCAAAGATGGCCTAGCTGCGGCGAACTGCACCATATTTCACCTCCATTTGGCAAATTGAGCTGTCCAAAATTCACTGCTCGTGCAATTTTGTGGCAAGTTGGAGGTTATCGCGCAACCTTCTTATCTTTTAAGCTATAGCTGTCTGGTTAAGGCTGGGGTTAGACGAATGCATTTTTAACGTGCGTTTAGGCGCACTTAAATCACAGCCGCAGTAGCAGCAAATGACGGGCAATGACAGCCAATATACGAAGTCCGGCCGCACGAAAGTCCGGCCGCGCAACGCAAGCGGCAAACGAACGCATTTTTCGAGAACGCAGAACCAGAAGAGCGCTGCGCCCGCATAGCGGCGGCTGTGCGTGATTAGGAGACGTCAGACGCTGCTCATGTCCGGCCAACATAACGTCCAGACATCCAAAGTTTCCTGGTTTGGATCCGTAACAAATCACACACGAAAACGTGCATCGTATGACCATTTTCGCGCATTCCGTGAAAAAAATACATCAATGCGTTCGGACGCACTTTTTGAAAGTTGCTGCGAATATGGAGTTTGTTTGACCCTAGCCTAAATAGAAACTCCAGTTGCGTGGTCATGGTCACTAAAGAAAAAAATATATAAAATAAATGATAGCGTGTTAAGTCCCCTCCGCTCAAATTTCATTACTCTGGATAGGAAAAATAAAAAAAAAATAAAAAAAAAATAAAAAATCAAAAGGAATTAAACCAGTTGATTTCTCTCCCATTTTGGGATTAGCCTAAAGTGTTCCTTTATTTCAAGAAATTGCTAAAAATAAAAGATGGTGCAATGCAAATACAGGTCAAGCACCTGTTATCAGCAATGGTCCGGACTCCAAGCTTTCCGGAATCCAGCTAGAATTCCAAAGCGGGAATGATGAGGGGGAATTGCATAGGACCTACAGCATCAAAAATCAATTTCCTGGTGAATTCATACAATTCTCTGAGTAGTAGCCACCAAACCGTCTACAGATTGTAGGGGTATGTAATTTTCCAAAAAAGGAGGGATGAGGGCTCATTACAGCAAAAGATGAATGAGAACAGACTGAATAATCGAAAGTGGGGTAATAGGTCCAGCGAGACATCGTGATCGGTTTTATAGCATCTCGGTCAAAGCTCCAAAATGTGGCAATCCTGCCAAACAAGGAACTGATCCCCCCTTCAGGTCAGCAAAACAGAAGGGAACATACGAGGAGAGGGATCCTGTACCAGAAGAAAACCAATTTGTAAGAGGTCTCTTGGGCACTGGTAACCCATGTAGTCTTACATACTAACACAAGCGTCTTCGTAGATTGTGCAAATTAAAAAGCGAGGCGCAACCGCACCTCCCAATGACTCTGAAAAGAAGGTGGAGTACCGTCCGAGTATTGCAGCAAGGAATACAATGCGCAGATACCATGGCCCAAGTGGCAAAACTTCACCAAGGGCAGCAATTGTCTGCGAAGGCTAAAGTGGCAGTAAATTACCGAGGAATGATTTAATTTGAAGATTAAATTGCCCCAAGAGTGACAATGGTGCCCCATCTGAAGGGATTGAGAATCCGCATCACCCACCACAAACAAATGCAAGGCCATTAATTTGCCTCCCTCCAAACGCCCCACCAGAGTGACAGATTTCTTCCGGCAACCAAGGGTTGTTATTAAGGGGCAGTAGGGGAGAGAACATTGAAGAGCGGCCAAATCTCAGCTCGACCCTATGCCAGATACATAAGCTAGTTTGAGCAGTTTCAAAATTCCATACCTTTTAAAAAAAGGATGGGCCACACCTAATCTTTAAAGCAACAACAATTCTTTATGCAGTAATTTTCATATCTCACCGCATACAGGGGGTAAAACATACGACGTTTCGGCTGGAAGCCTTAATCATGTATCAATACATGATACAGGATTAAGGTTTCCAGCCGAAACGTCATGTTTTACCCCCTGTATGCAGTGAGATATGAAAATTACTGAATAAAGAATTGTTGGTGATTTAAAGATTCAGTGTGGCCCATCCTTTTTCTAAAAGGTATTGAAGAAGGCGGATCCTTTGATGGTGCACCCGGTTTTTCATGCACAGAAATTTCTGGCTTTCATGGTGCAGCCACGCACCATCTCGTTTTGTTTCAAAATTCAGGGTATGATCTCCAACACATGTAGGGGGAAGCCAAGGTAGGGTCCAAAAAATAAAAAAGGGAGGGACCAGATGTCAGTTTCCACTCCAGCTCCAACCATCTCTTATCAAGGTGCAAAACAGACCAGTCTAGTATGCGAAACAGGCGACAAGCTACAGCTTCAGGTCGGGGGGGGGGCTAAACCACATTTAACGTTTAGGACGGCAGAGTTCTGAAAATTTGATCCGGGGGTTGCCTACACCGCCAAATAAACCTCAGGAAAGCAGACTTTTTTTTTTTTTTTAAACTCCAAAGTGGGGAGGGAGCTAAATAGGTAAACCAGCCATGACCGTACATTTTCAAGACGCTCACCCTACTGAGCCATGAAATGCTTTATCCAGTTAAATCAGTCAAATCAGCGTGAAAGGTGCGGAGCATATCTTGGCAATTACTCATATTCTGAGGAGTATTTGCTAGCCAGATACCCAAATATAAATCGCATCTTGTGCCTACACCATTGAAAATGGGTATTTTGTTGTAAAACCAAGCACTGTGCGGGCGGGGGGGGGGGGGGTTGAAGGAGACAAAAAAAAATTCAGACTTTCCCTAATTCTATAGTCAGATAAGTCGCTGTAAGTCAAGTTCCTGCAGCAGCTCAGGAAGGGAAGTAGGCGCATCAGAAGCATCAAGTGCTCAGTGTAGGCCAATATCTGATGCATATCCCCGTGACCAGCTAGACCCCAGTTTTAAGCATTGGCGCGGATAAACTCGAAGATAAGGACAAAATTAAGTGGAGAAAAGGGACACCCTTGACTTGCCCCCATTCAGCATACACACAGGGTTAGATAAAACACCATTGATATGCACTCAGGCCATAAAGTGCCTCTACTAGGGACAGAAAGCTATGGCCAAAAGGTGCAATGTGGTAAACATAGAAGCCCAACATACTCTACAAAAGACCTTCTTTCCATCCACACACAGCAGTAGGCCCTCCGCTGTCGCCTTATCCACCCCCTGTGGCAGTGAACACGCTCGTGGTCAGATCCTCGCTTCTCTGAAATTAAACCGAGCTGATCCGAATGATAGCTAATAGCAGCGGAGCAAGCCACGTCACCATAAGTTTGACATTCGTGTCATTGTTCATATTTTAAGATGGTGTAACGTGGGGGTTTCCGTCCATGTGCAGACTGCTCCCCTTGAAGTCAGTATTCCGCAGAAGTACCGCTTCTGGCCCAGAACGCAGGCAATAACGTACAGAAGATCCATGTTCTTTCAACCCAAAATGGAGACTGTTTATTACACAGACACACAGGTACAGTCAGGTACAGTCAACACATTTTCATACAATCCAACAGATTACATCACCGATCAGATAGCTGCACAGTACCTTCAAACAATGAGATTTCCTAAGAGGAAAAGGGGGGAGGGAGGAAGCAGGTAAAAAAGAAATTTCCTATAGAGAGAACGTACACAATAGAGAGAGCAGGTACCAATACAGAGGTCACACTATACAGAGAGAAGGTACACCAAACATACAAACACCCTGCATCTACAATTGTAGATACAGGGTAACTTTAACAAAGGAAAGAGCAGGAAAACAATATAAAACCTCAGGCTCGCACCTCTCAAATACATTTCTAAGCCCATGTACTTCAAGTCCAAAGTGACGCATGTCACAGTGTGCAATTGTTTTTTGTTTGACATCATGACTATTACACAAAATAAAAAAGGGCGACGTCACAATGAGAAAAAAAAATTAAACCTTTCCATCTATATTTTTATGTCTTTAGAGCAGTATCATATACATGAGTATGAGAGAAGGGAACTTCAACTTCTTCAAAGTATAGCTTGCATTATGACTTTCAATGTTCTGTTAGGTTGGTTGGGGACTTCTGTAGGTCTGGCGTTCTTGATAATCTAATGTTCGGTCAGTTTGGTCGCACACCCCCCCCCCCCCCCCTCGCTTTCCCAGATCTGTCATTCTATCCCTGCACTCTTTCTGTCCTTTCCTCAAGTCAGTTTTTCCATATTAAGCAAATTAAATATAATTTTTAATCTAGGAGGTGTCTTTTTGAGCTCATATGGAAATTTCTTACGGCAGTGACTGCTTATCTGGCATTTGATTATGGATGGCAGCTCATCACCAAAAAAAAAAAAAAAAATCATATTTCCATGACCAAGTTCTTACTAATCCCTCTTCCACCTCTACTCCAAACACTTAACATTTCTATTATTGTCGATGGCCTCACCATCTTCCAATCACCCCAAATCTAATGCCTTAGGCCCCGTTCACACCTAGACGTTTTAAAGCGTGTTCGTACACGCTTTAAAAAAAACGCATGAACGGGGACATCCCATTGTTTTCAAATGGGACCCGTTCACACCTGGGCGTTTTAAAGCGTGTTCGTACACGCTTTAAAAAAACGCATGAACGGGGACATCCCATTGTTTTCAAATGGGACCCGTTCACACCTGGGCGTTTTAAAGCGTGTTCGTACACGCTTTAAAAAAACGCATGAACGGGGACATCCCATTGTTTTCAAATGGGACCCGTTCACACCTGGGCGTTTTAAAGTGTGCAGGAGCATGCTTTAAAACGTCCTGCGCCCTAAGAAGTCCGGGGGCTTCTTTTAAGGCATACAGCAGTGCGTTCGCGGCCATAAACATAGCCGCATTCACGCGGTTTTTCGTACGCGGGAACGCACGTAAAAGAAACGCACGCATTGCGCGACGCAGCGCTATGTCCAAGTGTGAACCCAGCCTTAGAGTTACTTTATTCCAATCACTTTACTCATGCCACAAACATCTATGTAAGATTTTCAAAATCTGCTCTCTTCTGACCAGACAATACAGAGCAGCTCATCCAATCCCTCGCAATTTTCCGACTTGACTTTAGCAATTAGAGCTGCAACTAATGATTATTCTCATAAAGCGATTATTTCAATTAATCAGCCAACTAAAATCGGATAAAAAATAAATAAAAATAAAATAAAATAGAAAATAGATTGTTTACTTAAAAGGAATTTTATGAAGAAAATAAAAATAACCGCAAACCCCTTCACCCTTTTTTCAGAAGCAATTTGCGTAGTGTACGTAACATACATATGAAAATTGGGTATCTTGTGTACTTTTCACACAAGGTATGCTAGTGCTTGGTCAGAGGGATGGGTTGATGCTGCATGCGCAGTTTAAGCCAATGTTTGCCTTCTCAAATGAACCTGGCTACAAGCACTTGGTCATAGATAATTATGTCAGCATGAAATTGGAGTTAATCTAAAGTGGTCAGGGTGCATAGAGTGTCCCTTTTAAAGAATTTCATGAACAGAGTGAGGAGAGACTGGAGGTGGAAGGGAGAGACTTTGCTCAAGTGAGACTTGTCCATACCCACTCCCTCTCTCACTCAGGGCACAAGACCAGATCTGAGTGTGGGAGTGTGTTTGGGGAAAGGGACCACACCAAAAGGGAGGGAAAGGGACCACACCAAAAGGGAGGGAAAGGGACCACACCAAAAGGGAGGGAAAGGGACCACACCAAAAGGGAGGGAAAGGGACCACACCAAAAGGGAGGGAAAGGGACCACACCAAAAGGGAGGGAAAGGGACCACACCAAAAGGGAGGGAAAGGGACCACACCAAAAGGGAGGGAAAGGGACCACACCAAAGGGAGGGAATGGCACAGGACTCTTCAAGTAAGGATAAAACACAGGCATACAGCTCCTTCACCCAGTGTCAGTATCCTATTGTTTGTGTTTATAGTTCAGCTACTGTTCTAAACGGAATAAAAACAAACTGGTTGTGTGACGTGTCTGACATGGGTTTGGGTCGAAATCCCTACAACCCGGTTCCCTAATGCCAAAATCCCTGACGGCCAGACAACCCCCTGGCGGCCAACTTCCCTGACGGCCAGACAAGCCCCTGGCGGCCAACTTCCCTGACGGCCAGACAAGCCCCTGGCGGCCAACTTCCCTGACGGCCAGACAAGCCCCTGGCGGCCAACTTCCCTGACGGCCAGACAAGCCCCTGGCGGCCAACTTCCCTGACGGCCAGACAAGCCCCTGGCGGCCAACTTCCCTGACGGCCAGACAAGCCCCTGGCGGCCAACTTCCCTGACGGCCAGACAAGCCCCTGGCGGCCAACTTCCCTGGCGGCCAGACAACCCCCTGACGGCCAGACAACCCCCTGACGGCCAGACAACCCCCTGGCGGCCAGACAACCCCCTGGCGGCCAGACAACCCCCTGGCGGCCAGACAACCCCCTGGCGGCCAGACAACCCCTGGCGGCCAGACAACCCCCTGGCGGCCAGACAACCCCCTGGCGGCCAGACAACCCCCTGGCGGCCAGACAACCCCTGGCGGCCAGACAACCCCCTGGCGGCCAGACAACCCCCTGACGGCCAGACAACCCCCTGACGGCCAGACAACCCCCTGGCGGCCAGACAACCCCCTGGCGGCCAGACAACCCCTGGCGGCCAGACAACCCCCTGACGGCCAGACAACCCCCTGACGGCCAGACAACCCCCTGACGGCCAGACAACCCCCTGGCGGCCAACTTCCCTACACAGACAACCCCCTGGCAGCCAACTTCCCTACGAAGACAACTCCCGACGGCCAACTTCCAGACATCCAAAATCCCAGTGGCTAACACTAAGCCTACTTCTTAATGTCCTAAACATAGCCCCCACCAACCCCCCACCCCCTCTAAACCTACCCCCCACCCCCCTCTAAACCTACCCCCACCCCCCTCCCCCCTCTAAACCTACCCCCAACCCCTCTAAACCTACCCCCAACCCCTCTAAACCTACCCCCCAACCCCCTCTAAACCTACCCCCCACTAAACCTACCCCAACCCCCTCTAAACCCACCCCCTCTAACCAACCCCCACCCCCTCTAAACACACCCCCAACCCCCTCTAAACCTACCCCCCAACCCCTCTAAACCTACCCCCCAACCCCCTCTAAACCTACCCCCCACTAAACCTACCCCAACCCCTCTAAACCCACCCCCCTCTAAACCAACCCCCACCCCCTCTAAACCAACCCCCACCCCCCTCTAAACCAACCCCCCACCCCCCTCTAAACCTACCCCCACCCCCTCTAACCTACCCCCCAACCCCCTCTAAACCTACCCCCAACCCCCTCTAAACCTACCCCCAACCCCCTCTAAACCTACCCCCCACCCCCTCTAAACCTACCCCCCACCCCCTAAACCTACCCCCCAACCCCCTCTAAACCAACCCCCAACCCCCTCTAAACCAACCCCCTCTAAACCAACCTCTAAACCAACCCCCCACCCCCTCTAAACCTACCCCCCACCCCCCTCTAAACCTACCCCCACCCCCCTCTAAACCTACCCCCACCCCCCTCTAAACCTACCCCCCACCCCCCTCTAAACCTACCCCCACCCCCTCTAAACCTACCCCCACCCCCCTCTAAACCTACCCCCCACCCCCTCTAAACCTACCCCCACCCCCTCTAAACCTACCCCCACCCCCTCTAAACCTACCCCCCACCCCCTCTAAACTACCCCCAACCCCCTCTAAACCTACCCCCAACCCCTCTAAACCTACCCCCAACCCCCTAAACCTACCCCCCAACCCCCTCTAAACCAACCCCCAACCCCTCTAAACCTACCCCCCAACCCCCTCTAAACCTACCCCCCAACCCCTCTAAACCAACCCCCCAACCCCCTCTAAACCAACCCCCCACCCCCTCTAAACCAACCCCCCAACCCCCTCTAACCAACCCCCCAACCCCCTCTAAACCAACCCCCAACCCCCTCTAAACCAACCCCCAACCCCCTCTAAACCTACCCCCCACCCCCTCTAAACCTACCCCCCACCCCCTCTAAACCTACCCCCCAACCCCTCCTAAACCTACCCCAACCCCTCTAAACCTACCCCCAACCCCTCTAAACCTACCCCCAACCCCCTCTAAACCTACCCCAACCCCCTCTAAACCTACCCCCCAACCCCTCTAAACCTACCCCCAACCCCTCTAAACCTACCCCCCAACCCCCTCTAAACCTACCCCCCAACCCCCTCTAAACCTACCCCAACCCCCTCTAAACCTACCCCCAACCCCCTCTAAACCTACCCCTAACCCCCCTCTAAACATAACCCTAACCCCACCCCAACTCTAAACCTAACCCCTAAACCTAGCCATAGCCCCAACCCCTAGCCCCAACCCCTAAACCTAGCCATAGCCCCCAACCCCCTAACCCTAACCCTAGCCCCCAACCCCTAGCCCCAACCCCTAAACCTAGCCATAGCCCCAACCCCTAAACCTAGCCATAGCCCCCAACCCCCTAAACCTAGCCATAGCCCCCAACCCCCTAAACCTAGCCATAGCCCCCAACCCCCTAAACCTAGCCCCCAACCCTAGCCATAGCCCCCAACCCCCTAAACCTAGCCATAGCCCCCAACCCCCTAACCATAGCCCCCAACCCCCTAACCATAGCCCCCAACCCCCTAACCATAGCCCCCAACCCCCTAACCATAGCCCCCAACCCCCTAACCATAGCCCCCAACCCCTAAACCTAGCCATAGCCCCCAACCCTAGCCATAGCCCCCAACCCCCTAAACCTAGCCATAGCCCCCAACCCCCTAAACCTAGCCATAGCCCCCAACCCCCTAAACCTAGCCATAGCCCCCAACCCCCTAAACCTAGCCATAGCCCCCAACCCCCTAAACCTAGCCATAGCCCCAACCCCCTAAACCTAGCCATAGCCCCCAACCCCCTAAACCTAGCCATAGCCCCCAACCCCCTAAACCTAGCCATAGCCCCCAACCCCTAAACCTAGCCATAGCCCCCAACCCCCTAAACCTAGCCATAGCCCCCAACCCCCTAAACCTAGCCATAGCCCCCAACCCCCTAAACTAGCCATAGCCCCCAACCCAAGCCATAGCCCCAACCCCCTAAACCTAGCCATAGCCCCCACCCCCTAAACCTAGCCATAGCCCCCAACCCCCTAAACCTAGCCATAGCCCCCAACCCCCTAAACCTAGCCATAGCCCCAACCCCCTAAACCTAGCCATAGCCCCAACCCCTAAACCTAGCCATAGCCCCCAACCCCCTAACCATAGCCCCCAACCCTAGCCATAGCCCCCAACCCCCTAAACCTAGCCATAGCCCCCAACCCCCTAAACCTAGCCCCCAACCCCCTAAACCATAGCCCCCAACCCCCTAAACCATAGCCCCAACCCCCTAAACCATAGCCCCCAACCCCCTAAACCATAGCCCCCAACCCCCTAGCCATAGCCCCCAACCCCCTAAACCTAGCCATAGCCCCCAACCCTAGCCATAGCCCCAACCCCCTAAACCTAGCCATAGCCCCAACCCCCTAAACCTAGCCATAGCCCCCAACCCCCTAAACCTAGCCATAGCCCCCAACCCCCTAAACCTAGCCATAGCCCCCAACCCCCTAAACCTAGCCATAGCCCCCAACCCCCTAAACCTAGCCATAGCCCCCAACCCCCTAAACCTAGCCATAGCCCCCAACCCCCTAAACCTAGCCATAGCCCCCAACCCCTAAACCTAGCCATAGCCCCAACCCCCTAAACCTAGCCATAGCCCCCAACCCCCTAAACCTAGCCATAGCCCCCAACCCATAGCCCCCAACCTAGCCATAGCCCCAACCCCTAAACCTAGCCATAGCCCCCAACCCCCTAAACCTAGCCATAGCCCCAACCCCCTAAACCTAGCCATAGCCCCCAACCCCCTAAACTTAGCCATAGCCCCCAACCCCCTAAACCATAGCCCCCAACCCCCTAACCATAGCCCCCAACCCCCTAGCCATAGCCCCCAACCCCCTAGCCATAGCCCCCAACCCCCTAAACCTAACCATAGCCCCCAACCCCCTAACCATAGCCCCCAACCCCCTAAACCTAGCCATAGCCCCCACCCCCCCAAACCTAGCCATAGCCCCCAACCCCCCAAACCTAGCCATAGCCCCCAACCCCCCAAACCTAGCCATAGCCCCCAACCCCCCAAACCTAGCCATAGCCCCCAACCCCCTAAACCTAGCCATAGCCCCCAACCCTAGCCATAGCCCCCAACCCCTAAACCTAGCCATAGCCCCCAACCACCTAACCATAGCCCCCAACCCCCTAAACCTAACCATAGCCCCCAACCCCCTAAACCTAACCATAGCCCCCAACCCCCTAAACCTAGCCATAGCCCCCAACCCCCTAAACCTAGCCATAGCCCCCAACCCCCTAAACCTAGCCATAGCCCCCAACCCCTAAACCTAGCCATAGCCCCCAACCCCTAAACCTAGCCATAGCCCCCAACCCCCTAAACCTAGCCATAGCCCCCAACCCCCTAAACCTAGGGTGTTTGTTTTAGGGTTAGCCACTGGGATTATGGATGTCTGGAAGTTGGCCGTGTAGGGAAGTTTGAATGTCCGGCACTTGTTCTGTCTGGAAGTTGGCCGTCGGGATGTTGGCATTAGGGATTTGGTCCGGCACCCGTCTGACATAACCCTAGAACTAAAATCATACCTAGAAAAGCAACAGCACGTCTTCTCCAATCAGCTCCGAAGCGGAGGTCATTTACGTTTAACTCCGTCTGACTCGAAGGCCAGGGGCACACAAGCGCACTTCAGAGAGGAAGTAACGTCCGTGAGAGTGGACGTTCCTTCCACTCGACGTCCGTCTGCCCCCCACCTCAGCGCTGCAAAGCGCAATCCTCCTATGGAGGATCGCGCTTTGCAGCCCGGTCGACACGCATCGTAGCACGTCGGAGAGGCTTTCTGGGCGGCAGCTTGCTTCGCACGCACAAGCGTGTGACCAGTGTCATCGCAGCGTCACATGGCGGTGATGGGTGCCGGTAAGTGCGGGCACACTAGGTGCACTTATGTGCACCCGGCCTAAAAAGTGTGTGCTGTACACAGATAATGGAAATGGTTGACAACTATTTTAAAAAGCGATTAGTTGTTTCAGCCCTAATTGCAATAACCTAATAAATTGCCCATCTGCTCCTTCTTAGGGGTCCTCCCCCCACTCTGGACTGTAGCACCAGCAAGGGACATGCTGGAAAATGTGCATTGTGTGATGGAGCTGCAGCACCCGCAAGAGACCAAACCCCCCCCCCTCCCGCTTTCTCTCTTTGTTGCCCAGTTTAGTTCAAAACCTTTATAGTTATGATTTTGGTATTGAGATTCGTGCCCTACTTTACAACAGATTTATTTATTTTATCTTGTCCTTTATGGTGTTCAGTTTGATTTTGGTTTATCTTATGTGCCTTTATTACATTGTCACCTTCTGTACTTTCAATATTGTATACCATCTGAATAAACGTTAGTGATAAACAGATTTATATAGTCAAATGCTCAAAAGCATGTACACTTTGAACATTGTATGGCATGCACATTTTGCTTGGTGTTTTCAGTTGGACACTGCAGAGAACGTGAAGAAAATACTGTATGTGGATGATCAGGGCTCTGCGAAGAGTTATTTATGTACGTGGGTGTTTTAGGTGCTGCGTGGGAGGGTTGAGATGTGAGTTGGGAGTGCAGGAGGTAGCACGCCACAAATAGTCCTTTGACACACACACACACACACACAAAGCTACAGCACAGAAAGACACAGGGCTTCATACATGCAGAGATATCCTATTACTGCAAGAAAAAAATACTAATGCCAATAAAGAGGTCACTGATTGTATGCCAATGTTGTACAATGACGGGGAGGAGGGGGTGGGCGTTTTAAAAAAAAATATATATACCCACTGCTCAAAAAAAGGAACGCAAAAATAAGACATCCTAGATCTGAATTAATGAAATATTCTTATTAAATACTGTGGTCATTACATTGAATGTGCTGACAACAAAATCACACAAACATTATCAATGGAAATCAAATTGAGCAACCCATGGAGGTCTGGATTTGGAGTTACACTCAAAATTAAAGTGGAAAATAACACTACAGGCTGATCCAACTTTGATGTAATGTCCTTCAAACAAGGCAAAATGAGGCCCAGTAGTGTGTGTGGCCTCCACGTGCCTGTATGACCTCCTTACAACGCCTGGGCATTCTCCTGATGAGGTGGCGGATGGTCTGAGAGATCTCCTCCCACACCTGGACAGTCTGTGGTGCAACGTGGCGTTGGTGGATGGAGCGAGACATGATGTCCCAGATGTGGTCAATTGGATTCAGGTCTGGGGAACGGGCGGGCCAGTCCATAGCATCTATGCCTTCGTCTTGCAGGAACTGCTGACACACTCCAGCCACATGAGGTCTAGCATTGTCTTGCATTAGGAGGAACCCAGGGCCAACCGCACCAGCAGATGGTCTCAAAAGGGGTCTGAGGATCTCATCTCGGTACCTAATGGCAGTCAGGCTACCTCTGGCGAGCACATGGAGGGCTGTGCAGCCCCCTAAAGAAATGCCACCCCACACCATTACTGACCCACTGCCAAACCGGTCATGCTGGAGGATGTTGCACGCAGCAGAACGTTCTCCACGTCTTCTCCAGACCCTTTCACGTCTGTCACATGTGCTCAGTGTGAACCTGTTTTCATCTGAAGAGCACAGGGCGCCAGTGGCGAAGCTGGCAATCTTGGTTTTCTCTGGCAAATGCCAAACGTCCTGCACGGTGTTGGGCTGTCAGCACAACCCCCACCTGTGGACGTCGGGCCCTCATGGAGTCTGTTTGACAAGCCACATGCACATTTGTGGCCCGCTGGAGGTCATTTTGCAGGGCTCTGGCAGTGTTCCTCCTGTCCCTCCTTGCACAAAGGCGGAGGTAGCGGTCCTGCTGCTGGGCTGTTGCCAGTACATCAGACGTGTAGGAGGGCCGGTCTCCTGGTAGCGCCTCCATGCTCTGGACACTACGCTGACAGACACAGCAAACCTTCTTGCCACAGCTCGCATTGATGTGCCATCCTGGATGAGCTGCACTACCTGAGCCACTTGAGTGGGTTGCAGATTCCGTCTCATGCTACCACTAAAGTGACAGCACCGCCAGCATTCAAAAAAGTGACCAAACCATCTGCCAGAAAGCATAGGAACTGAGAAGTGGTCCGTGGTCACCACCTGCAGAACCACTCCTTTATTGGGGATGTCTTGCTACCTGCCTATGGTTCCCTCCTTTTGTCTATTCCATTTGCACAACAGCATGTGGACTTGACTGTCAGTGTTGCTACCTAAGTGGACAGTTTGATTTCACAGACGTGTGATTGTCTTGGAGTTAAATTGTGTTGTTTAAGTATTCCCTTTATTTTTTTGAAATATAATAAAAAAAAAAAATTCTTAGGTTTAGCTATATAGAACTATAAAAACACCCAATAGCACAGGAAAGGTACAATAATATACTGTATAAAAGCTCTAGTCATTGCACATGCCAGAGACTGTTCTCTGAAGGGAATCCCTTGTTTCTGTTGTCACGGAACTGTATGTTGTGAAAGGTTGGGTCATACGTGATACAAAGACGAGATAAGTCACATTACAGAACAAGGTGCAGCTGGCTTGAGCTAGGAATAAAACATAGCAAAAGAGCAGGTGACGCACCTGGACAACCATGTGGGGCAGAGCTGGGAACCTCAGAAATATAAACCTGTATGGTTTACCCAAGTGCAGTCTGAGTTGTAGGACTTTCTGGATCCGACATGGGACAAGGTCAAGAGCTCCCATAGCACTAAAATCACTGGTGTGTTTTAAGACACTTGTACAAGCTGTGCACTCCCATGAGAGCAGACATGACGACAACACCACACTACAGATATATATATTTATATATATTAGTTCCTGCAGACCAAGGTTGGTGCTGCTGGACATATAGCAGAGCCATGGCATCAATGAGGAGGTACGACATCCCAGATCTGTTAATACCAAACGTTCCGTGACGCACTACCAGCAAAAAGGAGGGACCAAGCATCATGGGAAATTGAGCTCCAAAACATCTGGGTGATGTCGTTGTAGATCCCAGTCTACCATCATGGAGTCCTCAGGCACACAGACCAATGTCATGTTCAACAGAATGACATATGCTGTAACAGTTTTACTTCTAAAAACAAAACCAAGTCTTTGGAAGCATGTGAGATGTGAACGGAGTTAATAAATATCTATATATTGGCTTAATGTATTACAGCATTATTCTGTGTGTTTTTGTGAAGGAAGTGTAGAACAATCATTCTTATCAAGGATGAAAAGTTCAGTCTGTTGTAGGTTAGTGCTGTATTTTGGGACAGACAAATCTACCGCATAAAAAAACCAGTAATGTTACATAAAATGGGCACCCCATCCCAGTTGGTTAAGGTCATTTTTTGCAATGCTTAGCCAAGGAGACTGCCTTCATGATGAACATGTAACTAAGTTGTCCAAAGAACAGCCATTATGGATCTATGGCATTTTGGAATTCTAGCACATGGAAGCATCGCTTTTAGGATAGAGAGCGCTAGACAGAACGAGACAGATTTGAGGAGAAGAAAAAAAAAAAGACTAATCATGTTTAGTAGTGTCCCTGAAAGGACTCCAGGAATCCTGCCCTGTAAAACCCTGAAGGGTAAAGAGGTGGGTGGGCGTCACAAACCCATACAAGGCCTTAACAAACTTTGCTTTTATAGGACTTTAATAGAATAAAAATCAAAACATTTCTAGGAACCAGTGGCCAATTGACCCATGATTTCTTATGGCTTGGTATGAATATACACATAACTAGGGATGCACTGGTACCGGGATCTGCACGAGTACTTTGTATTCGTGCAGATGGCCCCGATACCGTAAGCCAGCTGGTGTCCAAGAGGGGCAGCTGGCAGAGTGCTTTAATGGCCGCTAGAGCACTCTGCCAGCCGCCAGGGTGTCTGTACATGAGGTGTGAACACACACACACCTACCTTATTGGAAAGCGGTCACATGGCATTAAAGAAGCATATCTTAATTTTCAAAAAGTGGTATTGGCGCATACCTAATAAACACGAACAGCAGCCTCTGGTTGGTAGCTTCAATGTCAAACTATAAAATACTATAGAGCGGCAGCTGGGGAGAGATTGCATGGCCCATGTAGAACACACAAATGGATGAAACAACAAATATGCCCTTATTGCGAATGCATTGGACTTCAAACAAGTAGCCTTTTGGAAAAAACACTATTGCATCCTGAGCAACTGCCCCAAACTTCAGGAGCAAAGATCCTACAGCCAGTTTGAGAACTCTGCTTTCAACCTGATGTACAATAAATCTATGAATGTTATTGTCAAGAAGCAGACAAATGAAGACCCACCCACTAACACAAACTACACTCAATATAGGAGTAGTTTTCCTTCCTTGGATACGTGAGCATACCTACAAGTGGCATTCACTCTGATAGGAACAAGCACTGACCTGCTGACGTCGTAAACCTGTCGATTGCATGAACACAGAGACCAGAAAGGAGGGGGAGCAAGACTGCAAAATTAGAAACTGGAAAAAAGAAAGAAAGATTGTGAGTTGTCTAAAACCTACTAGGTGTTGTATGCAAGGGGTAGAGAGATAAGGATGATGCATGGAATACTTTGTTGCTCCAAAATAAATAAAGTTAAAAAAAGAATGAAAATGTCCTTTCCTAGAACTGATGAAAACTGTATACACACCCTGCTTCTTCCAGTCTCCCATACTTGTACCACACCCTCATTTTTGCACCGCAAGAGTTAAAAACCCAAACCACAGCCTGGAAAACATAAAGCAGAGCTCCCAGCAAGCCTTGCTCCTGAGAATGAGGGGGCTGTGTTCCATTTATAAACTGTTCCATGCTGTAAGCAGGTCCAGTGGAAGAGAGGAGAGAGACAGAAACACCGCAGGAAAACGAGAAGAAATGCACATAAAAGAGGAAGAGACAAAAAGCAAATGAACAGCATTTCATAACCACAACATTAAATTGAATAGAATGAATAAAAAAGGGTCTGTGTAAAAGAACTGGTGAGTTGTAGTTTATAAAACTAAAGGATAAAAGAGATGGGGAAAACAAACATTTGGGGAGCAATTACACAATGCAGGAAGTTGTAATCAAATAAAGTGATTGTGAAAGCTATGAATATTAGATGTGAAGCTCAACTATGGATCCTGTAGGAATCATGCTGCCTTCTGCACCCAGAAATAGGCAGGGCAATAAACATGCCAGATGTACAGTGAACCTATGCACATATCTAGCTTTCCATTTCGGTCTTTACAGCAGTTTTGATCTCTGGTGCCAGGCGACGGCTAAATGAGATAATCGATTACAAAAGAACTGGCTTCTGGCCCAGCTGCTCACCAGGCTGGGGAAATAAAACACCATTGAGATTGAGAACAGCATCAGGGATTGGAAAGAAGGAAGAAAATACAGATTGAGGAAGAGTGGAGAGATTGCACTAAAAGATAGGAGGAAGAGCACTGGAGGCAGGGAGAGATGAAGAGATTACAGAACATCCCAAGGAAGAAAACCCATTAACCTAGAAGGTCAGCAAATAGTGCCGCAGCACTACCAGCACCTCAGTTCTGCAATACATTATGTTAAAGAAACAGACAAAAAATGGGCAGTGTAAAAGCAGAGCAGATCCAAAAGAAGTAAAAATGAAACAGAAAGGGGGGGGGGGGAAGAGACGCGTGCAAGGGGGAGACAGATCAATGCACTGCTCTGTAGGGAGGAGTCCCGGGGAGCTGTCAACACGTCTGGCATCAGATGGACATTGTGCTGCAAGCTTTGGAGACACCACTGGCAGTTCTTGCTCAGTAATCTTCCCATGCAGTCATTCTCATTCGCTAACCTTGTGCATGCCCCCAGTCATACACATGTACCCCAGGGCAACAACATAATTTCGCCTTTTAATCTCATATAGCGCTTTTTTTGCATTTAGACAATGCACACATCCAAATCTGGACAGTTGGCCAACTGCCTTTCATGAATAAACATGACCCAAATGACAACTTTAAATGACCTTGTGACCAATGTCATTCTGTACACGCCACCCATCTAAGGTAGGTTTACAGACCTTCTATACTGAATTACTTCTATTCAGCCCCTGTTTATATCCTTATTGTGCCTAGAGGCTAAATATGAATATAAATACAAATACATCAAAACAAGTAATGTCCCATGCAAGACAATACGATTTTTCGAATCCTTGTCAGAAATTTAAAAATATACACCAGTTGATTCAATAAAAAGGTGAAACTCAGGAGAAGTGAAAATTCTAGGTCAAAATAAGTTTCACCTTGTAGTGAATAGACCTGACAGTCTTTACAAAGAGAGGTGTCTGTGCTGCAGTTGTGTGTATGCTTAGGCTCAGCTTCATTCATGAAACGAAAATGGTGAGATCATTACAAAATATTTATAAAAGAATTAATATACTCTGCAGTGCTGTACAATGGGTGTCCAGTGGTAGCAGAACTATTTTTTGTATTGCACCAACATTCTCCAGCACGGTACAGCCAGGATTACAATAAATTGTGATAGTAAAGTTACGCTGACAGAACAAATATACACACGCATGCATCATAGCCATGCATAGCCAATAATTGTAGAGTGTGCACACGTTATATTAACATTATATATTAACGTTATATTAACGTCATATTACTCCTGGCAGTTGCTGCCGCTCCGGTGAGTATGGGCGCGACGCCATTTTTTCTGTATTTATGTACATCATGCTTGTACACCAGTCCGTCGTTCTGCAGCTGTTCCTCTTTCCATGTTTTTGGTTTTAATCCCAAATGGGAAGTGTTCGGTGCGTGTATAAATAAAACCCACAATCTTTGCCTCTCCTTGGCTGAAAAGCAGGAGGGGCTTGGAGCTGCTCAGTAGAGCGGCCTTTTGGTACATGTTAGGTAGGTACTCACGCTGTAAAGAGGTGCCGTGAAGTGGCGAGTGAGCTTACGTTGCAATGGCCATTGAAACAAACAAAAACCTCAGGTTTTGTTGTACATGGAACACATAGAAACGAGCGCAGATGACACCTTTTTTCCTTGTTATGTTTTATACACGTTATATTAGTTGCAAATAATCTGTAAATAAGCCTAAACTTATCTTTTTTGGTCCGTGAAGAAGAATAGCAATTCCCCAAGTAGGCGCACCCTATGACAGGCATACCACATGAATATCGCTACTCTCCATTTACAATGATGATGATCGACAGGCATTAACTAGGGTTGCACCGATACCGATACTAGTATCGATATCGGTGCCGATACCGGGTACTGCAGGAGTACTTGGTACTCGTGCAGTACCCCCGATATTTTTTTCCGATACCGGAAGCCGGCATTGAGCCGGCTTGCCGGTATCCGAATGCTCTATCTGCATTCGGACAGGCCCTGCAGCTGCTCACTTTGTTTAATACTTACCTTCCTTCAGCGACGCCGGGAAAGTCTTCGCGCGCTCCTTGGAAGGACCCCAGCCGCGACCACGTGGGACCATGTGATCGCGGCTGGGGTCCTTCCAACGAGCGCGCGCGCGGGAACTTTCCCGGCGTCGCTGAAGGACGGTAAGTATTAAACAAAGTGAGCAGCTGCAGGGCCTGTCCGAATGCAGATAGAGCATTCGGACAGGCCCTGCAGCTGCTCTCCGCTCATACTTACCTTCCTTCAGCGACGCCGGGAAAGTTCCCGCGCGCGCGCTCGTTGGAAGGACCCCAGCCGCGATCACATGGTCCCACGTGGTCGCGGCTGGGGTCCTTCCAAGGAGCGAGCGCGCGCGCGAAGACTTTCCCGGCGGCGCTGAAGGAAGGTAAGTATGAGCAGGGGGTGGGGCATATCCACGAGCAGGGGGTGGGGCATATCCACGAGCAGGGGGTGGGGCATATCCACGAGCAGGGGGTGGGGCATATCCACGAGCAGGGGGTGGGGCATATCCACGAGCAGGGGGTGGGGCATATCCACGAGCAGGGGTGGGGCATATCCACGAGCAGGGGGTGGGGCATATCCACGAGCAGGGGGTGGGGCATATCCACGAGCAGGGGGTGGGGCATATCCACGAGCAGGGGGTGGGGCATATCCACGAGCAGGGGGTGGGGCATATCCACGAGCAGGGGGGTGGGGCATATCCACGAGCAGGGGGTGGGGCATATCCACGAGCAGGGGGGTGGGGCATATCCACGAGCAGGGGGTGGGGCATATCCACGAGCAGGGGGTGGGGCATATCCACGAGCAGGGGGGGGGCATATCCACGAGCAGGGGTGGGGCATATCCACGAGCAGGGGGTGGGGCATATCCACGAGCAGGGGGTGGGGCATATCCACGAGCAGGGGGTGGGGCATATCCACGAGCAGGGGTGGGGCATATCCACGAGCAGGGGGTGGGGCATATCCACGAGCAGGGGGTGGGGCATATCCACGAGCAGGGGGTGGGGCATATCCACGAGCAGGGGGTGGGGCATATCCACGAGCAGGGGGGGGGGCATATCCACGAGCAGGGGGGGGGCATATCCACGAGCAGGGGGGGGGGCATATCCACGAGCAGGGGGGGGCATATCCACGAGCAGGGGGGGGGCATATCCACGAGCAGGGGGGGGCATATCCACGAGCAGGGGGGGGCATATCCATGAGCAGGGGGGCATATCCATGAGCAAGGGGGGCATAGCCATGAGCAAGGGGGGCAATTATCCATGAGCTGGGGGGGGCAATTATCCATGAGCTGGGGGGGGCAATTATCCATGAGCTGGGGGGGCAATTATCCATGAGCTGGGGGGGCAATTATCCATGAGCTGGGGGGGCAATTATCCATGAGCTGGGGTCAGGATATCCATGAGCTGGGGCAATATCCATGAGCTGGGGTCAGGATATCCATGAGCTGGGGCAATATCCATGAGCTGGGGCAATATCCATGAGCTGGGGCAATATCCATGAGCTGGGGCAATATCCATGAGCTGGGGCAATATCCATGAGCTGGGGCAATATCCATGAGCTGGGGCAATATCCATGAGCTGGGGCAATATCCATGAGCTGGGGCAATATCCATGAGCTGGGGCAATATCCATGAGCTGGGGCAATATCCATGAGCTGGGGCAATATCCATGAGCTGGGGCAATATCCATGAGCTGGGGCAATATCCATGAGCTGGGGCAATATCCATGAGCTGGGGCAAATCCATGAGACCTGGGGGCTTTATAGGAGGTCTGTTCTTATTGGAAAGCGTCACATGACATAAAATAAAAGTATTGGTAATTGGTATCGGTGAGTACTTGAACAAAAGTATCTGTACTCGGTCTTAAAAAAGTGGTATCGGTGCATCCCTAGCATTAACCAAAACAAAATGCTGCTTCAGCTGCTGAGATGGCACGTAAATGAAAGTGTTAGCTACAAGCTGGCAATGAAGATATTTGAGCTCAGCACCAAATAATTTTTACACATTTTACCACTTGCGCAATGTGTTTGTTACTTAAAATCATGACACAATGGAGCAGAAATGTGTTTGCGATTGTCTTAATTTATAGACAATGGTTTTTGTTGCTATGAGAAAAAAAAAAAGTCACAAAATTTCCACTGAACTTTATTTAAAGCCTCTGATCACATGTTTAAAGAATTTACTGATCACACACCGTTTCTGGAGTCAAAACGATTCATTCATGAAGATCATTTGAAGGGACACTACCACAAAAAAAAAAAAAAAAAATCCTTATTTTTTTTCCTGATATCTTACAAGTGCACTGGTTCTCTTGCATGTTTAGTTACAATATTTCACTCTAACTGGTGCATACATTGTGTGATATTTTTGTGTTGTAAACTGCCTCCCCCCCATCTTTACCTTACAGTGGCAAATGTTGCATGATTGGAAAAAATACACAATATGTAAACAAGAACTCAGAACCTAAAATTTTTCCTTTTTACATGAAATTACTTCAAAAACAAAGAAAAATAAAACTGCAGCATGCATTTATCCCCTTGCCGCCCCAGACCATGCTATGTTGTTGCAGTGGGAGAGCTTTGAAGACGCTGTCTTCAATGGGCCGCATCTGCCCCTCCCTGCAAGATGCTCATCATTGGCTGCAAGGGGACAGCCGCAATCTGCGGCTCACGACGGCGTTAAGGGGATAACGTGGTCTTTGTAATGCAGAAGTAACTAGTTACACCTTATGCAAGTGGTAGTGTCTAATAATAATATTTATTATTTAATAAAAAATAAAAAAAAAAAAAAAAAAAAAACACAAAAAGCCAGCAGCTAGTGGAAACCATAGCTAGTGGTTTTTCATTGAGCACACATAGGAAATCAAAGTGAGCATAAGCACGAGAGGGAAATCCTTAAAGACCCACATAGCCACAGCATTATACAGATTTATACAGAATTTACCCAACAAAAGTCACAGCATTAAACATACAAAAATCTAAAAATGTACCAAACAATACATGTCCAATCTGAGAAAACCACACTGAATCAGCCAAGATCTAAATCTCTAGAATTACAGAGAACCTGCCAAACTGTAAATATACATATCATTAATACGCACAGCGTTCTGTGCTATGCATATATCCACATCATTACACAGAATGCCCCAAGCCCTGAACATATTTCAGACGACCTGCTATACTGTACATCATGGGGATTAGACTGAAACCTGCCAAGTTGTATATGTACCAGATTTTTTTTTTATTAAAAAAAAACACAAGTAAAACTGTTAGTCAGACTCGAACATGTGCTGCATATACAGAGAATTATACAAAAACAGACATGCCAAAGCTTTGCATATATACACCCCACCCCCCCCCATACTGGAATGACATAATTTGATGATACAGTTATGCACAATCCACAAATCTATACTGACATCACTAACTTTAGCACGGGACTCATTAGGCTCTGAAGACATTGAGCAACATCTGTCAAGCTTGATATGAGCGATAGTTGAGAAAGGCTCTAAAATCCTCATAAGGCTAGGGTCAGACGAGCGTGATTTCTACGGACTGTACGTCCGTGCAGTACGGACATCGTCAGTACGGATGACGCAGTAGTGGTCACACAGTCTGTTTTTTCACTGAAGTTATTTTATGACTGATGGAGGGAAAAATAAATTACAATGAAAAAACATTCTGTCCGTCAAAAATGCTGGACGTATAAATGCAGTCCGTCTGACCATGCTCCATCACTCACACACAAAGCTATGCGGACGTTGTGGACGTGGCGCACTCCGCACGTCCGTTCTAGCAGTATTACGTTCTTGCCTAACCTGCGTCCGTCATGCGTCCGCAGTTCAGTGCGGACGTACTTCATGTGTCAGGCTCCAATGGACTTTCTTTCATGCTATCACGGACGTACTTTTAGGCGCAATCACGGACGTGAACACTACGCTCGTCTGACAGCAGCCTTATACTGGATTAGACAAACTATGAATACAATAAACAACATTGGCAAAATTGCAGAGTGCTGTGCATATGCTGCAGAGTAATTTATAAAGCCAGGGTAGAAATGCATAGTGATAAACTCACTACAGGGAATACTCAAAAGCATCAAATAATTTTCCCCACTGATCAGTTTGTTCCCTTAGTGCCCCCCTCCCCCTAAATTGCCTGCTCCAGCAGAGACTGGGAATGAGGAAACCAGGCAGGTGAAGGGACATATGTCATGAACAGGTGAAAGCAGCCACCCAACCGTGACCTCAAGGGCAACAGAAGAACACTGAAACAGCAACGGAAAGGGAATGTATAGGTGGGAATGTATAGGTAGAAATATATATATATATATATATATCTCTCTGGATAGAGGACAATTAAAGTAGAGATGGAAGAAAAAAAAAATTGCTTGGGGAGTAGAATAGATCTGTGACATGAAAGAGGTATTGCTGGAAAAACGACCGAGTGGAAAGCAGAGATCACATCCAGACATGACAAAAAGAGAAGCTTTCCATTCTGTGGACTGACAAACTATAAACATTTCATTTTCATGAAATCATCCTGTCGCAGTTATAGAAGTCTCTTCAAAAACCAGAAGGGACAGCATTTAAAAAAGGTCTTATTTTTATAGTTACAGAGAACGAAATGGCTGAAGAAATTAACCCCTTCACTGCTGAGCCATTTCACGTCTTTAAAAAAAAATAAAAAAAAAAAAATACATTTTTCCTTTTTTTTACTATTACTTTTATTATTTTTTTTCTTTACATTTAACATGGTCAAGTTTGGTATCATTGGAAAGGCCATGCTCTGGCCTTTCTAAATGATACCAAACATGACCCTGCTAGCTAATAGTCGGGAGATATCAGGGGTCAAAGGAACCCCCTATCTCCACCCCATCTTTCCTTAGGAGTCAATGAGGATGTTCCCCACACGTCCTCAGCAGTGAAAGGGTTAAAACTTAAGAGCTGAACAGTTTTTTTCCTGAAATCAGCAATCTTGGCACATTAAACCCCACAGTGCCTAGTTTACCCTTCTGGCTCGAAATGTAGTGGATAAAACTTTGCATGAATTTCCCAGTGGATCACCATACATTGATGGGCTGCAACAGTGGTAAACACTGGCGATTAGTGTCACATAACTATATGCGGTACATGGGCCTAGAAACGTATCTGGGAGGTGCAGGCCTGATGTTCTATATTATTTCCCTGCCATGTCTTATGTGGAAGGTGTTTGTGTAATCTGTTATGTAGGAATAATGTTATTGCCCATCTATCGTTATGGTCTATGTGCATCTGTTGCTATCTGCTGATGGCTTTACTGGGTGGCTTATTTTAGCCTTTTCCAGCAACGTGTTATTTTCTGTTGTATGTTTGAGTTGTCTTTTGATAATTTGCCTTGAGGGGCAAGCACTGCTCGATTATCTGATTACTGTTATGATGCTTTGTATAATTACTTTGTGGTCACTGTAGCCAAACTCAAATCCCTCTAACAGATTTTGGTATCAGGCTGTTATTACATGACAACCTATTGTTTCACGGCTGGTTCACTTGAGGTGGGGGGGGGGGTGCCAGGGTGTAGTTGTCCATTAGTCTCTAGCCCAATAAAAAAGGTGTTCAGTTGATCGTAGCTGTTCGAAACTCCCAGATCTACAGCGTCGTCCTATTCATGGGGGATACTAGCAAGGCGACTCCTTTACCAGTACCTGTCCTTAAGCTTCATCGAAGGACTGGAGGAAGGCATGAAAACCTGCTGGGGAGAGCACAGGGATCTCGCAAGGAAGCGGCATTAACAGATGTGACCCAGTCGGGGGTACAGAGATCTGTTAACCCCATGTTTACATTCTGAGAAGTTAATAAGGGCCTAAGGCTGGGTTCACACCTCAGCGTTTTACAGCGCGTTCCTGCGCTCTGTAAAACACCGAGACATGGAAATCCCATGATTTCCTATGGGACCCGTTCACACCTGGGTGTTTTACAGCATGCAGGAACACGCTGTAAAACGTCCTACGCCCAAAAGAAGTACGGGAGCTTCTTTGCAGCTCGTTCACTCTGCAGTCTATGGCTGTGAACGCACTGCAATGCGCATTGTTTGGGGGATATGCGCATAAAAAAACGCGCAGGTGTGAACCCAGCCTCAGTCTTGTCCGAGATTATATAATATATATACATATACACACACAAACACACACACAATGAGATGCAGAAGCTGGATGATTTTAAAACCCGGAACCACCTGCTAAACTTGTCATGAGGATCATGCAACGAGACTCATCTACTTAAACAAACAGAGATTTTGAAGGGATCACGTCTACGAACAGGGGGCTTACGTGGATTTAGAACTAACAATATTAATACCAGGATCTTCTGCCACGGCTGAATAAAAAGGATCCATTTCAATCATTAGCTGCCCATATGTAAACGGAACCCGAACCAAAATCACGGTCAAGAACAAATAATTTATACGGGATGCCCCCATTCAATCCCTGTAATCTGGACCCAATCTCTGTTTTTGGAATTGTCTTTCAAGGCAAATCCGGGACATGCAGGGCAGCAAGACCCCAGCTCAAAACAAGGAGCCCCCACAATAACGCATAGAATCTTCCCTGCTTGCTTACAGGCCATAGAATAGGTAGGGAAGACACGGCAGAAGCTCTTGGGAGGGTGAGAGGGTTTGTAGTATCATGTTGCGACTATTGGCAAGTCCTGAATACCATTGAGTCGGGGGCCTGAAAACCGCGATCAGAACATGATTAACCACCATCATTACTGAGGTGTACATCTGTATTCTCTCGTTTTTAACGCACCAAAACATCAATACTCATACCAAATCGGATCTTTGTGATTGAATGTAGCCCCAGCAGCTGATAACGCTCAGACAGTCCAAGTCTGTAGAATCAACAAGACAAACCCTGCAAGTTGTTAAGATGAAACCATAACAGCGTTTCTGAATTGTGTAACACACACACACACACCTCAAAAAGGATACTCTTCCCTACCCTAAATAGCTTGACAATGCAGAGCATTAATCCTTCACCCTTATGAGACTTGGGGCATGCTGAATGTCCAGAAAGCTTCAGACACCACAGATGACAAAACACAGCCACTGCACATGGAAAGTCTGAGCAAGTTTTCCACTGGGAACAAAGTCTAGTGACAGGGAAACCCCAAGCTTTCCCGAGGCAGCTGCGAGGAGGAAGAAGAGGTCGCTGCATACACACAGCAGGACTTGGCACAGCAGCAAAATCTAGATCCAGAAGAAGTTACGTATGTCTGCAAGTACACTAACTGATTACATTCATCTGGAGCAACACATACTGGGCAATATAATACGGACCATCACTGCATACGACTGCAGCATGACAGAAAACCACTGCATTGAAACAACCACCTATACCATGCCATCAAGGGAAACCACAAAAGAAAATATCAATCATGGCTGCTTTCACGCCCCCTTCACACATAAGCGTTTTACAGCGTGCTCCTGCACGGTGTAAAACGCTTAAACAATGAAATCCCATGATTTCCTATGTGGGCATGTCACACCTAAGCGTTTTAAAGCGTGCAGGAACGCGCTTTAAAACAGCCGACGCAAAAAGAAGTCCGGGAGCTTCTTTTCGGGCATACAGCAGCGCGTTCGCGGCCATATCATAGCCGCGAATGCGCTGCATCGTGCGTTCGCGCTTTTTTTGTATGCGCGAACGCGCGTAAAAAAAAAGCGCGCTTTGCGCGACATCAGGTGTGAACCCAGCCTCAGAGTCTAGACAAGTGGTTCCTAAACTTGGCACCCCAGGTTTTATAGAACTTCATGTGAAATGTTGCTCTGAACCATCTAGGATAACAAGGTTAGCCATGCTTGCTCCAAGATGTAAAGGTCTAAGGCCCCGTTCACACTGTGCAATTTGAAAAATCACGTTTTTCTGTGCGATTTTCATATTCGCGACGTCGCGATTTTGAAAAACACCACCAATGGAAATCGGAAAATCGTTTCATCTTCTTTAAGAAGTTGGAGTTTCAATGTTTTTCTACACCTACGGTAAAAGGAGTGCTGCTCTACGGCCATACCATCCTGAAAGCGCATGATCCCGTCAGATCTCAAATGCAATCAAGGGTAGGACTTGTTCAGTACCAGTGTGGGTGACTGACTGGGAATAGCAAGTGCTGTAGTCCTTATTAACCCTTTAGCTGCCAGAACTTACAAGTGTTTTTTAAATAAAATGCCCTTTTTTAAAGTAATTTAGAGGTTTTTAACTGGCCTTTAATAAATAAAGATAAAAAAGGGTCATGTACCATCGACATGCTACCGTGACATCGCACAGCAAGATGTGAACAGCTCCATTGAAATGCATTGGAGATGCGACATAGCTTGGATTTTGCGGCAAAATCTGTGCGATAGATCGCATAGTGTGAACAGGGCTTTATTCTATGGCTGGGTTCAGCATTCTACATGCATAAGAAAGGTTTCATTTGGTACTCCGCTAACCTTACAAACGTGGAATTCAGAGAATCACAGTTCCAAAACAGACAGGTGATGAGACATCAAATACCTTGCTGGAAGATTTCACTGTGACAGTGCGAAAGGATTTTACCAGGAAGGATACATTGAGATTTTGCTCGTTTTCAAGTATGTCCTGGGTGGCGAGTATGTACCGTTAGGTGTCTTGCCAAGGACACTTACTGGAGAGGTTGCTCGCTGGGATCGAACCCATGACTCCACAGGCTCTCTCCATGCAGAGCGGTGACATTACCTCTACTCCACCCAGCGGTACAGTGTCTGAAGTATATGTACCAAAAGAGGTCACTCATGTAGTAGTGTAAGGCAGAAGTAATCAGTGTGGGAACATAGCTGTATATAAAGCACATGTATGTAACCCAGGAAGAACAAGCCTGCAGACAAAAAAAAAAACCAGAGCAACTCACTAAAGGGTGGTAAGATCAGTGGATGCAAATTAGGAAAAATGTGCTTCTAAAAAGTAACATGCTGAACTGAATTAGTCAAAAACCTTTGAGATGTCTCTTTAGATTTCGGTTATCATGTTAAAGCTAAAGACAGCATTTTTTAGAATGGATGGCACATAGCAGAAGGAGTTGTTCACAAGTAACCGGTACCAAATGACCCATTATTTCAGAAATGCACTATGTTACCTCTACAAAAAGGGATGAGGCATGAAACATGCATAGCTAAACTGTTAGAAAAGAAAAAAAAAACACCACATGACTGCAGAACTAGAGCACCCTGGAGCAACATTAGACAAGGGTCATTTGATGAGGATTTCTGGCCAGCAATCCTCAGTCTAGACTGGAGAGAGGCATCTATACATTCTGAAGCTTTTACGGTATGGTCAGCTATCATAATCTTAAAACTTGAGTAGATTTGTGAGATATGTGAACCCCACAAAAACAAATCTTCTGGGAAGACAAGAGGGTCCCACAGAACTGCACCAATAGCAGAAAGCCAACTGGACCATGAAATCCTGTGACCAATTTTACTGAAGTGGCCACAGTGCCTCTACCCCTGAGGGAATCCACTGGATTGGCTACCTCTCTGCAGTCACTTGACATGCTGCAGTTTACAGGAAGCAACATTGCAGGTCATGTCAATACCAACACAGCTGGGGGTGCTGGATTTAACTCACTTGCTGCCGACAAAGCAAATAAGGTGTCTAGCTGCAGCATGTTGTCAATCTGGGGCCTCAACCTCACTGTGGTACTGCACAAGGGCACGATGTAATCAGAAATTATCACTATGATATACTATAAAAAGGAGAAGCAGGGGCACTTAGTTACCCCTATATCTCCAGTTCTATACACTCCACAAGATCAAAGGGGTCATTGGTCCTTTCTACCACTGTATCATCACTGGTAATGCATATACCCTAAAGGAGGCTTCATTGGAAAGGTCCGAGTCTGGTCATATCTTGGTAGCAGGAGACAAGCACAGTGTCACAATTCACAGAGAGCTGCGACTGGCCACATAATATAGCGCTGCTTGTGCCAATATCAAAAGGCATTTTGATCACACTGTATGACAGCTCTAGTAGAACAATGCAAGTTACCCTAAGGGCACGCAACTCTATTAAAAACACAATTAAGTGCCAGAAACAGCCAGCAAGAACCACCAAAACAAACAGCATGTGAGGCTCAGTGTTAAAATAATTCCACACCATAATGGAAGTGGCACTGTACACACAAAACACCTGTACATACATGTGTATGTGAATAACATCAAGCCTCAAAGTGATCCAATCACACAGAGCTGAAGGGTGCACCATCACCATGTGGTAGTCTGGTGTCCTGGCATATACCTGCATGGCGAAGATTCTCTTGCCTTTTGCCAACCTGTCTGCGTGTGCAGTCTACATGCCCAGCATTAAATGGCAGGGTTTGTACATGGCTGTGTGGCAAAACAAAAACACAGACCCTTGACACTAAAATATATGAAAAGAAATGGACCTGTTATCGCTTTATAACTAAAAGAAAAAAAAAATACCTGTAAGGACACCTATTGAATGTGAATTTCCAGACATTAGCCGACTAGGAATGTGCTGCATTGTCATTCCTTAATGTTTGGCACATTATGGCTGCAGATCCTTGCAAGAAGTGTTTATAGCTATGTACATCAACCATCAAAAACCTATTATACTATTCTGCCCACTTTTAATCCTTACCCCTGAAGACACACACTATCACCACCTCCATGTATACTGATCTGCACCCATTTAGTGCCCAGTACTGAGAGTGATGTACATAATCTGCCAATAAAAATGAGATACTGAGCATCCCATCAGCGCTGCGCTAAATCTGCATAAGAAATAATGCCGCCGCATTAAAAGATCACTTAACATGCAAGAGCAAATGGCATAATTGTGAAATTGCAAGCGGTGTCTATATTAAAAACACAACGATGCATAATAGAGAGTCACGGAGACCGGACATTCGTAGCACAGGGATTCACATGGAACGGATGCAAATTTGCAACAGATGTGCCGACATGCATACCATGGGTAGAGACAGGATAGGTGCCAATGTATGGAAAGGGACTGGCACCGCAATGTACTTTTTTGCCAGTGGCACAACAGCCCTCAGAGCCAGCTCAGGAAAACCAGGCTTGATGCAAATCTAGGGACTGTGCACTGACAGGAGGTTGTGCCAACCCACTGACCAGCTGCTTTATAGTGCCTGGGGCAATGTCCATGTGTGTGATCACTGCCCATGCACTGGGAGGGACCAACAAACACTGGTACAGGAGCTGCAACATGCCAGGAAGTATGGGTACATGCGTATGGATGGGTACATACACAGCTCTTATACATTTTACAATAATGTATAAACATAGAAAACAATCCAATTATTTTACAGCAGAACACAGAGCTATAGAAAGCTACCTGTACGCATACAGCAACACGTACACACCGTGCATGAGGCTGCACAGCTGCCCCTCTCAATACGCTAATGAAGGGTTCGCGCGGCTCTCCACACACACTCATGGCACGCGCGCGCACACCCTACTCACCGTTACTCCCCCGAAGCGGGACCCCTGAGAGGTCAAGTGCTGCGGGGCGCAGATTATCGCGGGCCGCCGCTGTTCTTGTTGTCACAGGCTGAATTCCGGAAGCTTGTTCGTGTCGCAGGGCTGAGTAGCGCCTCTTACCCGCCGCCACCGGGTCTCCACAGCTCAAGCTGCAGCTTGCACTCAGCCAGACACAGCCCAGCCCAGCCCGGAGGCGGTGCCTCAGAGCCACCATGGGCGGTCACACTGCGCGGTGAGCTGGAACATGCGGCTGGTAGGCGGTTCCGTGACTCGTAGTAAACGCCCCATAGCGATGTGAGGGTGGGACTATAGAGTGATTGACGGCCGAGAAGGCAAAGTGTGTGAGCGGGAGGACACCGCCCTATGTAGCGCCGGGAGGGGCCCTCTCTCCACCAGCAGCGCTTCATCACATTGTCGCTAGCACAAACACGTCATCAGTGCCCGGACTCTATGTTGCCGCCACGTGGAGGGGCCATGACCTGCAGTGCGGCATGTGGCAGGCTGTATGTGTCCATAGCAGGGCTAGTGGAGGTGGATTGTTTCATCAACAAGGAATGTGAAGGCTATGTGTGGACTAAACAGGTTGTTGTTTTGCTGTCGTTGCATTTAATTTGATTGTGATCTGTTTATGTGAATCAGGCTTTTAAACTGCGCCTGGTGCACTGTGGTGGCGCGATCTGCTCATGATCACCTCAATAGCTTAGCCAGGGATGAGAGTTGCAGCCGGTATTTACCCAATAAAGCGTCGCCATGTGTCCCCCTATATGGGCAGTGCTTGCTATGCACCCTCATCAGTGACATTGGTGCTGAAGTCATTCATATGTGTTCGGTGTGCTTTCCTATACGACGATTGTCCGCTCAGCTGTCATTGCTGCATGGACGTGAGTGACTGCAAAATACATGTAAAGGGAGTGACTCACTGTCAAGTGAGCCCAATCTCCGGTGGGCATAAAATGTTAAAGTACTTTTGCCCATATGATAGGGCATCTATTTCTCTAACCTTTTTTCAGTGAGGTGTACAATAGGAAAAATTGAGCTATTTTGTTTAAATGTCCCTTGATCCCTCATGTGGCTTGCAGCATGTTGCAGGTGGGAGGAATACTGCGGCCAGTGTGCTGTCCTATAGGACCCCCCTTGCTTTGTGACATACAGCCAGAGCAGCACACTATCTGATTGTCAGGCAGTGCAGCACATTGAATGGCGCTGGCCTGGGGTGAGGCGGAAACTTTAACCCCTTAGTGACCAGGTGGTTATATGAAAATCCGTCCTTTAGTGCCCGGTCCTGTTAGTGTTTAGGTCAAATTTTCCTCTTACTCGTTTATGCAACCCACACATATTATATAACATTTTCCTCGCAATTAAATGGACTTTCTAAAAATACCATTATTTCCATCATAGCTTATAATTTACTATAAAAAAAATATGATTTAAAAAAAAATGGTAAAAACACACTTTTTCGTAATTTAATCCCCAAAATCTACAACTGCCAAAAAAGACCCTGTCTAAATAGTTTCAAAATTTTGTCCTGAGAATGGAAATACCCAATTTTTACATGTTTTTGCTTTTTAACCACTTGGCTGCTAAGAACGCGCTCAGCTCGTCCAGCCGAATGGTTCTCCTGTGCTATGGGTGCGCTGCACCCCCCTCCCCCCCCCTGTTGCGGGCTGCCATCCCGCACTCCGGGGACACCGGTGGGGACAGTAGATGTCATTGCGCTAGCGGGGGCAGCAGTAAAGGTCAGGCACCGTTTGGAAGGGCATAGCCTGCCCTTCCAAACAGTGGCTGGCTTTAACCCCTTGGGGGCCGGATCACGATTCGGCGCCAACAGGCGCCAGATCGCGATCCTCTCCTGGAGCTGGCCGACAACTTGGATGTCAGCCAAGCTTCCGGGATCTCCCCCTGACGACTGGCATCATCGTGCATAGCGCCTCTGTCAGTTCTGGAGTTAACCCCTAGCTGCCACCAATGGTGGAGATAGGTATCTCCCGATCCATGGCAGCTAGGGGTTAATGTTTGGTATCGTTGGATCGGTCAGAGCATGGCCTTTCCAACGATGCCAAACATGACCATGTTAAAAGTTAATAAAAATGAAAATAAAAAAATATTTTTTAAAAAATAAAGTTTTTTGTTTTGCTAGTGCAGCAATATTGTTCCAATTTCAATTATAATGTGAACAATAATGCTTCACTAATGATTTTTGTATGGGGTGCGTTTGTTAAAAATCGGGTAATTTTCCCCCCAAAAAAATGTAACAAGTCCCCCATTTCAAATTTTTTTAACAAGCGCAACTCATAGAAAATATAACCACAAACGCTCGCATTTTAAAATGTGAAAAAAAAAACACTTTACACGTTGTAAATTATTGAAAATTCAAATTTTATTGCATTTTTTGTTATAATATACAGACAGGACATGACATATACATATAATAATGATATATTATGAATCTGCCGAGTCTGCCAGATAGAACGATATATAATATGTCTGGGTGATCTAATAAAACGTGGCTTCAAAACGCGTTTAAACATGAGAAAAAATGGTAAAAAAAAATGAGCTCAGCACACAGGCGTGAAATGGCTCAGCAGCGAAAGGGTTAACCCCTTCACTGCTGAGACAGTTCACTTATGTGCGCTGATCTCATTATGACTGTTTTATGCTAAAAAAATTAGATGCCAGCCTAGATCCTATTTAACCCCTTAAGGACCCAGGACGTACCATGTACGTCATTGCAGCGGGTCTCTTTTAGACCCGCTGACGTACATGGTACGTCCTGCGGTTTTTTGAGCGCTGGAAGCGATCGGATCGCTTCCAGCAGCTCAAACGCCATTGCAGGATGCCTGGGAGTCCAGGCATCCGTGCAATGGCGGTGAGAAGTGCCGGGGCACCTTGTGATCGCTCCCCGGGAGCGATCAACATCCGGTTTTACCGGAGAGGTGCCCGGCACTTCTAGAGCGCTGGAAGCGATCAGATCGCTTCCAGCTGCTCTGTGTATATTGCAGGGATGCCTCGACATCGAGGCATCCTTGCAATATGCTTACCTGCCGCCGGTCCGCTAAGTGATCGCTCCCCCCGAGCGATCACTTCCGGTAGCGGCAGGAAGTACTGAGTGCCACGAGGTATCGTGGCACTCAGTACAAAACGATCACATGAGTGATCAGGTGCTCTGCTGGGTGCCTCGAGGGATCAAGGCACCCAGCAGAGTAAAAAAAAGTGTAAAAAAAGTAAAATAAAAATCAATAAAAATGAATAAAATAAAATAAACTGACAGCCAAGATGGCGCTGCCCTTCTAAGGGCAGGGTCATCTTGGGGCTGAGTGGGATGTTCCTAGCCTGCCTCATCAGAGAGGCAGGCTAGCAACATCCAATCAGAAGTAAAAAAAAATCAAAATAAAATTTCTAATTTGTCAGGTCAGGTCAATATTTTGTAAATATTGGCTCTGACCTCTGATTCTCCCTCCCTCTCCTCACTTGTGTTTTGGTGAGCGAGAGAGAGAGATCAGATTTGACAGGTTAGAGATTTTAGTGAGATTAGAAAAATTGAGGCAGATTTAGAGAGATTTTAGGGAGATTTAGAAGAATTGAGGCAGGTTTAGAGTGATTTAGAGAGATTTAGGTGTTTATTTGTATTTTCTTGTGAAACCCAACGGTTCTTCTAAGAACCAACAATCCGCTTATTATATATAATAATTATAAAATGTTATAATCTATTATATATAATGTCTGAGAGGGTGTACAGCGCCGAGGAGCCATATGCCATCCTGGCGTCAGAATCTGAGGCATCTGCGTCAGACTCCGACCCTGATTTCGACCCCGCCAACTGCTCAGAGACGTCGCTAGATACATCATCTACGCTGGCTGATGTATCTAGTGATGTTTCTGATGCAGATCCTGGGTCACCACCTGCCAGCAGGAGACGCACAGCTCCAGCTGAGGAGTGGGTAGTGCCTCATCGCCAGAGGCCAGATATCCCTCCTTTCACGGCAAATCCTGGCATCAATATTGATGTTGCAGGATTTACCGCCACACAGTTTTTGCAGGTGTTTATGGGGGATGATTTGTTGGGCCACATCGTGGCCCAATCAAATCTGTATGCCCATCAGCATTGTGCTGCGAAGCCAGACTCCTACTTGGCAAGCCAGCAATGGACCCTGCTAGATGTGCCAGAATTTCTGAAATTCTGGGCACTTACTATGCTGATGGGCATAATAAAGAAGCCCTCAATTGGCTCCTACTGGAGCAGTAGCCCCATCTGCTCTACCCCCATTTACCCCCAATCAATGTCACGTAGAAGGTATGAAAACATTTTGCGTTTCATGCACTTCAGTGACAACAGCCTGTGCCCTCCTAGAGAGCATCCCCAGTTTGACAGGCTGTATAAAATCCGCCCCCTGATTACCCACTTCGCCGCCAGGTTTGCAGAGGCTTATACACCTGGAAGGAATATCTGCGTGGATGAATCCCTAATGAAATACAAGGGAAGGCTGGGATTCAAGCAGTATATTCCTTCCAAACGCTCCAGGTATGGAGTGAAGGTGTATAAGCTCTGTGACAGCGAGAGTGGGTATACTCAGGCCTTCCGGGTGTACGAGGGAAAGGATAGTAGCCTTGACCCTCCAGGTGCCCAGAACACATGGGAACCAGTGGCAAGATTGTGTGGACCTACTTTTTCCCCTGATGAACAAAGGGTACCACTTGTATGTTGATAATTTTTATACAAGTGTCCCTTTGTTCAAGCTGCTGTATTGTTTTGATACAGCAGCATGCGGTACTGTTCGCAAGAACCGCGTAGGTTTCCCAGCACAGCTTGTCCGCACCCGGTTAAAAAGGGGGGAGACCTCAGCTCTGCGCCAAGAGGAGCTGTTGGCGGTCAAGTACAGAGACAAGAAGGATGTATACCTTCTATCCACCATCCACACTGAGAGGTCTGTGGAGGTCTCTGTACGTGGCAGAGCTGAGCGCATCAGGAAGCCAGTGTGCATCAAAGCCTATTTTTCTATGTTTCTATGTTTCTATAACCGGCATATGGGTGGGGTTGATCTGGCAGATCAGCTGCTCCAGCCCTACCAGATTATGCGGAAGTCAAGGGCCTGGTACAAAAAGGTTGCAATTTACCTGATGCAAATTGCAACCCACAATGCCTTTTTGCTCTGCAAAAAGGCAAACCCCGGAGTGACGCTGTCCTTTTTACAGTTTCAGCTCCAGGTCATTTCGGGGCTTTTGTACCAGGATGCACCTGCTCCCCGGGCGGTGATGGGGGACAGAGTTGGGGCTACGCATTTTATTTATTAAATCCCCCCTACTGAGGGCAAACAGAAACCCCAAAAAAGGTGCAGGGTGTGTTTCAAGAGGGGGCAGAGGAGAGACACAATCTTTTACTGCCCAGAATGCCCTGGACAACCCGGTCTGTGTCTTGGGGACTGTTTCAAGATATATCACACTGTGCGTGATCTGTGATTTTTTTTTTTCCTTTCTATTTTTTCTCACACTCCAGTTAGTTCAGTTTAGTTTTTTTTTTTCTTTTACTGCACCAGACTTTTACATTTTATTCGTACATTTTTAAGTTCTACAATTGGTGCTGTATTTTGCCAAAATCTTTGCACACCTATGCATGGGGGGCATGGGTGTACTCAGGAGACCTTGCAGAAAACAACCTGGAGAGTTTTCATGCAGTAACAAACAACAGTGTATCCTAAATCACAGTCCAAATCTAATGTGGGCGTAAAAATAAAAAATTGAAAAATTACCGCCACACACCTTCTCAAATGTTTTGGGCTAAAACCGTTGCATCCATGGCATCAAAGCACTCCATATGCAATACCTTGGGGTGTCAACATAACAAACATAAACAATTTTCTGGCAATAATTCAAACTGGGGTATGCGGTAGACCCAAAACCAAAGCTAGGCCTAGCTGAAGAAATAATCTCAATTTCAACTCCAATGACAAAGTCATAAAAATTGTATTTGAACCTTCCCAAAATCCTGGCAAATCTATGCATGGGGGGCATGGGTGTACTCAGGAGACCTTGCAGAAAACAACCTGGAGAGTTTTCATGCAGTAACAAACAACAGTGTCTCCTAAATCACAGTCCAAAACTGATGTGGGTGTGAAAATGAAAAATGACCACCAAACAGTATCCAATTTGTTTGGAGCAAACGGTTGCATCCATAGCATAAAAACACTCCATTTACAATACTTTGGGGTGTTAGCTTACCAAATATATGCACGTTCATAAAACTGGGGTATGTAAAAAGGCCCCTAAAAATAAGATAAGCAAAGAAGATACTGTATGTCAAATTAGAAAATTGACAAGCACATGTCAAAGATTGGTGTAGCACCCCAAAAACAACAGAACAAATCTATATATGGGTGGTATCACTTTACTCAGAAGATGTTGCTGAACATATTTTGGGGTGTTTTTTGGCAGTAACCCATAACTGGATTTGACAATTCATGCCTAAAGTACAATGTGTGTGAAAAAATAACCCAAAAAGTGACTACCTGAAAGTTTGACATAGATCTAGTGCATGGAAAGTGTTAAAATACAACTCTTTGAAGCACCCTAGGGTGTGCCCTTTCTAAAAATATATGGTTTGATGGGGGTAAATTACTTTGGCCGGCTTCAAAAATGTCCCAAATAGGACATGGGTGCATGATGACGAAATGTGAAAATTCCAAGTTGGAAAACTGAAATGCGCACCCCCCAAATAAGGCCTATTAGCCCCCAAATGACCCGACATACCTATACATGGGTGGTATCAATTTACTCAGAAGATGTTGATGAACATATTTTGGGGTGCTCTTTGGCAGTAAACCTTAAAGTTCACAGTACATGTATTCTTAAATTGCGTTCAAAAAAAAAAAAAAATCACCAAAAAACATTTTTTTCTCAAACTTTGGCATAGATTTGTGGTAAAATGGTTTGCATGGAAAGAGTCAAAATACCCCAAGTTTAATACCTTGATTTGTGTACTTTAAAAAAATATGTATATGTGGAGGGTTATTCAGGAATTAGTGACAGATATCAGTGTTACAATGTCACTATCACTAGTTTTAAAAATAAACTCTTTGGAAATGGCAAAGTGCTACTTGCACTTATTGTTGCATAAAATAAGGAAAAAAGCGAGGAATATGTAAACATTGGGTATTGCTAAACTCAGTACTAAATTTAGAAACTACTAAGGAATTAATTTTTTTTGACGGTTGTTGATACATAAGAAATTTTGGGGGTCAAAGTTCGAAAAAGTGGTGTTTTTTTCAATTTTTTTGTCATTTCACAATATTTTTTATAGTAAATTATATGAAATGATGAAAAAAATGGTATCTTTATAAAGTCCATTTAATGACGAGAAAAACTGTGTAAAATATGTGTGGGTTACATAAACGAGTAAGAGGAAAATTTGACGTAAACACTAACAGCGCAGAAACGTAAAAACAGCAGCGGTCACTAAAGGACGGATTTGTGTAAAACCGCCCGGTCACTAAGGGGTTAATTAAACCCTCCCCAGACAATTTTTTTTTATTATTATACTTTTTTTTTTACTTCAAACCTGGTCATATATGGTATCATTGGAAAGGCCATGATCAGGCCTTTCCAATGCTGTCAAACATGACCGTCTTGAATCCCCCTATCTCCACTTGGCAGCTAGGGGGTTAACTGGCCCACTGACGTCCTCACACATATGGTGAGGTTGTCAGTGGGTGGGGGGGTGACCCGGAGGCTTGGCTGACATCCAAGATGTCAGCCACCTCCAGGTTTGAATCGCAATTTGGCATCGAATCGCGATTTGGCGCCGAATCGTGATCCGGCAGCAAATTGGTTAAATTTATACCCCGCTGAAAAGGGGAGACTCTCCCCTTTCCAGCAGTGCAATTTTTTGTTTGTAGCCCTAATGGTTGGGGAGATAGAGTGCTCCAAAGGTGCCCACCCTCACCTTCCTGGATTTTACTGCAGGCGCCGATGGGCACCTGCCGATGACGTCATCGTGCCTACCGGCCCCCCGGAAACAGCGCGGCATGCTTCAAGCTTGCCAGAGTGCCGCGGGAGCCAGCAAGGGAGGCAAGTATCAGGCGGGGGGGTTAGGAGCCCACTGAGGTACCATGTACATCCTCGAGTCTAAGGGAGCGTCAGCGGTCGGGAAGGTGTTAAAATGGAATATCTCTGGTTTTAATTATATGTCAGCGAAAAACCGCTAATATATTTAAATGGAGCAGGGATGGACTGACAATTCACAGGGCGAGGATAATAGGAGATCATGGGGCCCCCAATATGTCCCACCCACATGCAAGCCACACAAACATAGAAGCACTGCTCACATGTACAGTCTTGTAGGAATAGACCGATATCATTTTTTCAGAGTCGATACCGACTTTCTGGTCGATAGCAGATATCTGGTATCGATTGTGACATTGATTATGGCTGAACCGGGTAGCCGGAGACAATGGTCGACTTCTGCGGTGGAGCCTCACACGGCAGCCTTTTAATTTTTTCTATTCAGTACCGGCCTGAAAAACACAATGCCAATGCAGACGGTTTATCTCGCCAGACCGAACTTGAGACGTGAGCACTGACTTTCATGGACATCCCCAGGCGGACCCGACTAAGGGTCTCACCGGATCTGCCATCTTTGGACTCGGGGGAGCTGTGTGACAGAACAGCCGTCACCTTCAATTTATTAGCCCATAAAACGTTAAAAGTTCTTTGGTTCCATGTTAAAATTCGTTTATACAATTTATGTCTTTATGATCCCTGTGTGTATTGTGTTTCCCCTCGCAATTCCCCACACCTGTAATCCCTCACAATTTAATAACTCCTAAATTGCCCAGTTTTCGTTCCCCCAAGTGTAGAATTCGTTAGTGCAATTTGTGCCTGTATGTTTATGGTTGTTTATTAAGTTCTTTGCCAAATCTGCCTTGCCCAGCCATCGTAGTTTATCTGCCCAGCACAACCCTGCTACAGCTGCCACCGGCCGAGACCAAGCACAGCCGACATTCCTTGCACCCTGCACCACTCAGCCCCTGTACATGCCACTGGAGTGCTTTTTGGTCAGAGGGGCTCTGGGAACATAGTGCCACTGTGGGGTGAGTTCTAGAGAGGAGCGCCACCGAGATCACCCCCCAATCAGCCGATGGACCCAGGTCGGGTTTCCCAGCCGCAGAGGAGATTCGGCGCCGGAGTCAGAGCTCGCACTCCAGGGGGTGGAATTTCCCGGGCGGGGAACAGCCCAGGGCGAGCCAGACAGTGTGACACCAAGAGCTGGGACCATGTTAAGCATACAAAAAGGGCTCGGGCTAGAGGCAGTGGCAGAACTGGCGCCGGGGTGTCTGAGGGCGGGCATGGGAGAGAACAATGGGACTGTACCATATAAATGTACCATGTATGTGGTGTTTTACAATAAACCAATTTGCTTAACCTGTACTGCGTCTCGACAAGTATTGGGAAGTATTTGGTATTTCCTGCGGCTGGCTCGCTAGCTTCCAGCAAGGGACCTGGCGCCGGTTTCACTACCGCTGCTCACTGCAGAGCAACCCCGGCACCTACGGCGGATCTACTCCCTCTGAGTAGCGGCGTCCATCACATCGATAATCTACACATTTAAAGCTGTAAAAAAGACTACACAAATCCAGAGGCGGCTAGTGAAGTTTCAATCAGGAGGAGTGCCTGGACACGCCCTTTTGTTTAGGCCACAGCCACATTTCTGTTTTAAGCAGCTGCACAACTGAAATCCACTTTGAATGCCATCTACTGTAGGAGTGTTAAACCCCTAATAAAGACCCATCCTGAAAAGAGTAAATTATTAGGGTAATTCAAAGAGATCCGAATTGCTGGAGAAAGGTAACCGGACACTGATTTTCAGTGTTCGGTTACCTTTCTTGGCCAATCGGCTATCCAGAGAGCAGGCAATTCACCAAACCCTGGCGAATTGCCTGCACATACGGTGCCTGTCCAAGGGCAGTGAAATCCCCATGAAAAAGCTCTGCTTCGGCTATTCAGAGAGCACAAACCAGCAGTGAAAGGTTCCCGAAATGCACTGCCATTCGGTGGTTTAATTCGGCAGGTTTATTCAGGCAAATCCCATAGGCTTCAATGTTAAAAATATTCCCGTTTTAATTCAATATCTAATAAACCGTTCATTATAATGTAGCGCTGGTTTTAATTCACTGTCGTTGTAGTACTCGCTTTTGGCCACCAGAGGGAGACAGGCGCGATGTAAGACATTGGACATTGGACCTACATTTTCCAGCATGCGGGAACAGGAAGTGGGTGAGAAAAAGAGAGACTGACATCCGCAGCCTCGTGGAGAGAACTGTCAGAGCGCGCCGAGGAGTGAGAAGAGCAAGACGCAAGTGACAGAGATAGCGATCGCGACCAGGCCAGAGCGCAGGTGCGGCCTAGCCGAGCTGGAGATCGGTTTCCCCTTTTACTGGTCGAAGACCTAGTGATCCATCGCTAGTAACCCCACACAGATACAGAGTAAGCTGAAGGACCCCGAGTTAGGAGACCGCAGACGATCTAACAGGGAGTGCAGGCGGTGAGCTGGACATCTTGTGGCAGACACAGACAAGGAATACAGCGGATCCGGTGGCACGGAATCCCAGTCAAAATCGAGCGGAGAGACGTCCTGGGTCGAGCGGAGCACAGAGTATCTGGCGGATGGGTGAGAGGCCTTCCCGGCCACCGTGAAATAATAAAGCACGCTGCAGTTTTGTCCAAACCTACAGGGCCCCAATGTGACTAGTCGAAGATACATCTGAAATCATTCACTGGCCAGTTGAATATTGTACCCGGGTACCAATACACGCATACACCTACACTTTCTTGGGACACAACCTGTACGGGACTCACACTCCAAACACGAAGGGGTTAAAATTCCTTTTTCTTTTCCGCTACGCGTTTCTCGCATTATGAACTACTGTAAATATATATACGTATACCGTGTCACTCTTTATACGCCAGTTTATTCAGTAAACTATATAATTTATAAAATCCACAACGGTGCTGGAGTATATTTATTCCCTAGTGCGGGGAGACTGACCCGAGGTTTAAATTCAGCGGCTCCTCCGGGAGTGAGCGCTACACGTGGGGGCTCGTCCGGGATCCAGTCTCTGGAAAAAACGCATTTAAAGGGTTAAATATGGATCCAGACACTGCTGCCAAATGGTGTGAGGAGCACAGTAGTCAGATAGAATTGTGTATAGTCATGGATATTCCTGCAGACACTTGGGCCGAAGATCAGATTCGCCAGGCCGTGGCCACACTGACACCAGATCATCGGGGGTTAATCCTGGACATTAAAAAGAACCCAGATACCTCTCACACGTATGTTCTTTTCGAGTGGAGAAAGGGTGTTCCAGTGTGTTTTCAGGGCGCGAGCGTGAAGCTGACCGATGAGGTGGAAGTCCAACTGTTTCAGCCAAGTGCGCCACGTGGCGAATCCGCGAGTGTTCCCACGCCCAGTCCGCTGGCCATGATCGGGCCTGAATTTATAGTGGCTATTGGAGATTTGCTGGCTAAATGTCAAAGAACAAGCCCTCCGCACACTAACTTTGGTTATCGGCGGTTGAGAAATTTCACAGGAAACGTACCAACTCCGGCGGGAGAAGAAACCTTCGAAGAATGGGTAGAACAGGCGATGCAGGCTCTGGATGAGTGGGACGTCCCTGAAGCGCAGAAAAAGCAGAGGATTACTGAGAGCTTAAAGGGACCTGCATCAGAGGCTGTAAGAAACCTAAACATCTAAACACGAACGGAAAAGGCTGCAGAGCTCGTGTATCAGTATGAACACACCTACCAGCGAAAAGGTGTGAGAATGACCGAATATATGAGGCGCCTAGATAAGATTCTGCACCAGATACTCCTCAAGAAAGGGGCCGAACCGGCCGAAGTAGATAAGATCCGAATACAGCAGATCCTGAGGGGCGCTCAACCTCTAGATCCGGTGATGCTACAGCTGAGAAGCAGGGAAGGTAATCGAGAATTGAAGTACCTGGAACTGATCTGAGCTGTCAGAGAGGAAGAGGCTTTACTGGAAGAAAAATCCTTCAGGAGAGGAGAAAGAGCTTACGCGCAACCTGTGAGGCATAACGAGCGCTTGCAGCCTGAAAGTGACTCGTTAGACACCTATGGATCCGAAGTGGACGAACAAGAGCATCTGATCGCTTTTAAATCCACAGAGAAGGCTGCAAAAGAATTAAACCTCTCTGCACATGGTGAGTTGCACAAAATTGTTAAGAAGGAACAAGAAGCTCAAGCTGAATTGCAACAGGCGCACGCTGAACTGTGCCGAGTATTGTTGAAGGTGACAGAGACACAGACCGAGATGCAGAAGTTCCTTACAGACATGCAGACAACTGGAGTTGCTGTGGCGTCTGGCCAGGGTCCTTCAACCGAATCACAGCAAGTGAATGCGTCTCCGTCTTCAAGGAAGAGATGTTTCAGTTGTGGGGAAATGGGCCATTTCCGCGCACAATGCAAAAGCCTGAAGGAAATAGAGTAGAAGAGTTCTTGAAAGCCTTGGAAGGGCTGTTATCTACCTCACCGGCGGGAAACGCCAGAGTGCACAAGTGAAGGAGCAACCTAGGTGCCCAAAGGCTGAAACCCGCTCCAAAAATCAAGCCAGGACTAAGAGGGTGAGAGGGCCCAAAGTCTGGCCAACTGCTGAGCCTGCCAGGACTGAAAGAGTCACTCCCTTAGCATCCGGTCCTACGTCATGGGGAAACAATGCGCACCCAAAGCCTACATGGGCCAAGAAGAAGGCCAGGGTACAACAAACTGGGTCTAAATGTCCTGTTGCCGCCACCAAGTTTCCTGACCAGCTGATGGGTCCTTCCCCTATTGTGCCAATCCAAGTGGAGGGAGTCTACACTAAAGCTCTGTTGGACTCAGGGGCTCAAGTGACATTGATTTACAGAGATTTATATGAGAAACACTTGAAGCACATACCTCTACAGAAATTGAAGGATCTGGAAATCTGGGGTATCGGAACTGAGAAACTCCCCTATGACGGGTATCTACAGGTGAAGTTGGAGATCGGATCCGAAGTCATCGGACAGTCCGGAGGTTGTGATGCATTGGCCATTGTGTGTCCTCGGCCTTCAGGGGCAAACAGGAGTTCCATGATAGTGGGGACGAATACTGATTTGGTGCGACATCTCCTGACACCTATCGTACTGGAAAACGGTTCTACAAAAGGAGTACACCCAATGTTACGTCCAGTCTATCAGAGAATGGTCGAAGAACAGAAGGCACCTGCTGAAGTGGGGCGCCTGTGGAGATTGGAAGGAACAGAGAAGGTTCTGCAATCAGGAGAAGTAACGAGTTTCCAGGCTTCAGTCAAGTTGAACGGATCGCAACCAGGCCCCTATGTGGTACTGGAAACCGATTTTAATCATGGGAGTGAAGCCGGAGTAGAAGTAATCCCTGAAATAATCTCCACTAAAGCTTTGAAAAGAACACGAGGAAGAGTCTCCGTCAGTGTATGTAATGTGTCTGATTCTCCAGTAGTCCTAAAAGCACGAATGCCTATCGGGCAAGTAGCGTCTGCTACGCCTCTCTCTCTCCTACCGATTTAGGAGGGGGAGTGAATAAAGAGATTCCAGATGAAAGATTCTACCCCAAGGACGCTCCCATCTCACCTGAATGGAAGAAACATCTTCAGTCCCAGGTCCTAAAGTGGAGGGACTTGTTCTCGAAAGATGAGTTCGACGTGGGCCTAGCTAAAAGTACTGAGCACCGCATTCGATTACAAGAAGACAAGCCGTTTCGTGAAAGGTCAAGACGAGTTCCGCTGGGAGACTTGGATGATCTACGAGAACAGCTGAATGAACTGCAAAGAACCAAGGTGATTCAAGAGTCCAGGAGCCCATATGCATCTCCAATAGTAATGGTCCGGAAGGAGAATGGTTCTGTCCGTCTATGCATAGACTATCGCACGCTGAAATCGGAGAACCATCCCAGATCAATATGCTACTCCTCGGATAGAAGATGCCTTACAGTGTTTGTCTGGAGCAAAATGGTTTAGTGTACTAGACCTGCGAAGTGGGTATCACCAAATAACAATGCATCCTGAAGACAAAGAGAAGACTGCGTTCATCTGCCCATTGGGGTTCTTAAAGTTCAACAGAATGCCTCAAGGCCTTACGGGAGCTCCAGCCACATTCCAACTGTTAATGGAGAAGACAGTCGGGGACATGAACCTGATCAAAGTATTAGTGTATCTGGATGACATAATTGTGTTCGGGAAGACACTGGAAGAACATGAACAACGGTTGGAGAAGGTCTTGAAGAGGCTCCATGAAGAGGGATTGAAACTGTCTCTGGAGAAATGTCAATTCTGTTTACCGTCTGTTACGTATTTGGGACATGTGGTCTCAGCAGAAGGCGTTTCGACAGATCCTCGGAAGTTGGAGGCCGTTGCTTCCTGGCCTAGACCCCGAAACGTTACTGAACTTAGATCTTTCTTGGGGTTCTGCTCCTATTATCGAAGATTTGTAGGAGGATTTGCCAAAATAGCTCAACCACTGAACAAGCTCCTACAGAAAGAAAACACAGAAGAAGGCCACAAGGCCTCTGACCGAAATCCATCGGCTCCAGGGCCAAGGAAAGCTCGAGAGTCTATCCAGGGAGAATGGACTAGTCAATGCGAAGGTGCTTTCTTGAAGCTGAAAGAGAGTTTAACTCGAGCTCCTGTCTTGGCCTATGCGGACCCTCACAAGCCGTACGAACTACATGTGGATGCCAGCAGAGAAGGTCTAGGGGGAGTCCTGTACCAAGAGTATGGTGGATTGCTGAGGCCTGTAGCGTATGTGAGCCAGAGCCTTACGCCTTCTGAAAAGAACTATCCTACCCACAAGTTGGAGTTCCTAGCCTTGAAGTGGGCGGTGGTAGACAAGCTAAAGTACTATCTGTATGGAGCCGAGTTTGTGATAAAGACGGATAACAATCCTCTTACCTACGTCCTTACCACTGCGAAGCTTGACGCAACGGGAGATCGGTGGTTGGCCGCTCTGTCAGGGTTTCGGTTCAGCCTGAAGTATCGCCCTGGGGTGAATAATCGAGATGCTGATGCTTTGTCAAGAAGACCCTACACTACAGAATGGACTCCGTTAACCCCAGACAGGGTACAAGCTTTGTGTCAAGGAGCAGAGCGCCGGGTCAAGGGAGGGATTGAAGCGGAAGCCATAGGGGTTATGGCTGCGGCTGTTCCGGAGTTCTACTGTAACCCTACGCAGTTGAGGGATGAAAGTCTGCCTACTTTTTCAAAACAGGACCTGAGAGCTGATCAGGCTAGAGACCCTTTAATTGCGTTAACCATAAAGGTCCTAAATGCGAACCAACGGGAAATTCTGCTGACCAATTCCCCAGATGGAGCCCAATTGGTATACAAAGAGTGGGAACGGTTGAAGATGTTGGATGGGGTGGTCTACCGAAGGGGCCCCTCAACCAATGCTGAAGAGATCCAACAGTTGTTCCTTCCCACTAAACATAGAGAGAGTGTACTGCGGTCGCTACATGATGAACATGGACATTTGGGCGCAGAAAGGACTTTTAAGCTGGTTCGAGACAGATTCTATTGGCCTTGCATGAGAGCTGAAGTGGAAAGTTACTGCCATTCCTGTCTGAGGTGTATCCAAAGGAAGACCCTACCGACCCGAACCGCTCCAATGAGCCATCTGCAAAGTCAAGGACCCATGGATTTGGTGTGCATTGATTTCCTGTGCTTAGAGCCGGATGCTAGTGGGCAGGGAAATATTCTAGTAGTGACTGATCATTTCACACGTTACGCCCAAGCCTTTTCTACGAGAGACCAACGTGCTCCTACGGTGGCGAAGGTTCTGATGGAAAAGTTTTTTGTTCACTATGGCCTACCAAGGAGAATACACTCTGATCAGGATAGAGACTTTGAAAGCCGGCTTGTTGGGCAATTACTGGAACTGCTGGGAATTCAAAAGACCCGAACTACACCATATCACCCTCAAGGTGATGCTCAACCCGAAAGGTTCAATCGCACGCTGCTAAATATGCTGGGGACACTGTCAAACAGAGAGAAGCAGAGCTGGAGTCGTCACATAGCTACGCTAGTACATGCATATAACAGTGCGGAGAGTGACGCTACTGGATACTCACCGTACCGTCTTATGTTCGGAAGAGAAGCTCGACTGCCGGTTGATTTGGTGTTTGGGCTGTCTCTGGATCAGACATCGGTGGCTTCTCATAGAAATTATGTGGATAGACTTCGAAAGAACTTGGCCTCTGCGTTTGAACAGGCCCGTTTGACCTCAGGAAACAGGGAACAAAGGAATAAGCGGAACTATGACTTAAAGTTCGGATACAGGATCTACAACCCGGTGATAGGGTTTTGCTGAAGAACTTGGGTGCTGCTGCAAGGTACAAGTTAGCGGATAGATGGAGTTCTCAGGTCTACATTGTCTGCAAGCAACTGCCGGGTCTGCCAGTGTACCAAATCCGGCTGGATGGAAAGGCTGGGCCTCTTAAGAACTGGCACCGGAATCATCTATTACCTTTGAGAGAGGCTGTGAGGATACCAGTTGGAGATGAACTTTCTCTGCCGAACCCGCCTGCTCCACGTTTGACTCCCGTTACTCGGTCTCAGCAGACCCGGGCTACCGAAGAGAGTGAAAGGGACAGTGAGGAAGAAAGTTTTTGTCTGGATTGGATGCGCTCACCAGAGCCTGAAGAGGTCATTCCAGTTCCTGAACGGTGGGAAAGTAATTTGAGGCCTGAGGCTCCTGAATTTCAGTTAGAAGTCCCCGAGACTATTGAAATCCCTGTAGTTCCTGAAGTCGAGTCGTATGACTACAGTTCTATGCCTTCACTGGAAGGATCATACTCCGAAGAAATGTCTGTTCCAGTTGTGGAAAGAAGAACTGAACCCGCACCTATAGTACTTCCACCTGAAGAGGAACTGATTGAGCCAGAACCAAAACGCTCTATTCGATCGCCCCAGAGACTCACCTCCGACTCACCAGGACATAGCACTGAAGAGGCTGTCGCCACAGTGCGAAGGTTGCCTGAAGTGTCTGCTATGTTAGCTGAGGTAGTCAAAAGCATGAGTCAACTTGAGGAAGTGTATCTAACCCATTGTATGCTTGCTGCTGAGCCTGTATATGTTGCTTAAGGTTATGTTGAAATGTAATGCAACGGTTATACCTCCTTGGAGAGACCCAAGAGTTCTAGGAGGGGGAGAGTGTAGCGCTGGTTTTAATTCACTGTCGTTGTAGTACTCGCTTTTGGCCACCAGAGGGAGACAGGCGCGATGTAAGACATTGGGACTACATTTTCCAGCATGCTTTGCGGGCGGGAATAGGAAGTGGGTGGGAAAAAGAGAGACTGACATCCGCAGTCTCGTGGAGAGAACCAGCAGAGTGCGCCGAGGAGTGAGAAGAGCAAGACGCAAGTGACGGAGATAGCGATCGCGACCAGGCCAGAGCGCAGGTGCGGCCTAGCAGAGCTGGAGATCGGTTTCTCCTTTTACTGGTCGAAGACCTAGTGATCCACCACTAGTAACCCCACACAGATACAGAGTAAGCTGAAGGACCCCGAGTTAGGAGACCGCAGACGATCTAACAGGGAGTGCAGGCGGTGAGCTGGACATCTTGTGGCAGACACAGACAAGGAATACAGCGGATCCGGTGGCACGGAATCCCAGTCAAAATCGAGCGGCGAGACGTCCTGGGTCGAGCGGAGCGCAGAGTATCTGGCGGATGGGTGAGAGGCCTTCCCGGCCACAGTGAAATAATAAAGCACGCTGCAGTTTTGTCCAAACCTATAGGGCCCCAACATGACTAGTCGAAGATACACCTCAAATCATTCACTGGCCAGTTGAATATTGTACCCGGGTACCAATACACACATACACCTACACTTTCTTGGGACACAACCTGTACGGGACTCACACTCCAACCACGAAGGGGTTAAAATTCCTTTTCCGCTACGCGTTTCTCGCATTACGAACTACTGTAAATATATATATGTATACCGTGTTACTCTTTATATGCCAGTTTATTCAGTAAACTATATAATTTATAAAATCCACAACGGTGCTGGAGTATATTTATTCCCTAGTGCGGGGAGACTGACCCGAGGTTTAAATTCAGCGGCTCCTCCGGGAGTGAGCGCTACAATAAAATTCTGCATTAAAGAGTCTCTTTATCTATAGATTTTTTCGGATATTTTAAGCATTTTTTTTTTTTTTTAAGTTTACTTATTTTTTCTGTAACTGCCCTTTTTATTATCATTCCTTTGACCTCAAATGTAAATTTCAGACATTTTCGCTCAGTAGTTTCTTTGCAAACAGCGTTTCACTTTTCAAACATTCAAGGAAACTGTTTTTCCAATTTATTCACTTCACTCTTCTGCGGTGTCGGCTTTTTCCGGCGGCTTCACTGCGTGTGATCGGCTTCTGCTCGGGTTTTTCCATGGTTTTCAGTGGGTTAATCCAGATGTTTTTGCGGGTTTTCGGCGTGCATTCGCCGGGTTTTGCGGTTAGTTTTCGTCAGGTTTGCGGCAGCCTTTCCCTGCAATTCGGGGACCCTGTGGTGCTTGCTTAATACACCGCAGGGTCGCCGAAATGGGATCGGCAAAACGAACCGAATTGAAGAGAACGAAAAGTCACTGAACGTGCGGTGACTTTTCGAATCTCTTTGAATTACCCTGTGTATATCTACTCACACTAATAGGGTAAAAAATATAATATCATCACTCCATTTAAGGATTTAACAATATTCTTAATCACACAACAATCACACACAATAAACATTATTACACTAGAGCTATACATAGCTAACATTAGTATGTGTTTTATAGATATGAAGCTCTGGGATACACTGCCATGCACTGAACATAAGAGTGTATCACAGAGCGCCACAGCAATAAAACTCACAGTTATGTGCACTGTGTATGAGCATATCACAGAAGAATCCACAGCAAATCCTGCCTGCGGAGACTGCAAACACTGCTCTCCCCAGGCCCAATAACCATAGTGCAGAGAGGAATATGGAAAGATCATTGTATGGCAAACCGTTTTGCTTCTGTATAACATAAAATGATACTATCACAAAAAGAACAACATTTTTGAGGCTCCATATAAAATACGAAAGGATTCATTCCAAGTAGTTTCAGGGAGTTAGGGGGCATGTAAACAAAGATGGTAATTGTAAGGTGTTGGTCCAGTGAAATGGATAAGAGCCCAGTTGCAGTAAATAAACGAATACAATAAAAGGTTGACGTGAAAAAAATAAAATAATAATAATATCGCCAGAAAATATATTGAATAACTGAATATAAAGGAGGCAGAATATAGATAAATAATATCAGTCCTTGAAAAGCAATGGAGATGATGGGATATACAGTCATTTGGATACATAAAGCATATGAAGACTTGAAGGCAGAGATTTGAGGAAGGAAACCTGTATGTATGTGTATATATATATATGAAAAACACATGGGGGGGTTGCACTCGGCCTAAACTAAGCATTCAGTGTGGGTGCGTCTCAAAAATAAAATACAAACAAAACCAGGGAGAGAGCACTCCAGTCAAACACATTCAAAAACCTGCAACAACAGCTTCATGCATGGGTGCATAATACCATCTTTTACCACATGATGAAAATTTCTAAACTCTGAGCTTTGTTGAATAAAATGGTGGAAATTTGGTTCGCAATGAACGGCCATGAATTGCTTAATCCTGCCAAAAGCGTCAAAGTAATCCACCCTCTGGCAGGTCCTACTCTACAAACCTAATGACTGCCCATCATGGGATAAACTCACTTACAGAGGAAAAGGTCCCATCATGGAGTTCCCACAGATCAAGGTTAAATAGATCCTGGAGGAGGAGTACCTGTGGCAGGGAGGGGTGCATACCCAAGACATTCGTATGAAAAACACATGGGGGGGTTGCACTCGGCCTAAACTAAGCATTCAGTGTGGGTGTGTCTCAAAAATAAAATACAAACAAAACCAGGAGGAGAGCACTCCAGTCAGGCCTAAACTAAGCATTCAGTGTGGGTGCATCTCAAAGTGTGGGTGCCTCTCGGCTGGAGGCAGCGTCACTGAGGCGCCCAGAGGCCACGTGATCGCGCCACAGCCGTGCAATCGGACCTTCGGAAGGGGTGAGTATTGCAGCCCGCCGGAGGGGAACGCTGGCCGCGTGCTTTTCATGCACACGGCCAGCTTCCCCAGGTCTGTGAGAGCCGGGGGCATATCCATGAGAGCTGGGGGCAAATCCAAGAGAGCTGGGGAATGATGGTTTCATTCGACAGGTTTATTCAGGCGAATCTCATAGGCTTCAATGTTAAAAAGATTCCAGTTTTAATTCGACATCTAATAAACCGTTTATTATTTTATTCTGCAGTAAAAAGTCTCTTTATTTTTAGATTTTTTTTAGGATCTTTTAGGCATTTTTCGTGATTTTTTTGCGAAAATTCTCTTTTCCTATTTTTTAAATTGTTTTTTCTGTAACAGCTCTTTTTCTTATCATTTATTGGATCTTATATGTAGATTTCAGACATTTTCCTTCTATAGTTTCTTTGCAAACATTTTTCACTTTTCAAACATTCAAGCGTACTGTTTTTTGTTTTTTTTTTCACTCCATTTGTCTGCGGTGTTGGGTTTTTCCGGCGGCGGCTCTACACTGTGATCGGCTCCTGCTCGGGTTTGTTCGGCGGGGATAATCCAAATGTTTTTGCGGGTTTCGGTGTGCGTTCGCCGGGTTTTGCGGTGAGTGTTTGTCAGGTTTGCGGCGGCTTTCCCTGCACTACGACGGCCCTGTGGTGCTTGCTGAATACACCGCAGGGTTGCCGAAATGGGATCGCCAAATCGTACCGAATTGAAGAGAACGAAAAGTCACCGAACGTGCAGTGACTTTTCGATTCTCTTTTAATAACCCTGATAGAAAGGGTGCCACAAATAATGTAAAAATGTTTTGGAAAACCAAATATCACAAAATTGCCAAAAAAAAGTGGTGAGATTGTAGTGAAAAGTGAATGATAATCCATTTGAATATTGAGATAAATGTTAATGTGAAAACTAAATTATGAGAAAAACTTTAGAAAAAATTGATGTGCGAATAAACCCTAAAAAAAATTATGTTATAAAAAATGATGAGAAGTAAAAAAAGGAAAAAATTCTTAACGTTCGGATAAAAAACAAGACTATGATATATATTCGTTCAGGCCCCTAGGTGCCAAAGTGTCCAATGTTCAAATCCAATATGTTTCCCTCTGGGAAAGCTGGGAACAATTACTCCCTCTATGTAAAGGTGGGACATGATCAGTTCCTACAAAACGTAATGTGGGCAGACGATGTTGAGCAGTTAAAAAGTGTTTGGCAACCGGTTTGTCTGTAAATCCACTCCTATTAGGTAGGGATGCACCGATACCACTTTTTTAGGACCGAGTACAAGTACCAATACTTTTTTCAAATACTCACCGATACCGAGTACCGATACTTTTACTCTGTCATGTGACCACTTTCCAATAAGAACAGAGATAGAGATTATATATATATATATATATATATACACAGTTGCAAGAAAAAGTATGTGAACCCTTTGGAATTACGTGGAGTTTTGCATGAATTGGTCATAAAATGTGCTCTGATCTTCATCTAAGTCACAACAATTTGAAAAACACAGTCTGCTTAAAATAATACAACACAAACATTATATGTTTTCATGTTTTTATTGAACAGAACATATAAACATTCACAGTGCAGGGTGGAAAAAGTATGTGAACCTTTGGACTTAATAACTGGTTGACCCTCCGTTGGCAGCAATAACCTCAACCAAACGTTTCCTGTAGTTGCAGATCAGACCTGCACCACGATCTGGAGTAATTTTGGACCACTCCTCTTCACAAAACTGTTTCAGTGTAGCAATATTCTTGGGATGCCTGGTGTGAATCGCTCTCTTAAGGTCATGCCACAGCATTTCAATCGGGTTGAGGTCAGGACTCTGACTGGGCCACTCCAGAAGACATATTTTGTTTTGTTGAAGCCATTCTTTTGTTGAATTACTTGTATGCGTTGGGTCATTGTCCTGTTGCATCACCCATCCTCTGCGGAGCTTCAGTTGGCGGACAGATGGTCTTATGTTTTCCTGCAAAATGTCATGATAAACTCTGGAATTCATTTTTCCATCAATGACAACAATCCGTCCAGGCCCTGAGGCAGCAAAGCAGCCCCAAACCATGATGCCCCTCCGCCATGTTTTACAGTGGGGATGAGGTATTGATGTTGGTGTGCTGTGCCTTTTTTTCTCCACACATAGTGTTGTGTGTTTTTTCCAAACAACTCAATTTTGGTTTCATCTGTCCACAGAATATTTTGCCAGTAGTGCTGTGGAAGATCCAGGTGCTCTTTTGCAAACTTCAAACGTGCTGCAATATTCTTTTTGGACAGCAATGGCTTCCTCCGTGGTGTCCTCCCATGTACTCCATTCTTGTTTAAGGTTTTCCTTATTGTAGATGTGTCAACAAAAATGTTAGCATGTGCCAGAGATTTCTGTAAGTCTTTAGCTGACACTCTAGGATTCTTCTTTACCTCATTAAGCATTCTGCGCTGTGCTCTTGCAGTCATCTTTACAGGACGACCACGCCTAGGGAGAGTAGCAACAGTGCTGAACTTTCTCCATTTGTAGACAGTCTGTCTTACCATGGACACATGAACATCAAGGCTTTTGGAGATACTTTTGTAACCCTTTCCAGCTTCATGCAAGTCAACAATTCTTGATCGTAGGTCTTCTGAGAGCTCTTTTCTGCGAGGCATGGTTCACATCAGGCAGTGCTTCTTGAAACCAGTAAACCCAAAACCCTCACCCTCTGAGTAGAAAACATAGAAAACATAGAAAAATGTCGGCAGATAAGAACCTTTCGGCCCATCTAGTCTGCCCAATTACATGGATACTTTACCTGGATTTATCTTTTGTTTAGGATAGCCTTATGCCTATCCCATGCTTGCTTAAATTCAATTACTGTTTTGGCCTCTACCACTTCTACTGGAAGACTGTTCCATGTATCCACCACCCTCTCAGTAAAATAATGCTTCCTGATGTTACTTTTAAACCTTTGCCCCTCTAATCTAAGACTATGTCCTCTTGTTTTGCTACTTTGTTTCCTTTTAAATATACTCCCTTCCTCTACCTTGTGGATTCCCTTTACGTATTTAAATGTTTCTATCATATCTCCTCTGTCTCGTCTTTTTTCCAAGCTGTACATGTTAAGATCATTAAGCCTTTCCTGGTAACTTTTCTCCTTCAAGCCGTACACCATTTTAGTAGCCCTTCTCTGAACTCTCTCTAAGAGGTCTATATCCTTCTGGAGATACGGTCTCCAGTACTGCACACAGTACTCCAAGTGAGGTCTCACCAGTGCTCTGTACAGTGGCATGAGCACTTCCCTTTTCCTACTGCTAATACCTCTCCCTACACAACCAAGCATTCTGCTAGCATTTCCTGCTGCTCTATTACATTGACTACTTACCCTTAGATCCTCTGAAATAATGACCCCTAAATCCCTTTCCTCAGATGTTGAGGTTAGGACTGTATCAAATATTCTATATTCAGCCCTTGGGTTTTTACGTCCCAGGTGCATTATCTTGCACTTATCCACATTAAAACTCAATTGCCACAACTCCGACCATTTTTTTAGTTTACCTAAATCATTTGTCATTTGGCTGATCCCTCCAGGAACGTCAACCCTGTTGCAAATCTTTGTGTCATCAGCAAAAAGACATACTTTTCCATTAATACCTTCTGCAATATCACTAATAAAAATATTAAAGAGAATGGGTCCAAGTACTGACCCCTGAGGTACCCCACTGGTAACAAGACCTTGTGCCGAATAAACTCCATTTACCACAACCCTCTGTTGTCTGTCACTCAGCCACTGCCTAATCCAGTCAACAATATTGGAATCTAAACTCAAAGATTGCAATTTATTGATAAGCCTTCTATGCGGAACAGTATCAAAAGCCTTACTGAAATCTAAATAAGCAATGTCTACTGCACCACCTGTGTCTATTATTTTTGTTACCCAATCAAAAAAATCAATAAGATTAGTTTGGCATGATCTCCCTGAGGTAAACCCATGTTGTTTCTGATCCTGTAATCTATGTGTTTTTAGATGTTCAACAATCCTTTCCTTTAACATGGTTTCCATTAATTTCCCCACTACTGACGTAAGACTAACTGGCCTATAGTTCCCCGATTCCTCCCTACTACCCTTCTTGTAAATGGGCACAACATTTGCTAATTTCCAGTCTTCTGGGACGACTCCCGTTAACAAGGATTGGTTAAATAAATCTGTTAACGGTTTTGCTATTACATCACTGAGCTCTTTTAATAATTTAGGGTGGATCCCATCAGGCCCCATTGACTTATTTGTCTTTACTTTAGACAGCTGCTGTAGAACCTCCTCCTCTGTAAACTGATATGTAAATGTCTCTTTAGTGTTCTCTCCTAACTGAGGTCCCTTTCCTTCCTTTTCTTCTGCAAAGACTGAACAAAAATATTCATTGAGGCAGTCAGCGAGACTTTTATCCTCTTCTACATACCTTCCTTCCTTTGTTTTTAATCTAACTAATCCTTGTTTTACTTTTCTTTTCTCGTTTATGTATCTAAAAAATGTTTTGTCCCCTTTTTTACTGACTGAGCTATTTTCTCTTCTGCATGTGCTTTGGAAGCTCTTATAAATTGCTTTGCCTCTTTCTGCCTAATCTTATAGGTTTGCCTATCTTCTTCACTCTGAGTTGTTTTATAATTATTGAATGCTGTCTTTTTGTTCTTCACTATTTTGGCCACTTCTGCAGAGTACCACAGTGGTTTCTTCCCTTTTTTGTTTTTGCTAACAAGCCGAATGCAATTTCCTGTGGCCTTCAATAATGCTTCCTTTAAATAATCCCATTTCTCCTGGACTCCCTTTAAACTCCTCCAGTCTGATAATGACTCCTTCACACAAAATCTCATTTTAGAAAAATCTGTTTTTTTAAAGTCTAAAACTTTCGTTCTTGTGTGGTGCGGCTCCATCCCTGTTGTTATATTAAACCATACTGACTGGTGATCACTAGATCCCAAATTTTCACCTACAACAACGTCCGATACCAAACCTCCATTTGTGAGTATTAAATCCAATATGGCCTCTTTACGGGTCGGCTCCTCAACTACTTGTGTTAGAGATAATCCCAGTAGGGAGTTTAGAATATTTGTACTCCTGGTGTACTCCTGGTGCACCAGAGTATTCATCCAGAAGCTCGTAATCATTGTTCGCTTCTTTGGGGGCTTCAGAACTGCGGAAGGGCTTTTTTGCGGGGCCCTTACCCTTGCCAGCAGACTCAGATTGACCCTTCCAGGGTCCTTTGCGAGAAGACGCAGCAGCCTCAGAATGATCTGAGCGGGAGTCCTCGGAACGGGCCGGTGACTGGGCCCTAGAGAGGATTGGAGGGTCAGGCTGTGGTGGCTGGGGAAGCGGGGGCAAGGCAGCCAGGGCTTTGGGAAGTGTCTCGGGGATGGAAGCTAAAAGCCAGGCCCGAAGCTCCTCTGGATTAGTGGGGAGCTGGGGAGGGTCCATGAGGATGTTAAGAATAACGGGGCTCACCCGTCAGTGCAATATATACAGTATATTATATATTTATATATGTATCAGGGCTCACCTGAGGCCTCAGTGGTGCAGGATGTTAAGACGCTGGAATTCAGATCAGGGATCACCTGAAACGCGGGACACTTGTTTGGAAAATCGCGGGGGTCACCCGGGGCCAGACCGGAGTATCGGAGGCTGTTGGAGAGCAACCGCCTGCCAGCACACGTCGGAGCACAAAGACGCGTATGTCCCGGAATGGCGGTAATCGCGAGAGTCTAAAATGGCCGCCGGATCGATCGGCGGTCGATCGGAACGCTATCACTCTGAGGTAAAATACAAAACACGCTATCACTCTGAGGTAAAATACAAAACACGCTATCACTCTGAGGTAAAATACAAAACACGCTATCACTCTGAGGTAAAATACAAAACACGCTATCACTCTGAGGTAAAATACAAAACACGCTATCACTCTGAGGTAAAATACAAAACACGCTATCATTCTGAGGTAAAATACAAAACACGCTATCACTCTGAGGTGAAATACGAAACATGCCATCACTATGAGGTAAAATAAAAGCCAGGCAAGCACCGGAAGGCAGCTGGATGCCATGCAGAAGCAAAAAACCTGTGGGAATAAGAACGTTAGAAAACAGCCTAACTAAAACAGTGTCAAGGATTGAAAAACGCCGAAAGCCACTCGATGGCCAGAGGACGAACCCTCAGGGCGCCGAGAGACCAGCAACGCAAGCGCACCTGCAGGCGGGAGAGTGCCCACACAGCAGGGATGATAAGAGTACTGAATAAATATAACAAATAACAGTCAATTTTTAAAACTAAATATATACAAAACACATAAACTAAAGCCTGACAACCAGGAGCTGAGTGGTTAACGTCTCACCTGGAGGTCAGCAGCAAAGAAAAGAGGCCTTGGGAGGGGCTTACTGGTCTCTTGTTGTCATGCTATTTTTCTATTGGTTTACTGTGTTGCTATGTAAACTTTCTTTGCTGCTGGAGGTTTAGTAAAGAAAAGAGAATGCAAAATATGAAGCCTCCTGCCATGATATAAAATTCTGGGGGTCTGCCTGTGTATAATTCTGGGGGTCTGCCTGGCTATATTATTCTGGGGGTATTTCCTGTGTATTATTCTGGGGGTCTGTGTATAATTCTGGGGGTCTGCCTGGTTATATTATTCTGGGGGTCTGCCTGTGTATAATTCTGGGGGTCAGCCTGTGTATAATTCTGGGGGTTTGCCTGGCTATATTATTCTGGGGTCTGCCTGTGTATAATTCTGGGGGTCTGCCTGGCAAATTATTCTGGGGTCTGCCTGGCTATATTATTCTGGGGGGGGTCAGCCTGTGTATAATTCTGGGGGTCTGCCTGGCTATATTATTCTGGGGGTCTGCCTGTGTATAATTCTGGGGGTCTGCCTGGCTATATTATTCTGGGGGTCTGCCTGGGTATAATTCTGGGAGTCTGCCTGGGTATAATTCTGGGAGTCTGCCTGGGTATAATTCTGGGGGCCTGCCTGGCTATATTATTCTGGGGGTCTGCCTGGGTATAATTCTGGGAGTCTGCCTGGGTATAATTCTGGGAGTCTGCCTGGGTATAATTCTGGGGGCCTGCCTGGCTATATTATTCTGGGGGTCTGCATGTTTATATTTGTAGCGCTGGTTTTAATTCACTGTCGTGGTAGTACTTGTTTTTGGCCACCAGAGGGAGACAAGCGCAATGTAAGACATTGGGACTACATTTTCCAGCATGCTTTGTGGGCGGGAACAGGAAGTGGGTGGGAAAGAGACACTTACATCCGCAGCCTCGTGGAGAGAGTCGTCAGAGCGCGCAGAGGAGTGAGAAAAGCAAGACGCAAGTGCAGGAGATAGTGATCGCGACCAGGCCAGAGCGCAGGTGCAGCCTAGCAGAGCTGGAGATCGGGTTTCCCTTCTTATTGAACGAAGACCCCGTGATCCACCGTTAGTAACCCTACACCGATACAGAGTACGCTGAAGGACCCCGAGTTAAGAGACCGCAGACGATCTAACAGGGAGTGCAGGCAGTGAGCTGGACATCTTGTGGCAGATACAGACAAGCAAGACAGCGGATCCGGTGACACAGAGAATCCCAGTCAAAAATCGAGCGGAGAGACGTCCTGGGTCGAGCGGAGCGCAGAGTATCTGGCGGATGGGTGAGAGGCCTTCCCGGCCACTGTAAAGTACTAAAGCACGCTGCAGCTTTCTCAAAACCTACAGGGCCCCAACGTGACTAGTCGAAGATACCTCATAAATAATTCACTGGCCAGTTGAATATTGTACCCGGGTACCAATACACACCTACACTTACATTTCTTGGGACATAGCCTGTACGGGACTCACACTCCAACCACGAAGGGGTTAAAATTATTTTTTCCTTTTCTGCTACGCGTTTCTCGCATTACGAACTACTGTAAATATATATACGTATACCGTGTTACTCTTTATATGCCAGTTTATTCAGTAAACTATATAATTTATAAAATCCACAGCGGTGCTGGAGTATATTTATTCCCTAGTGCGGGGAGACTGACCCGAGGTTCAAATTCAGCAGCTCCTCCGGGAGTGAGCGCTACATATTATTCTGGGGGTCTGCCTGTGTATAATTATGGGAGCCTGTGTCTGTGTATATATATAATTCTGGGGGTCTGTGCCTTTGTGTATATATAATTCTGAGGGTCTGTGCCTGTGTGTGTATATATAAATCTGGGGGCCTGTGTCTGTGTATATATATAATTCTGGGGGGGCGTGCCTGTGTATATATAATTCTAGGGGCCTGTGTGTATATATCATTCTGGGGGGCCTGTGTCTGGTTATACATGATTCTCAGGGATGTATGTGTATATATATATATATATATATATATATATATATATATATATATATATATATATATATATATAGTTGTAGAGGAGGACAATAAGTGTGTTTATTATTGCAAAAGCCACTTGCACATCACAGCAATTCGATGAATTGCATCCCAGAGCTCCTGTGCCACATTCCCCATATGCAGCAAGGAATTCTGGGTAGGGTGTGGAAATGACATCTGTCTCACTTTTATGCATACTGGGTCTGTTATTACACAGAACCCTAAAATCAATGCTATGCCACACCGTGGCTTTGTAACAGAGATAAGGTTTAAGCAACTGGTCAAAGCCACTCCTAGGACAGCGTTGTTTCGGTTTTGTTGGACCCTCATCAGCTAGGAGCTAGGCATGATGACCAGTTGCAGTGGATGCTGCCCACAAGGCAATCAATTATTTATACACAGACACATTTTTTTCTTCAGGTAATGGGGTTGTGGAATTCTTGGGTGAGTTCCCTCACTTTTTTTGCCAGTTCTTGACCCCTGATATAAACACATACCCCCAGATAGATATCTATTTGGGGGTATGTATGTCTGTGGGGGTATGTGTGTATATACACATACCCACACAGACCTGTGTATATACACATACCCCCAAAGGTGTGTGTGTGTGTGTATACATACCCCCCCAGCACTCAGGCCAGTCTCCTCTTCTAACGGGCCCCAACCGGGTGGATTTGTTTCTTCGAGCGGCTGCCGGCCCAGCAAGGGTTGCAGCCTGGCCGCTCGCTTCACAGGGGAACCGATGGCCGCGATCTCACTAGGAAGTGAACTCTGGGATCTCGCAAGATTGCGGCCGGCGGTTCCCCAGTGAAGTGAGTAGCCGGGCTGCAACCCTTGCCGGGTGGACGGCCACTCAAACAGACTAATCCACCCCGATGGGGCCTGGCAGAGTGCCGTTAGAGCACCCTGCCAACCGCGCCTGCCCCTAAGACGCCGGCCGGAAAGCCAGCGCTGGCTTCCGGTATTGGTGGATGTATAGGGGGCACCTGCACGAGTACCAAGTACTCGTACAGGACCCCGTATCGGCACCGATACTAGTATCAGTATCGGTGCATCCCTACCTATAGGCTATATCGAATCGGTGCCCTCGAATCCAGTCTCTAAGGGTCAAGTCAGTTTTACAAGTTTATGGTTTTATTTTTAAACGAGTGCAGCCAATTTTATATATGTCCTTGGTGAGTATGGAGGAGTAAGTAGAGCAGTCTGTGGCAAGAGATGAGGTCAAAGGCTCGCAGCGTTCTTGACAAAGTCATGGCACAGGCAATAGAGTCGGAGGCAGGCAGCGTACTTGCAGAGTTATGGCACAGGCAGTAGGTTCGGTGCGGTAGTACAGGTAGACAGTAGTTCAGCCAGGCTGGTCACAGCTCTGGAATGGATCCAGGTATGTCCTCACTCTGTAAGGACAATGAGTTCAATGACAGAGCACTGGCTGCATGTGGGAGTGTTCCTTTTATGAGGACCAGCCAGTGCTAATTACATGCTGCAGGAGGCCTGAAGGTGATCAGCAGTATGCAAAGTACTTCCAGGGCTATATTCAGGATACAGTGGCATTAGATTTGGCCTTCTTGTGGCGACACTGCAGCAGAACCTTACAGTAATATTATGGGGATTTATCATGATTATTACAGAGTAATCAGATATTGGCAATGCAGAGAAACAGCAATTATTTGATTAAAAGTGGGAAAATTTGCTCCTCAATATTACAGGCACAGATCTGTGCTCACTGCAGCTTGTCACCAATCTAATATGAGAGGAGACTTCCCATGCCACAGGTCTGTGTATTAGTGGTAGGGATGCACCAATACCATTTTTTTAAGACCGAGTACACGTACCGATACTTTTTAAATGGGATCAGCCAAATGACAAATGATTTAGGTAAACTAAAAAAATGGCCGGAGCTGTGGCAATTGAGTTTTAATGTGGATAAGTGGAAAATAATGCAACTGGGACGTAAAAACCCAAGGGCTGAATATAGAATATTTGATACAGTCCTAACCTCAACATCTGAGGAAAGGGATTTAGGGGTTATTATTTCAGAGGATCTAAGGGTAAGTAGTTAATGTAATAGAGCAGCAGGAAATGCTAGCAGAATGCTTGGTTGTGTAGGGAGAGGTATTAGGCTAGGGTCAGACTAACGCAGTATTAACGTGCGTTTAGACGCACAAAATCACGGCCGTGCTAGCAGCAAATGACGTCCAATTCCGGGGAACACACGAAGTACGGCCGCACGAAAGTTCGGCCGCGCAACGCAAGTGGCAAACGAACGCATTTTTTCTAGAACGTCAAAGCTCTAGTACGGACGTACAGAGTGCGATGCGTCCGCTAGAGGCGTGTGTGCGTGATTGGGAGACGTCAGACGCTGCTAATGTCCGGCCAACATAACGTCCAGACACAAAAAGTGTTTTATTGATGATCCGTACAAAATCACGGTCGAAAAGGCGCATCGTATGACCGCTATCGCGTACTCCGTGAAAAAATGCGTCCATTCGTTTGAACGCACTTTTTCACAGACAATGCGAAAATGCGTTCGTCTGACCCTAGCCTTAGCAGTAGGAAAAGGGAAGTGTTCATGCCACTGTACAGAGCACTGGTGAGACCTCACTTTGAGTACTGTGTGCAGTACTGGAGACCGTATCTCCAGAAGGATATAGACATCTTAGGCTAGGGTCAGACTAACGCATTTTTCGCGTTGTCCGTGAAAAAGTGCGTTCGAACGAATGGACGCATTTTTTGATAGCGGTCATACGATGCGCATTTTCGTCCGTGATTTTGTACGGATCATCAATAAAACACTTTTTGTGTCTGGACGTTATGTTGGCCGGACATTAGCAGCGTCTGACATCTCCAAATCACGCACACACGCCGCTAGCGGACGCAGCGCACTCTGTACGTCCGTACTAGCGGTTTGACGTTCTCGAAAAAATGCGTTCGTTTACCACTTGCGTTGCGCAGCCGCACTTTTGTGCGGCCGTTCTTCGTATGCTGCCTGGCATTGGACGTCATTTGCTGCTAGCATGGCCGTGATTTAGTGCTGCTAAACGCACGTTGATACTGCGTTAGTCTGACCCTAGAGTTCAGAGAAGGGCTACTAAAATGGTGTACGGCTTGAAGGAGAAAAGTTACCAGGAAAGGCTTAATGATCTTAACATGTACAGCTTGGAAAAAAGACAAGACAGGGGAGATATGATAGAAACATTTAAATACGTAAAGGGAATCCACAAGGTAGAGGAAGGGAGTATATTTAAACGGAAACAAAGTAGCAAAACAAGAGGACATAGTCTTAGATTAGAGGGGCAAAGGTTTAAAAGTAACATCAGGAAGCATTATTTTACTGAGAGGGTGGTGGATACATGGAACAGCCTTCCAGTTGAAGTGGTAGAGGCCAAAACAGTAATTGAATTTAAGCAAGCATGGGATAGGCATAAGGCTATCCAAAACAAAAGATAAATCCAGGTAAAGTATCCATGTAATTGGGCAGACTAGATGGGCCGAAAGGTTCTTATCTGCCGACATTTTTCTATGTTACTCACCGATACCGAGTAACGATACTTTTATTTAAAGTCATGTGACCGCTTTTCAATAGGAACAGACCTCATATATATATATTGCCCCAAGCTGTCACGTATTGCCCCCAGCTCACTCACATATTGCCCCAGCTCACATATTGTCCCCAGCTCACTCATTGACCCAGCTCACTCATATATAGCCCGCAGCTCACATATTGCCCCCAGCTCACATATTGCCCCCACTCGCTCACATATTGCCCCAGCTCACTCACATATTGCCCCAGCTCACTCACATATTGCCCCAGCTAACTCACATATTGCCCCAGCTCACTCAGATATTGCCCCAGCTCACTCACATATTGCCCCCGCTCACTCACATATTGCCCCCGCTCACTCACATATTGCCCCCAGCTCACACATATTGCCCCCAGCTCACTCACATATTGACCCCAGCTCTCATTGCCCCCAGCTCACATATTGCCCCCAGCTCACACATATTGCCCCCAGCTCACACATATTGCCCCCAGCTCACACATATTGCCCCCAGCTCACCCATATTGCCCCCAGCTCACCCATATTGCCCCCAGCTCACCCTCCCGCGCTGCCAGCTCCCGCACTGCCAGGCTCCTCCGGTGTTTGCTTACCTCAAGCGGCCGCCGGCAGAGGTTGTAGCCCGGCCGCTCGTTGGGAACCACGCACAGCTGTGGTCTCGCGAGATCCCGGAGTTCACGAGATCTCGTGAACTCTCCAATCTCACGACATCGCGGCTGGTGGATCCCAACGAGCCGCCGGGCTGCAACTTTTTGCCGGCGGCCGCTCGAAGGAAGAAGACGCCCAGTGCTGGCTTCCGGTATCGGTTTAGGTACCAAGTACTTGTGCAGGTCCCGGTATCGGCACTGATACTAGTATCGGTATCGGTGCATCCCTAATTAGTGGTTATTTTACACCGGGGGCCCTATCATTGGTGTGAGCTAAAACACCATCGCTAACGGAAAAATGTAGCGCAAGTCGCTAAAAGTTAGCGCCTGACGACCCACCAAAAGATCACCTTGCTCGCGGTAGTCCATGTACAAGTTCGTTTAGTGCATGCTAGGGAAACGCTAAGACCCGGCCTGAGACCCAGCGCCAATTTGTGTACAGGATAGAACTTTTTTTACAGTTCAGAGTGCCTGGTTATACCTATCTTCTGCCCTCACAAGCTTATATAAGTATGAACACATCCAGTCAAGAGTCCTCACACTCCTGCAATATTAAAATCCTCCAAGGTGGCCGTATCATCCATGTTTATATGCAAACATATATTAATTAAATGGCTGATGGGCATTGCATGATAAATGCCACCCAACAACCTGTAGAATCATTACAATGCATTTAAGAGATCCAAAAGGAAGACCAGGTGAGCGACAATAATTTCCCTGCTGCAGCATATAAATAATACATGTTTAGGGGCAAGACTTATCCATGTGTCCCTTTAGACATGGTGCACATGGTCCCCCTAATAATCAACCACTTACATACTATGAATAACCCCCAGAACAAAATGTTTAAAATTAGCCAATATATTAGAATTAGGATATATGTGGATAAAGAATACAAATATATCATAATATAGCCTACTGCAACAGCAACGACATTGCTGACCAGATCCGTTACTATGGTGTATGGGGCCAAGAGAACATGTGTGCTGCATTCCTTTTATTCCTTTTAATTGCCTCTTAATTTTGGGCGAGGACTTGTTTTTTGTGGATTATTTTGGAGTTACCACCAGGGTTGAGCAGTAGGTAAAATTTGAGATTAGCGTCTGTCTAAAAATTAGCGCAGGCACCAAGTGATCTGATACAATAGCGCAATTGTACCTTCAGAAACTTACTACATTGTATAACTCCTTCTGCCGCTTTGCATTACAATGTAACTACATGACCCACCATTGTGACATGTTAAAAGAGCTAAACTGACCATCGCTGGTTCTAAACGCACCCTTCACCTCTCCAGCCTGGTGTCTAAGAGCATTTCTGGGAAGCTGCCACCCTACCTGAATAGACTGCTTCCCCCAGCAGCTCCCTCATCCTATAACCTCCGATCCAGGACCAGCACCTTACTTGCAATACCACAATTCAAAAAGACAGTGGCTCGTTCCTCATTTTCCTACAGAGCACCACAATTATGGAATAACCTCCCAGACACCATCAAATCTTCCCCCAGTCTTAAGTCACTCAAGAGCTCCTTACTAACATACCTCAATACAGAATGCACCTGTAAATATGTAACCTAGTGACTATATTTCCTACATATTTATTTTCTGTTAATCTGTATATTTGTGTTGTTTTTCAATATCTTGCATTGTATTACTTTGTATTTCTGTAACTGTAACACTTCAATGTTCTTGATCCCAGGACATACTTGAAAACGAGAGAAATCTCAATGTATCCTTCCTGGTAAAATCTTTTATAAATAAATTGCTCTCTAGCGCTCCCCATGTTAAGTACAGGACATAGTAAGTACAGTAAGCTCACGCTACGAATTGCAAATTACCACGTGCCAAGTGATTTTTGCAGTTTCTAGTGGGAGGCAGACGATCTGTCAGGTGCTAGACTCCTTTTACCCGGCGCCAGCGTTGTATTTTGGCCTAGGGCGGCAGCTTCCAGGGGGCGGCGCCCCGCCGCTCAGTGGGACCCGCCGGTCACTGTGACCAGCTGCCTCGCGGGACGCGCTGTCCGCGGCCGCCGGTGATTCACTGAATCATCGGCCACCCATCGCTGCCTCCTTATTGCTGCAGGGAGTAAGTGTGCATTGTGCACCGGGAGGAAGTGATATAACGTCAATTCCCCCCAGCGCCAGCGCTCCACTTCAGACAGATGCTGCCGGAGCCCGGAGGAGAGGTGACACACGCAGGACCAAGGTTGGGGGGGGGGGTGTCTGGAAAATGAAACTGACCTCCAGGAGAGCGAAGCAAAATATGTAAACCCCCCCCCCCCTCTTTCCCATAAGGTTACGCCGTTATTAAGAGATCCTTGCAGGGGGGATCCTAAATTAATCATGTGAATGAATTCTGCTTCTGCTAGACTATATGGCAGCACAATATTGTAAGCTACACACTTCACTCATACATACACAATCGTACATCTAAAAGGTCTGATCCCTAAATTAAGTGAGCAAAATGATGGTAGCTGTTATATAGGCAGACAATGACCACGTCCTACCAGCTCCCCTGGGCTCCATTACTATAGGCATAGCTTCTAGACCGTGGCTGGTAAACACTGCATCGTCTAGCTTGCACATCACCGTCGAACTACATTTCCCACAATCCCCATGCTGCAGAATGCAAGCTTTTAGTCCCTTGCCTGCACTATCAATTAACCTCCCTGGCGGTCTAATTTTTTCAAAATTTCGTGTCTAAAAGCGTCTCAATTTTTTTTTAAAGGAAACGTGTTGTTGTACATAGTTAGCCTGTAATAATTAGGAATCACGCACTGAAATCTGTGCAATCAAGAGTCCTTACTGGTAAAATCCTTTATAAATAAATAAATGAATAAAAAAAAAATAGTAAATAATAAAAGAAAAATAGTAATAGTAAAAATAGAGTCCGATAAAGTTTGAAACCCGACATGATAATTTATTATCCCAAAAATAATTATCCAAAATAATGCAAATAAATGATATTCAATAAAATACAACAAAAACCACTGAAATCTGTCTGCAAGCAAGGGTGAAATGATGTATGGTCTATTTCTTATCCTGTACTGCCACCTAGTGGCCGTTCATAAACATTACACTGTATAATCCAAATGTAAAAAAAGATTTTTTTATGCTGGCCCCGCCCCTCTGCACCATGTGACTCGCAGGGAGCCATAGAAACATAGAAAAATGTCGGCAGATAAGAACCTTTTCGGCCCATCTAGTCTGCCCAACTACATGGATACTTAACCTGGATTTATCTTTTGTTTAGGATAGCCTTATGCCTATCCCATGCCTGCTTAAATTCAATTACTATTTTGGCCTCTACCACTTCTACTGGAAGACTGTTCCATGTATCCACCACCCTCTCAGTAAAATAATGCTTCCTGATGTTACTTTTAAACCTTTGCCCCTCTAATCTAAGACTATGTCCTCTTGCTTTGCTATTTTGTTTCCTTTTAAATATACTCCCTTCCTCTACCTTGTGGATTCCCTTTACGTATTTAAATGTTTCTATCATATCTCCTCTGTCTCATCTTTTTTCCAAGCTGTACATGTTAAGATCATTAAGCCTTTCTTGGTAACTTTTCTCCTTCAAGCCGTACACCATTTTAGTAGTCCTTCTCTGAACTCTCTCTAAGATGTCTATATCCTTCTGGAGATACGGTCTCCAGTACTGCACACAGTACTCCAAGTGAGGTCTCACCAGTGCTCTGTACAGTGGCATGAGCACTTCCCTTTTCCTACTGCTAATACCTCTCCCTACACAACCAAGCATTCTGCTAGCATTTCCTGCTGCTCTATTACATTGACTACTTACCCTTAGATCCTCTGAAATAATGACCCCTAAATCCCTTTCCTCAGATGTTGAGGTTAGGACTGTATCAAATATTCTATATTCAGCCCTTGGGTTTTTACGTCCCAGGTGCATTATCTTGCACTTATCCACATTAAAACTCAATTGCCACAGCTCCGACCATTTTTTTAGTTTACCTAAATCATTTGTCATTTGGCTGATCCCTCCAGGAACGTCAACCCTGTTGCAAATCTTTGTGTCGTCAGCAAAAAGACATACTTTTCCATTAATACCTTCTGCAATATCACTAATAAAAATATTAAAGAGAATGGGTCCAAGTACTGACCCCTGAGGTACCCCACTGGTAACAAGACCTTGCGCCGAATAAACTCCATTTACCACAACCCTCTGTTGCCTGTCACTCAGCCACTGCCTAATCCATTCAACAATATTGGAATCCAAGCTCAAAGATTGCAATTTATTGATAAGCCTTCTATGCGGAACAGTATCAAAAGCCTTACTGAAATCTAAATAAGCAATGTCTACAGCACCACCTGTGTCTATTATTTTTGTTACCCAATCAAAAAAATCAATAAGATTAGTATTCTTATACTTCGCTGCGATCACACTGCAGGGACAGCGAGGGAGCCAGGAGGAGATGAGTATGCATCCAGCCCGAGTGTGGCTCGGGGTTACCGTTCGTGGTAGCGAAATTTAACCCCGAGTCACACTCGGGAATACCGCCAGGGAGGTTAAGGAACGGTCAGCTGCAGCAGGGCATCACCTCAATCTGTTTCTGGTGCAATAAACCAAGCCTCTATATTCAGTCTGTCCAGGTCTTAGATTGGGTTAAATGTGCAATATAAAGCAGATGCCTGAGGTCCTGATATACAGAGATCTCATTGATATATGGATAAGTACTGGCTGCAAAACTCGGCCAATTTCAGGTTCCCCAAACCCTGAATATTTGATGCAAATAATCAGGGCCGGCCCAAGACATTGTGCTGCCTGGAGCGAAGGATGAAATGCTGCCCACCCCCCAAAAAAACCAAAACACGCAGAGTGTATGAGCGTATCACAGTGCGCCACAGCAATAACATTCAAACACTCATACACAACGTACATTAGAATTTTCTTGCTGTGGAGCTCTGTGATACAGTAATGTGAGGTGTATATAACTGAGCCCAGCATCACATACCCAGCAGTGCCCAGCGTCACATACCCAGCAGTGCCAAGCATCACATACCCAGCAGTGCCCAGCATCACATACCCAGCAGTGCCCAGCATCACATACCCAGCAGTGCCCAGCATCACATACCCAGCAGTGCCCAGCATCACATGCCCAGCAGAGCCCAGCTTCACATGCCCAGCAGAGCCCATCTTCACATGCCCAGCAGAGCAAAGCGTCACATACCCAGCAGTGCCCAGCATGACACATCCAGCAGTGCCCAGCTTCACATGCCCAGCAGTGCCCAGCATGACACATCCAGCAGTGCCCAGCTTCACATACCCAGCAGTGCCCAGCGTCACATACCCAGCAGTGCCCAGCGTCACATACCCAGCAGTGCCCAGCGTCACATGCCCAGCAGAGCCCAGCGTCACATGCCCAGCAGAGCCCAGCGTCACATACCCAGATATTGTGCTGCCTGGAGCGAAGGATGAAATGCTGCCCACCCCCCAAAAAAAAAAAAAACACGCAGAGTGTATCACAGTGCGCCACAGCAATAAAATTCAAACACTCATACACACCGTACATTAGAATTTTCTTGCTGTGGAGCTCTGTGATACAGTAATGTGAGGTGTATATAACTGAGCCCAGCATCACATACCCAGCAGTGCCCAGCGTCACATACCCAGCAGTGCCAAGCGTCACATACCCAGCAGTGCCAAGCGTCACATACCCAGCAGAGCCCAGCATCACATGCCCAGCAGAGCCCAGCTTCACATGCCCAGCAGAGCCCATCTTCACATGCCCAGCAGAGCAAAGCGTCACATACCCAGCAGTGCCCAGCATGACACATCCAGCAGTGCCCAGCTTCACATGCCCAGCATGACACATCCAGCAGTGCCCAGCTTCACATACCCAGCAGTGCCCAGCGTCACATACCCAGCAGAGCCCAGCGTCACATACCCAGCAGAGCCCAGCGTCACATACCCAGACATTGTGCTGCCTGGAGCGAAGGATGAAATGCTGCCCACCCACCAAAAAAAACAAAACACGCAGAGTGTATGAGCGTATCACAGTGCGCCACAGCAATAAAATTCAAACACTCATACACACCGTACATTAGAATTTTCTTGCTGTGGAGCTCTGTGATACAGTAATGTGAGGTGTATATAACTGAGCCCAGCATCACATACCCAGCAGTGCCAAGCGTCACATACTAGGGATGTGCGTTTCGGGTTTCAGAATTTTCACAAAATTTCCCGATTAGTGTTTTCGGATGCGGCCGAATTTCCAAAAATTTTTAGATCCGAAAATGGCAGATCCGAAAAGTTTTCCGAGCCGAAACGAAATATTTTCGAATGGACTTGAAATGTGTCAAATCGAAATTTATTGCTTTGAAACGAGGAGAACAGACTTTCCGAAAAAACGAAAATTTCCGAACTTACGAAAAGTCGATACAAAAAACGAGCTAAGTGACACGAAAATCCGAAAAATGGTCGATATTCCGAAAAAAAGAGTACACGAAAAACGAATTGAGCCGAACCGAATCGAAACAGAAATCGGTCGAAACGAGCCGAATTGAAAAGTTTAAAAATCCGAAAAATCGAACCGAAAAAGAAATCGGTGCACAAGCCTATCACATACCCAGCAGTGCCAAGCGTCACATACCCAGCAGTGCCCAGCATCACATACCCAGCAGAGCCCAGCATCACATGCCCAGCAGAGCCCAGCATCACATGCCCAGCTTCACATGCCCAGCAGAGCAAAGCGTCACATACCCAGCAGTGACCAGCATGACACATCCAGCAGTGCCCAGCTTCACATGCCCAGCAGTGCCCAGCATGACACATCCAGCAGTGCCCAGCATGACACATCCAGCAGTGCCCAGCTTCACATACCCAGCAGTGCCCAGCGTCACATACCCAGCAGTGCCCAGCTTCACATGCCCAGCAGAGCCCAGCTTCACATGCCCAGCAGAGCCCAGCGTCACATACCCAGCAGTGCCCAGTGTCACATGCCCAGCAGAGCCCAGCGTCACATACCCAGCATTGCCCGGCGTCACATACCCAGCATTGCCCACACATGGGTATATTGCCCCAGCTCACACATGGATATATTTGCCCCCAGGCCAGCTCATGGAAATATTTGCCCCAGGCTCACTCATGGAAATATTTGCCCCCAGGCCAGCTCATGGATATATTTGCCCCCAGGCCAGTTTATGGATATATTTGCCCCCAGGCCAGTTTATGGATATATTTGTCCCCAGGCCAGCTTATGGATATATTTGCCCCAGGCCAGTTTATGGATATATTTGCCCCCAGGCCAGCTCATGGATATATTTGCCCCCGGGCCAGCTCATGGTTAGATTTGCCCTCAGGCCAGTTTATGGATAGATTTGCCCCCAGGCCAGCTCATGGATAGATTTGCCCCCAGGCCAGGCCAGCTCATGGATAGATTTGCCCCAGGCCAGTTTATGGATATATTTGCCCCCAGGCCAGGCCAGTTTATGGATATATTTGCCCCCAGGCCAGGCCAGTTTATGGATATATTTGCCCCCAGGCCAGGCCAGTTTATGGATATATTTGCCCCCAGGCCAGCTCATGGATATATTTGCCCCCAGGCCAGCTCTGATATATTTGCCCCCAGGCCAGCTCACGGATATATTTGCCCCCAGGCCAGCTCACGGATATATTTGCCCCCAGGCCAGCTCACGGATATATTTGCCCCCAGGCCAGCTCACGGATATATTTGCCCCCAGGCCAGCTCTCGGATATATTTGCCCCCAGGCCAGCTCTCGGATATATTTGCCCACAGGCTTACCTCTGCCGGCCCCTCCAACAGGCAGATCCTGCGGCCGCCGCGTTCCTTCGTTCAACGAGCGGCAGCCTCGTGAGTATCTGCCGCTAGCCTGGGATCCACCTTCCAGCCTGCCGCGGTCTTGCGAGATCACGTGATCTCGATCGCGGCAGGCTGGAGGATGGATCTTAGGCGAGCGGCAGATACTCATGCGGCTGCCGCTCGTTGAAGGAATGAGCGCGGCGGGCGCACGATCTGCCGCCGCCGCATGAAAAAAATAGTGCAGAGCGCTGCAGCGGCACCGGGGCTGAAATTTGCCGCCCCCAAATTTCTGCCGCCTGGCGCCGCTTCTCCGCTCTGCACCATTGTCGGGCCGGCCCTGCAAATAATGCACAAACGGTGGTGTTGTCTTCTTAGCCTCCCTCGACTCTCCCAAGTTTTTCTTTAATGCATTAAGGTTTTGCTTTCCACTTCTGGAGATTTCTGTTAATTTCATTATGAACCAATTCCTGCTGAATTGTGCTTAAAAATACCTTGCACGACACAAACTAATGCAGTGCATGCATATGACTTCACGTGGCAGAGGGGTAGGGGTAGGTCGGGTCCAACCAAATTATAAAAGCAGTTGTTTTCTGCAAAAATCCTAAGCTATGCTGAATATAGAAAACGTGTGCGACCCTGATCGTTATTGAACATGAATCAGCGAGCTATTTCCCATACAAATCAGTTTAGGGAGCTCCCTGGGACACAGACACAGCTTCCGTTTGCATGGATAGAGGGCAGAGCAGGACCAGATTTACTGAATCAAAACCTTTTTTCCTCTTTCTAATCAATATACATTGTCCCACTAGATTTTCTATCCAGTTATGGAGCATTAGGCCTATGGGTGTTCAATAAGGGTCATTCACTAAACTCTTCTTTCCTAGAACCATGTTTCATGTCTGCAAATTATTGTAGATGAAGTACAGTGTATATACAGTTCATTATTTGGTAAACTGCTGCCACATGGTTTGCTGTACTTTGCACCGTTCTTCCCACCGTAGCCTCTTCCGATATTTTTTAGCCTAGTTTACTACAGCTGTTTCTGCCAAAGTTATGTTTGAAAATATCAGTGATACACAGTGCACATTTCTGTGTGTTTTAATGCTGTGCAGCTCTGATACGCTCATACACAGTGCACATTTCTGTGTGTTTTAATCCTGTGCAGCTCTGTGATATGCTCATACGCAGTGCACATTCCTTTGGGTTTTATTGCTGTGCAGCTCTGTGATACGCTCATACACGGTGCACATTTCTGTGGGTTTTATTGCTGTGCAGCTCTGTGATATGCTCATACACAGCGCACATTTCTGTGGGTTTTATTGCTGTGCAGCTCTGTGATATGCTCATACACAGTGCACATTTCTGTGGGTTTTATTGCTGTGCAGCTCTGTGATACGCTCATACACAGTGCACATTTCTGTGGGTTTTATTGCTGTGCAGCTCTGTGATACGCTCATACACGGTGCACATTTCTGTGGGTTTTATTGCTGTGCAGCTCTGTGATACGCTCATACACAGTGCACATTTCTGTGGGTTTTGTTGTTCAACCAATTAGAGTGGCTGTGATCCAGTATACTTGACATGCATGGTTGATCTTTGTAAAAATGGTTGAATTTAAACATTTCATAATTTTATCTCAATAGATACATTTTAAATGGTATTCAAAATAAACAAGTAGGCACTTGGTATCCACTTTTAATATACAGGGAGGAAGAGGCAGAGCTCTAAGAGGAAAGGGTGGAACCTAAAGAGGAAGGGTTGGGTTTAACCAAGAAGAGGTGTGACCTTGACAGGAAAGGGTGTGTCAAATTTAGATTGGGGGTACACGAGTTTAGTCAGGCCTAGGGCAGCACAAAACCTAAATAGACCACTGCCCGGCGCTAACGCAAAAACATGCTGACGATAGGGTTAACTACTATGATTCTCTCATCCCACTACCTGCCCCCTCGACCCCGTTCCCTCACATCTTGCCAAAACGCTTTCTGTTTCTCTAGTACCATCCTTGACCCATACCTTTTAATCTTTCTTTAACCTCTGGGGTCTTACCTGCTCCCCTCAAACATGCCACAGTAGTCCCAATCCTAAAGAAACCATCTCTGGATCCGACTGCTCCCTCCAACTACTGCCCCATTTCCATGCTCCCTTTCACCTCCAAACTCCTCAAAGCTTGTGTATGCCCGTCTGATTTACTACCTCAACACCCACTCTCTCCTTGACCCTCTGCAATCTGGCTTTCGCTCACTGCACTCAACAGAAACAGCTCTTGCGAAACTGACCAATGACCTTGCAACTGCTAAATCCAATGGGTGCTACTCACTGCTGATCCTTCTTGACCTCTCTGCCTCTGATACAGTTGACCACTCAATCCTCCTTCAAACTCTTAGTGATATAGGCCTTCAAGGTGCTGTTCTTTCATGGTTCGCTTCCTACCTGTCCCAATGATCGTTTAGTGTCTCCTTTGCTGGAAGTACCTCCTCCCGGCAGCCTGTCTCTGTTGGGGTGCCCCAAGGTTCAGTACTGGGCCCTCTACTTTTCTCAGTCTACACAGCCTCTCTAGGCAAACTGATCAGCTCCTTTGGATTCCAGTACCACCTATATGCTGATGACACCCAAATTTACCTCTCCTCCCCTGACCTCACTTCAGGTCTCCTGGATCGAGTCACTGATTGTCTCTCCGCTGTCTCAAATTGGATGGCTTCCCGCTTCCTTAAACTCAATCTTGCCACAACTGAAATTCTCGTCATCCCTCCCTCCAAGAAGATTCCAATACCATCCATCTCTCTACGAGTAAATGGAACACCCATTAGCCCAAGCTCGCTGCCTTGGTGTCACTTTTGACTCTGACCTAACATTCTCTTCCCACATCCAGACAGTGACCAAATCCTGTTATTTTCAACTCAAAAACATTGCCCGTGTCTGCCCCTTTCTCACACAAGATACCGCAAAAGTGCTGGTTCATGCTCTTGTCATTTCACGACTTGACTACGGCAACTCGCTTCTTATTGGCCTCCCCAACTGTCATGCCCCACGCTGCGGCCCACTCCCTGCCCAGACCGCCATGCTGGGGCACACCCTATACGTACCTGTGGTCCCTCGTGGTGCGCCACTTGAGTCCCAACATGGAGACAGTTTGCAGTACCTCCCACGCCGCCGCCAGGATCCGAACGCTGGGAGACAAAGCGCGCATGTGCGATCGCATGCCTTCCTAAGAAACGAACTTGGTACTCTGCTGGTAGCTTACGGGTACTGCATGACACCTGCACTGGAGATCCTCGTATGCCCCCAATTAACCTATCAAGTACTCGGGTATCCCAGCTCCACCTACGAGTCCCAGGTGAACGGTGTTCTTATGATCCTCTGAACCCTATTTAAACCTGCCGCCTTTCTCAGTTCGTTAATCAGGTTATACTGTGGTTCACCGCTTCAGTTATCCAGTGTTCCCTCTTCATTCCTGTTCCAAGTGAATCCTGAGCTCCAGACCCTGCATCCAGTCTTGCCTCCACGGTACCGGCTCCAGACCCTGCATTCTGTCTTGCCTCCACGGTACCGGCTCCAGACCCTGCATCCAGGGCCGGATTAAGAGCATCATGGGCCTGGTGCCGAGGATTTTGGTGGGCTTTTTTTTTTTTTACAAATACTGAGGCACGTACACAAACACATGCAGAGCACACACACATGCAGATATATACAGAAGGGACACAAGCGCAGCTATATACAGAGGACACACAACCACGCAGCTATATACAGAGGACACGCACGCAGGTATATACAGAAGACACACAACCACGCAGCTATATACAGAGGACACGCACGCAGGTATATACAGAGGACACGCACGCAGGTATATACAGAGGACACGCGCACGCAGCTATATACAGAGGGCACGCACGCAGGTATATACAGAGGACACGCGCACGCAGCTATATACAGAGGGCACACAGCTATATACAGAGGGCACGCACACGCAGCTATATACAGAGGACACGCAGCTATATACAGAGGACACGCACGCGCAGCTATATACAGAGGACACGCATGCGCAGCTATACACAGGGCACGCGCAGCTATACACAGGGCACATGCAGCTATACACAGGGCACGCGCAGCTATACACAGGGGACACTCACACGCAGCTATGCACAGAAGACACACACACGCAGCTATACACAGAGGACACGCAGCTATACACAGAGGTCACGCACACGCAGCTATACAGAGGACACGCACAGTTATATATAGAGGACACGCAGTTATATAGCAGACACACACACGCAGCTATACACAGGACACACACAGTTATATACAGAGGACACGCACACGCAGTTATATAGAGGACACGCACACGCAGCTATACACAGGACACAGTTATATACAGAGGACACGCACACACAGTTATATACAGAGGACACGCACACACAGTTATATAGAGGACACGCACACACAGTTATATAGAGGACACGCACACGCAGCTATACACAGGACACACAGTTATATACAGAGGACACGCACACACAGTTATATACAGAGGACACGCACACACAGTTATATAAAGAGGACACGCACCTATAAACAGAGGACACGCACACTTTACGCATATATACACAGAGTGACACATGCATACATCAGACACATATGTGAACACCACACACTAATATATATAGACCACACCTCACAGACACAAAAGAAAACATATCTTCAACTAGAGCAGCAGGAGAAGTGGTAAACATTTACATTAAACACTGTTTGCACATAACTGCTTTGCAGGTTAAGATGTAGCTGCTCTTTCAGCAGCCTGGTTGACTGTTAGCTATGGTCTCCCCCCCCCCCCATGTCATTCTGGAGCTATTGAGACATAATTGAGTGTAAACAAGAGGGAGAGATATTTAAGTAGCCTCAGCATCCTTATCTTATCTCACGGTGGTTGGAGCAAAAGCTTCTCAAACTCTTCACGTTGTGCAGGGAAAGGGGCAACATGTGGCTTCAAACAGCAGCTCAACCTCTGCCCAAAGGAAACACTGTGGTTTTATCCAAGTTCCGGGTTCTGCTGCCGGCATGGCTGATCAAATCAGCCGACCAGCTCCTGTGGGCCTATTTTTAGAACGGGGCCTGGAGCGACCGCTCCATCCGCCCCTATGTTAATCCAGCCCTGCCTGCATCCAGTCTTGCCTCCACGGTACCGGCTCCTATCTCCAAGCTTGCTTCCACGTCCACGGTACCAGTTCCAGATCCTGTATCCAAGCTTGTCTCAAAAGGCCACAGACCACGTTACCCTCTTCTACAACCCTTCGTTCTGGACTTTATGTTGTTTCACTTCTGAGCCCGAAGACCCTTACTCGTAACTCCCCGTTCTGGACTTTCCACCATGTGACGGGATGGAGTGTCCGCCTGCGGTCCTGCTCCTATCTGACCCCCTTGATGGTGTCCGGCCCGACTACCGAGTGGCTCGGCACTCGGCGTCTCGAGCAGCCTGATCTACCGACCTCTTGTTGGTGTGGAGGTGGCTGCTGGGCTGACTTGAGGCTCCTTTTCCTGGGATAGACGTGATGTAGAAGGCCGCTGAGTGCCTTCTAGCTGCAATATGATATTCCCTGGAAGAACTCACCAGACGAAGCTGTATGACTTCAAAACAGAGACTGATTTATTACAAGGTTTGGGCAGATCCTTTTATACACACAACAGAAAAGACATGTCCAGACTTGAATGCCCTCAGACATGTCCAGACTTAAATGCCCTCATACAATACAGGATACATGTTAACCCCTTAAGGACGCAGGGCGTACCATGCAGTCCTGCACCACGTGGGCTTTAATGCCGCAGGACGGCATGGTACGCCCCGCGGTGTTTGGCGCCTCTGGGCGCAAAAAACGGCCCGCCTCCCTTCCCACAATGCCGATCGCTGGCTGGGGGTCTGTCTGACACCCGGGCAGACCCTCCCAGCTGGCGATCGGCATTGTGGGAAGGGAGGCGGGCCGTTTCCCTCGTGGAATCGCCAAGGCAGCCAATCGGCGCCTGGAGCTGTCAGTTGCAGCGGTGACAAGCTGTCACCTCTGCAACTGTCAGAATGTCTCAGCCAATGATGTTGCATTGGCTTGAGACATTGCCCCTTTCTCCTGCTCCTCATTGCGATCTGAGGAGCAGAGAGAGAGAGACAGAGAGAAGGAGCAGATAGAGAAAAAAACTGAAAACCCCAAACCCCAGGCACTGTACCCCACCCAGGCACTGTACCCCACCCAGGCACTGTACCCCACCCAGGCACTGTACCGCACTGGCACTACCCCACCTGGCACTACCCCACCTGGCACTGTACCCCCCAGGCACCTACTGGCACTGTACCTACTGGCACTGTACCCCCCCAGGCACCTACTGGCACTGTACCTACTGGCACTGTACCCCCCCAGGCACCTACTGGCACTGTACCTACTGGCACTGTACCCCCCAGGCACTGTACCTACTGGCACTGTACCCCCCAGGCACTGTACCTACTGGCACTGTACCCCCCAGGCACTATCTACTGGCACTGTACCCCCCAGGCACTATCTACTGGCACTGTACCCCCCAGGCACTGTACCTACTGGCACTGTACCCCCCAGGCACTGTACCTACTGGCACTGTACCCTCCTGGCACAGTACCCCCTGGCTGAAAAAAAAACCCAGGCACAGTACCCCCTGGCTGAAAAAAAAAAAAAAAACCCCAGGTACAGTACCTCCTGGCTGGCACTGTACTCTCCTGGCTGGCACTGTACCCTCCTGGCAGGCACTGTACCCTCCTGGCACAGTACCCCCTGGCTGAAAAAAATAACTGAAAAAAAAACCTGACTGAAAAAAACCCTGAAAAAAACCCAGGCACTGTACCCCCCTGGCCTGCAGTGTACCCCTGATTGGCAGTGTACCCCCGATTGAGAACCCGCATTGGCATACGACCCTTTGGCATTCCTGACTACCCGCATTGGCATACGACCCCCTGGCATTTCTGACTACCCGCATTGGCATACGACCCCTGGCATTTCTGACTACCCGCATTGGCATACGACCCCTGGCATTTCTGACTACCCGCATTGGCTTACGACCCCTGGCATTTCTGACTACCCGCATTGGCTTACGACCCCTGGCATTTCTGACTACCCGCATTGGCATACGACCCCTGGCATTCCTGACTACCCTTGTCTAGATAGATAGAAGTACCGGCCACTACAAGGACCGGAAGGGCTTAGTTTAAGTGTTCTAATATTTTATTTGTGTACTTGACCCCATCAGTTCCCCGACCTCCCATAAAAATGTCCTCCCGCTTTTATTCCCCAGAAGAGGCATATGAGATCCTGGCCGCCTCTGAGAGTGACGCTCTCGCCGACAGTGACACCCTCACAGCCTCTGATATAGAGCCGCTTAGTGAACCCTCCAGTGATGGTGACCCCCCACCATCTACTGGGAGGCGCGAGAGCATTTGGGTACCCCCAAATATGGCTGCCCCAGAAATACCCCCATTTCTAGCAACTCCTGGCATCACAGTAAGGGTAGAGGACTGTGAGCCAGTGAGCTTTTTTAACCTCTTTATGTCGGACGACGTATTCGAGATGGTGGTTGAGCAAACCAACCTGTTTGCCAACCAGTATCTTGATGCGCATCCGGATTCACATCGCCACAGACGTAACAAGTGGCACCCAACGGATGTGATAGAGTTAAAAAAAATTTGGGCTCTAACCCTCGTAATGGGAATAGTGAAGAAGCCAAGTATCCGGTCTTACTGGCACAAAAACCCCATCCTGGCTACTCCACTATTCCCAAGGGTTATGAAGAGGGAGAGATACGAAAATCTCATGCGATTCCTCCATTTTAATGACAACACACTGTGCCCACCAAGAAACGACCCAATGCATCACCGCCTCTATAAAATTCGGCCCCTTATCAGTCTTATTTCTGCCAAATTCACCGATAATTATGTTCCCGACCAAAATATATCTGTAGACGAGTCCCTTATGAAATTCAAAGGCAGACTGCTCTTCAAGCAGTATATCCCAAGCAAGCGATCCCGGTATGGCGTCAAATTTTATAAATTGTGTGAGTCCACAACAGGCTACACCTGGGCGTTTAGAATATACGAAGGGAAAGATAGCCACCTTGACCCCCCAGGATGCCCCGATTGTATTGGCACCAGTGGAAAAATTGTGTGGGATCTGGTCTATCCCCTATTCAACAAGGGCTATCATTTATGGGTCGATAACTATTACACCAGTATCGACCTATTTAAAAATTTATATTGTTTTGAGACCCTTGCGTGTGGCACAGTGCGGAAGAATCGCAGAGGTTTTCCCCAAATCCTGACAGCAGGCAAAAGAAGTAGAGGCTCCTCTTCATCTCTACGTCAGGAAGAAGTGCTAGCCCTTCGGTTCACCGATAAGAAGGATGTATACATGCTATCTACAGTGCACGACGAAAGTACAGTGCCAGTGCCTGTGAGAGGGAGGACTGAGCCACTGGAAAAGCCGAAGTGCATTGTAGATTACAGCAAGTTTATGGGTGGAGTAGACTTGGCTGATCAATGTATACAGCCTTATCTGGTGAACCGAAAGACTAGGGCATGGTACAAGAAGATTGCTATCTATTTGACCGAGATAGCAATTTTCAATGCGTACGTGCTCTACAAGCAGGCAGCAGTACAAAAACCATATCCCTTCCTAGAATTCATGCTTGAGATCATATCCCAACTCATCCTAACCCCGGCCCCCGTTACATCCGCTTTGGAATCAGGAGATCTCCAAAGATTAAGCGGCAGACACTTTCCTTCCCGAGTCCCTCCCACCCGCTGTAAAAAGTCCCCCCAGAAAAAGTGTTGTGTCTGCCGCAAGAAAGGAATCCGAAAGGATTCTAGTTATTATTGCCCTACCTGCCCATCTCTACCTGGCCTCTGCATAACTGAGTGCTTCAAAATTTATCATACCGAGCTAAATTACTAAATCCCCTTTTCTGCTTTGTCCCGATTACCCTTTGCTGCCTGTACCGACTCACTGGCTTGTTATACCGACTACTCTTTGTTTGCTGCCTGTACCGACTCATTGGCTTGTTATACCGACTACTCTTTGTTTGCTGCCTGTACCGACTCATTGGCTTGTTATAACGACTACTCTTTGTTTGCTGCCTGTACCGACTCATTGGCTTGTTATACCGACTACTCTTTGTTTGCTGCCTGTACCGACTCATTGGCTTGTTATACCGACTACTCTGACTTCTGGAATCCCCTGAATTTGGCCTGTCCCTGTTTACGTTAAGCCCAGCTAAAGTGGCTGCACCAAACAACTCAAAATACTAATTTAGAATCATTGGCGCGTCATCTTTGGAGCAATATTCTTTCTTGGCGTGCCATGTTCTCTCAAAGTCGACATAAATCCTGAAAATCACTTGTCAAATTACCAAAAAACTAAATAAAAATGCTACATGTGGGTACCGTTGAATTCGTAACACATTGCCGAACACAAATATCAATGTTATAGGCCAGTAAAAGGTTGACCGAGCAGGATATTAGCAGCAAAATAACAGTTTTCGTGTAAAACAAATGCAAAACACAATCATGAAAACTAAGTGTGGCCAGGGTTTGTGACCAAGTGGCTACTATACAAAACTGGACATACCCCATTTTCAACACTCTGGGTTGTCTACTTCTCAAAATGATATGCCATGATGGGGTACTTTTCATAACTGGGCTGCCATACCCTCTCAAATTCAACCTAGGCCCAGCAAACCAATCTGGCAAATTTCAAGTTGTAAAACCTGAAATGGGCAAACTCTACATTTGACCGTGTAACTTTCCAAAAAGTAAATAAAAATGCAACATGGGGGTACTGTTGAACTCGTAACACATTGCCGAACACAAATATCAATGTTATAGGCCAGTAAAAGGTTGACCGAGCAGGATATTAGCAGCAAAATAACAGTTTTCATGTAAAACAAATGCAAAACACAATCTTGAAAACTAAGTGTGGCCAGGGTTTGTGACCAAGTGGCTACTATACAAAACTGGACATACCCCATTTTCAACACTCTGGGTTGTCTACTTCTCAAAATGATATGCAATGATGGGGTACTTTTCATAACTGGGCTGCCATACCCTCTCAAATTCAACCTAGGCCCAGCAAACCAATCTGGCAAACTCTACATTTGACCGTGTAACTTTCCAAAAAGCAAATTAAAAATGCTAAATGGAGGGTACCGTTGATCTCGTAACACATTGCCGATCACAAATATCAATGTTATAGGCCAGTAAAAGGTTGACCGAGCAGGATATTAGCAGCAAAATAACAGTTTTCGTGTGAAAAATGCAAAACACGAACATGAAGACCAAGTTTGCGACTAAGTGACTACTATAAAAAAGCAAAACGTACACCATTTGGAATAGCCTGGGTTGTCTACTTTTCAAAATGGTATGACATGTTGGGGTACTTTTCATACCTGGGCTGCCATAACCTCTCAAAGTCAACATAGGGCCAGGAAACCAATCTGGCAAATTTCAAGTTGTAAAACGTGAAATGGGCAAACTCTATATTTGACCCTGTAACTTTCCAAAACCTCCTAAAACCTCTACATGGGGGGTACCGTTGAACTCGTAAGACATTGCCGACCAGAAATATATGTATTTTATTTCATTTAATGCTAAGCGTACAATGTCATTCACACTAAAAATACAATGGAGAACTTTGAAAATTGCAAAATTTCCTTTTTTCTCATAGTTTTTAGGTTTTTTTTCATACTATAATATATTTTATATATAAATCTTTGATGGAAGATGAAAGCCCTATTTCTCCTGAACAAAATGATCTATAATAAGGGTGGGTACACATAATATGTAAGAGGTAAATTATAGTTGAACAGCGAATAGCTGAAATTTTACTTTTAGAAGCGTTCAAAAGTGTTCCAAACTTGTAAAATTACTCCCGTCCTTAAGGGGTTAATACATCACACTCTAATAAAAACCACACCAGTAAAACCACATCTAGACATGAAATAAAATGTCCATACACTTAAACGCACAACCGAAATATAAAAGGAAAAAATGATCTTTAAAACTGTCTGAGTTTTTAGTCACGCGGCTCGCTGGAAGGAGCGCTCAGGTCCATTCCGTGACACACCAAACCAAGGATACCTTTTGAGTTAGTCTTTTGTCCTGGACTTTATTTGTTTCTTCTCAGTAAAAACTCAATTGCTTACTTATACATTTCCTGGTTTCCTTCGACGGCTTGCCATTGGGTTCCATACGCACAACACTATACAGGGGTCACAGCCCCTGCCCTTACACCAACTCTCGTATTGCCCCTTTGCAATCTGTAATGAATGCAGGGGTAAGGCTTATTTTTCTCACTAAATGCACCTCACATACGTGCCCACTCTGCCGGTCCCTCCACTGGCTTCCTGTATGTTTCAGGATACAGTTTAAAATACTGATGCTCACATTCAAATCACTCAATAACTCAACACCTCCCTACATGTCTTTGTTACTCCGCAAGCACGTCCCATCTAGACAACTCCGTTCAGCAGGTGATCGCAACCTGTCATCGGTCTACACACGCACAGCCAACTCTTGCCTCCAGGACTTCTCAAGGACGGCACCAGTCCTCTGGAATGACTTGCCTCGCCCTATCAAACTCTCCCCTAATCTTCAGGCCTTCAAGAAATCCCTCAAAACCCACCTCTTCAGATTAGCATACCACATCACTGATGCAACTCATCCCTCTGCTCACCTACTCACACTTGATTGAAGCCGCTCTTATGGCCCCACCATTCCCAAACCACTGGCACTAATGATCCTGCTATCTAGTGAAATTCCTCTTTTCTTCCTCGACCCCCAATCCCTCTAGACTGTAAGCTCCTATGAGCAGGGCCCTCTACACCTCTTGTGGGAGGCTGGGACCAGCAGCAACACCGTGCCTTCTACTGCAAGGCAGGATGGGCTGCAGCTATCTCTCCTGTAGGAGGAGGGAGGCTGCAGACCCTCACTGCTTTCTGTCCCTGAGCACAGAATGAGGAGAGCACAGCAGCTAGCCCCAACAGACACACATTGCCTCCCTGTCCCTGCTGGTGAGGTGAGACAGAATGAATTGAGAGTATGTGTTTTGCACTGTATTGAAGTGCAGCTCACACTGCTCTCTCACCTGGAGCACCATGGCTGTGGCACATTGCCTGAAGGGAACCAGCTGCTGTCCCAGTGGGTCCTGAGTGCCAGGAACACCTGTCAGTGTGGTGCAGGAGCAGTATTGGATCCACCCCCTCTGTGTTCTGCTATGCCCCCTTCTATTATGCAGACCTGTTGCCTGTAAGTTGAAGTGATGTGCTGCTGCTCTGCGTGATCTCACAGCAGGGTCCATCCTCAGGATTTATTACCACATATCCTTCCTGCTGACAGGCCTCAAGGCTATATAAATGGAATAGGGTACACATAAGGAAAGTAATGGAATACTAGGGGCCACAGGGATACATAAAAAGAGGGGGAATGGAGGGGGCATAAGAATTCATACAGGGAGGGGAAATGGAAGGGGCACATACATATGGGGAAGGAAAAGGGTGGCATGCTCACCTCTCCTGGTGCAAGGCAGCTGTCCAGCTTCTCTCTGCAATGCACTCTCCCGCTTTTGTTTTTGGCCACTCCTCTTCCTGTTGTGGGGCTGCCTTCTCTGTGGCATGGAGCCAATATGAGTAACTGGACGATTTGCACAAACATCTATAAGAAAATTTAATGGGGGGGGGGGACACATTGAGCATGTATCAGCTACCCCCAGGGAGGACAGAAAGCAAAAACGCCCTCCACTGCAGACAGAGGCGTAACTAGAAACCTCAGGGCCCAGGAACCACGATGCCCCTCCGCCCCACCCTAGGCAAAAACATATTTTGTCCCCTCCTGTCATCATGCATTGCTGCCCTCCAGGTCCACAATGTTGACTCCAGACAGTGTCCCATTTTTTTCCTGGTTCACTATGACCTCTTCAGTCCATCCCATGTTTAATGTAATGTGCACTATGCGTATCTCACAAAGCTCCACAGCAATAAACCTCACAGTAATGTGCAGTGTGTATGAACGTATCTGAGCTCCACAGAAATGTGCAGTGTGTATGATCGTATCACAGAGCTCCACAGCAATAAAACGCACACTAATGTGCAGTGTGTATCAGTGTAAATCACAGAGGTTTACAGCAACAAAACTCACACTCCTACACAACATACTATTACTGTATCACAGAGCTCCAAAGTAAAACTCACAAATAAGTAAAAAATAGATTAAGAAATATATATATATATATATAGTATGCCGTGTTAGTCCAGGTGCCAAAATCACGAGTATAGCAGTCTGTAGTGATACCTTTTTTATTGGACTAACGTTACATTTAAAGTACAAGCTTTCGAGAGTGATCCTCCCTTCGTCAGGTATATTGAAGCTATGCTGAGCAGAATGCTTTCACTTTCCCTTTGAAGTGATCTTATCACCGTTGTCCCATGTGCCTTAATTGTTTTTTTTTTCCTTTTTTCTTTCCCCACTCTAACCCTGCCATTTGGCGATTTTACAACATCTACACCCCCAACCGTGTGCCTGATAAATGTCCCAATGTTAATTCTATCATTCTGCTCAGCATAGCTTCAATATACCTGACGAAGGGAGGATCCTCTCGAAAGCTTGCACTTTAAATGTAACGTTAGTCCAATAAAAAAAGTTATCACTACAGACTGCTATACTCATATATATATATACAGACCTCAAAATTTCCACTCGCCAGCTCGCATTTTGCGAGTGGAAATTACATAAGTGCGAGTTGGAATGCAGACACAGGCAGCATAAATCAATGTTGTGCTGCGTATTCCAGCAGCGGCCGTTTTTTTTTTTCCCTGACATCAGGGGCGTGCCGAACGTCTGCCTCCCATGCCTGCACAGTCCACTGCCAGTGAACGGACTCTCAGAGCAGGCAGGCAAAGCACAGCACCCAGCTCTGTCTCCAAGTGTGAAAGACAACAGGCACCTGAGCTCATTCAGCAACAGCAGGGTTAACTCTGTCTGCTACGGGTCACTGAATGGCCGGAGCCGCTGTCAGCCTCTGCACAGAAACTCATGAGGAAGGGGAGGGGGGAAGACGGCCCAGAGTCCCTGCACACGCACTGATGGGGGAAGAGGGGGGTAGATGAGCAGCAGATGGTGATGGTTTAATTGCAATTAAAGTAGGAGAAACCCATATTACCATTCTAACAAATGTCACATTCATTAAATAAAACCAATATCCCCCTGTCTTTTAAATGGGCTTTCCCACAACTCCTATCACTCTCATCTGCTCCTTTTATTCAGCTTCCATGTGTCCCTATTCACTAAGGACTGTTTTTATTTTTTTATAATTTCCCAAAATATTTGTTTGTGGATCTATAAATCAGCTGAAAGTAATTAAGTCAGAGTTACTCAGGAAGTGCCAGAGTAGATTGTGAGCTCTGGAGCAGGGTCCCCTCTCCTCTTAGATTGTAAACTCTGGGGCAGGGTCCCCTCTCCTCTTAGATTGTAAGCTCTGGAGCAGGGTCCCCTCTCCTCTTAGATTGTAAGCTCTGGGGCAGGGTCCTCTCTCCTCTTAGATCAGGGGTCAGCAACCTTGGCTCCCTGATGTTCTGGGAACTACATTTCCCATGTGGCTCAGTCAGCCTAATGGGTGACTGAGCATCATGGGAGATGTAGTTCCCAAAACATCAGGGAGCCAAGGTTGCTGACCCCTGTCTTAGATTGTAAGCTCTTGAGCAGGTTCCCCTCTCCTCTTAGATTGTAAGCTCTGGAGCAGGGTCCCCTCTCCTCTTAGATTGTAAGCTCTGGAGCAGGGTCCCCTCTCCTCTTAGATTGTAAGCTCTGGAGCAGGGTCCCCTCTCCTCTTAGATTGTAAGCTCTGGAGCAGGGTCCCCTCTCCTCTTAGATTGTAAGCTCTGGAGCAGGGTCCTCTCTCCTCTTAGATTGTAAACTCTGGAGCAAGGTCCCCTCTCCTCTTAGATTGTAAGCTTCTCCTGCCACTGTATGAACTTCCCTTTTGTTAAAACGATGAAATTTGCTGATGATGCAGCTACAGCTTTCTAAATAACCTCCACACTAACGAGTCTGTAAAGATATATACAGGGGTGTATATATATAGCCCTGAAACCCGCACACCCTGAATATATGGCGGAACCTCAAACACACCCTGACTGTTTTGGTTGGTGCAGTTTTGGGAGGCAGAATTTCTTCCTTGGCTCCAGGCAGCACAGAGACGTGCTGGGTCAGGGAAGGCACCTACTCCCAGCATCTCTGTCACTGGCAGGGGGTGAAGAGGAGCGGAGATACAGCGGTCCACAGACTCTTGTGCCTCCTGCAATGAGTTGACATCTTCCCCCAGTCTGCACGGTGGCAGGGAGCAGCTGCCTTCCCTGGCCCAGCAATTCTGTCACTGGCAGGGGGTGTAGAGGAGCTTTGCTGCCTCCTCGCTCTGCTCACACTAGGGTCTGATGTCTGGGTATACATGTATCTGATAATTTAAAATTGTGTTGTAGCGCTGTGTTAAATCTTGCTGCTGGCAGTACCTATTTTTGGCCACAAGATGGAGACAATCGCGATTAGAGACACGGGACATTGGGACTACATTTCCCGGCGTGCTTTGCAAAGGGACAGGAAGTGGGTGGGACACAGGACGCTGACTTCCCGAACCTCGTGGAGGACGCGCCAGAGCACGCGAGGGAACGAGAGAGAGCGGACGCAGTGCAAGACGTCGCAGGAGGGCCTAGGCCAGAGCGCGAGTGAGACCTGTCAGTTCCTTTATCGGGTCTTTCAGCCTAAAGAGAAGGAGACCTCCAAGTTCCAGAGATTGCTGCAGATCAAAGAAACTGAAGACCTCGAGTGAGGAGTTGCCGCGTGCTGATCGGATACGGAGAGCAGGCGGTGAGCGGGACAAGTCGTGGACAAGCAACAGAGTCAGACAATGGATCCGGCTGCTAGTATCCCCAGTCAAAATCGAGCGGAGAGACGTCCTGAGTCAGCGGAACCTAAAGCAACCGGTGGATGGGTGAGAGGCCTCCAAGGCCGTATGTAATTAAGGAACACGCTGCTGTTTTCTTTTTAAAGTCCACAGGGCCCCAACTTGACTAGTCGAAGACATTCCTTAAGTAAATTCACTGGCCAGTTGAACAGTACCCGGGTACCATACACACATACACACCTTTTACATTCCGGGACTTAAACCTGTGCAGGACTCATTTTGTTACGAATCGGAACGGGAGTTAAAGTTACGTTCTGAATGCATATTTTCCTCTTTTCCGCTGCGCGTTTATCGTAATACGAAGAGATTGTATTTTTGGGGTTCGCTACGTGTCTCTGTTTTTTTCGAACGATCGGGCAATTGCATTCTTTATTTTCTGTTCGGTTGCGAATATTTTATTCTTCCGAAATACGAAGCCTCGTGTTTCGTTTCTTTTCCGCTACGCGTTTTTACCGCGATACGAAAGTACTGTGATACTATCTGTGAATACCGTGTCTCAACGTCAGCTTGCTATTCTAGTAAACTATTTAAAATATAAAACTCACAACTGTGTTGGAGTATATTTATTCCCTAGTGCGGGGAGACTGACCCGTGGTTTATTTTCAGCGGCTCCTCCGGGAGTGAGCGCTACAGTGTATTTAGGGGTTGAGTTAATGGCAGGGTAGGGGTTAGGTGGGGCAACTGGTGGCGAGTAACTCTTAAGGCCTGGCTAGTAGATTGGGACTTGAAATTTTGAGCCCTGTATATATATATATCACAACAAAGATGGGAGCACTCTGGGTCTTGTATTAAAACCAAAAAAAATTATTGAGCTTTACATAAAATAAGGGACTGATGTTTCGGCTCCTAGAAGCCTTCTTCAAGGCATGTCCCACATAAAAGAACACAACATATAAATAATAAAAACATAAACTCACCCTCCCCCCAGGGACGCAGCGGCACACGATTGGGGGGTGAGTTTATGTTTTTATTATTTATATGTTGTGTTCTTTTATGTGGGACATCCCTTGAAGAAGGCTTCTAGGAGCCGAAACGTCGCTCCCTTATTTTAAGTAAAGCTCAATAAATTTTTTTGTTTTAATACAAGACCCAGAGTGCTCCCATCTTCGTTATTTTTGTACTATGCCATAGCGGGTAGCACCTGGGCAGCATTTGTAATTCAGCGACTGAGTGCTTTTTCCGCCCACGGAATATATATCTCTATCTCTCTCGCGCTATCTCTCTCTCTCTATATCTCTCTATCTCTATATATCGCTCTATCTATATATCTCTCGTGGTTACGGCTTTGACTGCAGATATTTTGTTTAACCACTTGGCTGCAGAGGATGCACTCAGCCTCTGTACCTGTCTGCGTCCCCACCTCCTCCCCCTGTCATGGTGCTGAAAGCCCATCCTTGCAGAGAAGCGGTTCCTCCCATTGTTTAAAGTGACAGCTGCTCTATGTGGGAAGTCCAGCGGGAGCATGACAGTGTCACCAAAGCAGAACACTAACCCTCTCATCCACAGCCCCAACTATTTAACCCTTACTGACTGCAGCCCCTATACATAACACCTCTAAGACCATGCAGCCCCTATTCACTCTTCACAATGCAACATGCAGCCCTGACTTAAACATTAACCCCTCACTGACTGCAGCCCTCAAGTAACCCTGCACAAAACACCTCTAAGACCCTGCAGCCCCCTATTAACCCTTCACATTGCAACCCTAATTTAACCATGCACCCTGCAGCCCTGACTTAACCAGTAACAACTTACTGACTGCAGCCCTCAGGTAACCCTGCACAAAACACCTCTAAAACCCTGCAGTCCCATATTAACCCTTCATTCCAAAAACCTATGTCAATATTTTGTCGGTAAAACCAGTCCCATTAACCCCTTACTAATTTACTTTAATTATATACACACACAGTTAATTCCTCAAGGTAATTTCATCAATTGCATAAATATTTTTTTATTGCATGTATATATACATTTCTAACATTTTCCTATATATAAAAATATATTATTAAATGCAATTTCTATAATTAAATTAAAATAAATGTGTCTTTCTAAAGCCATACTTGTGCTTACGAATATGACAAAATTTCACGTGCATACGCTTACCATAATATATTTTATTCCATAAAATATACACAATATGGTCACAGCAGGTGCCACACACTGGAAACACTCAGTTACACCTATCACCCCCCTCTCTAACCACCGTTTTTTGACTTATGTGCCCACACTTAACTCTCTCCTACGTGTCAATCAGACCACATTCCACTGTGTAACCAAGTCTCAGAACCCCTAGGGAGACTCAATTACACCTATCACCATTCTAAAATAGCCTCAAAGTGTTACCTCTCAATGTGCACCCTCCCTCTCTAACCACCATTCTTTGACCTATGTGCTCACAATTACCTCTGTCCGACTAAAGACCATTATTGTGAGTTTTATAGCTGTGGTGCTCTGTGATATGCTCATACACACCGCACATTGCAGTGAGTTTTATTGCAGTGGAACTCTGTGATACGCTCCTACACACCGCACATTACTGTGAATATGTGAGGCTAAAACCTTGGGCAAATTGGGCAGTAATCGAGATTAGGGATGAGCCGAACACCCCCGTGTTCGGTTCGCATTCGAACTCAAACAATTTTAAAAGTTCGTGTTTGGACGCGAACACAATCCGAACTCAATGCAAGTCAATGGGACTCGAACGTTCGATTTTAGAGTGCCCTGCAAGAGGGCATATATGCAAGATATTTGCCATAAAAGGTGTATTGGGGTCCGGGTAGTGCCCTGGGGGACAGGAAACAAGGAAAAAAAGTTTTAAAAAAGACTTTTTTAAAGGAACAGTGATTTTTTTCCCATGAAATAAAGGTTTACAGGGTTATTCAAAGAGATTCGAAAAGTCACCGCACGTTCGGTGACTTTTCGTTCTCTTCAATTCGGTTCGTTTGCCGATCCCATTTCGGTGGCCCTGCGGTGTATTCAGCAAACAACACAGGGTCCCCGAATTGCAGGGAAAGGCTGCCGCAAACTCGACGAAAACGAACAGCAAAACCCACCGAATGCACGCTGAAAACCCCCAAAAACATCTGGATTAACCTTCGAAAAACCCGAGCAGGAGCCGATCACAAGCAGCGAAGCAGCCGAACAGGAGCCGAATCACACAGAGCCAAAGCAGCTGAGACGCAGAGGAGGCAGTGAATAAATTAGCAAAACCGTTTGTATGAATCTGTGAAAGTGAAACGCTGTTTGCAAAGAAACTACTGAGCGAAAATGTCTGAAATTTACATATGAGGTCCAGGGAATGATAATAAAAAGGTCTGCTACAGAAAAAATAAGTAAACTTAAAAAGAAAAAAAAGAAAAATCGGACTTTTAAAAAAAAAAAAAATCTGAAAAATGCTTGAAGTATCCTAAAAAATCTATAAATAAAGAGACTTTTTGCTGCAGAATTTTATAATGAACGGTTTATTAGATATTGAATTAAAACGGGAATATTTTTAACATTGAAGCCTATGGGATTCTCCTGAATTAACTTGCCGAATTAAACCACCGAATGGCAGGGCATTTCAGGAACCTTTCACTGCTGGTTTGTGCTCTCTGAATAGCCGAAGCATTGCTTTTTCATGGGGATTTCACTGCCCTCGAACAGGCACCGAACAGGCACCGTATGTGCAGGCAATTCGCCAGGATATGGCGAATTGCCTGCTCTCTGGATAGCCGAATGGCCAGGAAAGGCAACCGAACGCTGATTTTCAGTGTTCGGTTACCTTTCTCAAGCAATTCGGATCTCTTTGGATAACCCTGTAAGAATAAAAACGAAAAATTCCTTCAAATATCGTGCCTAGGAGGTCCCCATAACGTGCCCGTGAAATTACGGATTTGTAGGATGTATAGAAACATTTAAAAAGAAAAAAATGACATTTCAAATGACGGTAAATGGTTTTCCTTTAATCTATTCATAAACAACTGCTTGGGGCGGCAGTCTGTATGAAAATAGACGTTTTAGGACTAATTTATGGTGAAACTTATGCAGGCTTTGGATGAAAGTAACAACAGATGCATTAAAATTTGGCCTTTGGTGCCAGCTAGTGCCTTCACACCGTAACCCCTCTGAGGTACTGTGGAAGAGTGCAAGGGTGGACTTTGCAATCAAATATTAAAATGATTGGAATCTGGTACACGCGTCAGTCAGTGTCAGTGCACCCAAATATTGGGCCTTTGGTGCCATCTTTTGGTGCTAGTGCCTTCACACCGTAACCCCTCTGAGGTATTGTGGAAGAGTGCAGTGGTGGAGGTTTTGGGAATGCAGAAGAGATCCCTGATCTATTCAGTTACATCAGCATCAAGGGAGTGATAGCTGCTGATCCAGGACTGATTCATTTTTATTAATGTCAGCCGGTCTACAGAGTCGGTGGACAGACGCACTCTGTTGTCTGTGACAAAACCTCCAGCGGCACTGAACGTCTTTTCAGAAAGCACGCTGGATGAAGGGCAACCTAGTAGCTCCATAGCATATTGGCTAAGTTCTGGCCAGTGATCCAATCTCAACACCCAGTAAGCCAGCGGATCATCTGCTGTAAAGGTATCAAGGTCTGTCCTTGCTCCTAGATAGTCCTGCACCATATGGTGAAGACGCTGGCAATGGGTGCCTACATTTGACGTCCCTGGGCGTCGTGGACTAAAAAAATTGGAAAAGGCATCAGTCAAGCGGCCCCCTTCACTGCTCTTCCTCTGATAAACAGCAGCCTCAGAAGCACGTGTGTCATCAGTTGGTAACCTACCAGTGTCTTGAAAGGTGTTACATTTGTGTCGCTTTAGAGCGTCCTCAAGTTGTTTCATCCTGTGCTCCCTCTTTGAGGGCAAGATGAGCTCTGCAACCTTACCCTTGTATCGTGGATTAAGAAGGGTTGCTAACCAGTAATGATCCCCCAGCAGTATGTGGGACCCCCTGATAGCTGGCAGTGAGAAGACACAGATTACAATTCACAGAAATCTGCTAGACGTCTGTGACACACTGAGAGAACAATCTCCTTTCACTCCTGCAAAAAAAAACACGTGCTGGGGCTGCGGGGAAGCCTTATATAGTGTGCTGCGGGACTTAGCTCTGTGAGCCCATGATTGGGCATAATTTGCCCAATCAGGACTTTGAGCCCTGATTGGCATAGTCTTGCACCTGACCTGTGGTCAGGTGCAAGGCTGTAGCCAATTACAAGCTTCAGGCCAGTGGAAAACTGCATTGTGGTCCATTGTGCTGCATTGTGGGCGAACACGCGGAAATGTTCGATGTTCGCCGAACGGCCGAATGGGCAATGTTCGAATCGAGCTCATGTTCAGATCGAACCGCCAGCCCATCCCTAATCGAGATGCATCGTAATGCATTGCGGAATCGCATCGAATCGTTAACCTGATAATTGTAATCGAATCATGAGACCAGTGAAGATGCGCAGCCCTACTATGGATGCAGACCTCCGTTTTTATACCCTGGTGGGCGCAATGGTGTCATTGTGACAGGCGTGATGACGTCTTTTACAAGGTGCCCCCCGGTAGTACCAGAAAGGGGGGGTAGAGGTCCTTTGGACCTCTCTCTCTCCCGATCGGGAGGATCTTCCAAAGAAAATAGAGCTACCGCTGGAAAGGTCAGAGTCTGACTTTTCCAGCGATGCCTCTCTTTAACCCCTTAGGTGCCGGTCTGAGATTCAGCACCAGATCACAGACGCCACCTGGAGGTGGCTGACATCCTGGATGTCAGCCAATCCTTTGAAGCCTGCCCCTGCCCACTGATATTATCGCACATTTTATCGTCCAAGGTTTGGATGATAAAATGATAAAAAATAATTTTACACTCTTTTAAATGATTGAAATCTGAATATAAATTTACTCACACAGTATCTGCCTGGTTATACAGTATATACCCGTATCTGCACTATTAAATAACCTAAAATACAGTCAGGTCCAGAAATATTGGGACATCGACACAATTCTAACATCTTTGGCTCTATACACCAGCACAATGGAGTTGGAATGAAACCAACACAATGTGCTTTAACTGCAGACTGTATGCTTTAATTTGAGGGTATGTACATCCAATTCAGATGAACGGTGTAGGACTTACAGCAGTTTGTATATGTGCCTCCCACTTGTTAACCCTTTCGCTGCGGAGGACGCGCTCAGCGCGTCCACCCGCAGGTAACGTTCCTTGCGGTGGACGCGCTGAGCGCGTCCTCTCTTTGGGGCCAGCGTTCGGCCGGGTTCCGGCCGATCGCTGGCCCCCCCGGTGCGGGCTGACATCCTCAATGTCAGCCCAGCACCCGGAACCGCCGCCGGCCTAATTAGGTATCATCGCGGCGGCGCGATGACACCTAATTCAGGCGCCCCCCCCCGCATGTGCGGAGGAGGCGCCTGAAAGGTAGGGGGGGAGGTCCTTCGGACCTCTCTCCCTCCCGATCACCGGCATTGCGGGGGTTAATCCAGGCACCGTTTGGAAGGGCACAGCCTGCCCTTCCTAACGGTACCTGGAATTAACCCCATGGGGGCTGGATCACGAATCGGCGCCGAAAAGCGCCGGTTCGTGATCCTTTCCCGGAGCTGGCCGACATCTTGGATGTCGGCCAAGCTTCCGGAATGCCCCCTGAGGCCTGGCGTCATCGTGCATAGCACGATGACGCCAGTCCTGGAGTTAACCCCTAACTGCCACCAATGGTGGAGATAGGGGGTTCCAATGAACCCCCTATCTCCCGATCCGTGGCAGTTAGGGGTTAATGTTTGATATTGTTGGATCGGCCAGAGCATTGCCGTTCCAACAATACCAAACTTGACTATGAAAAAAAGTTTTTTAAAAAAAATTAAAAATAAAAATAAAAAAATATTTTAAAAAAAATTATAAAAAAAAATAAACAAGTTATTTTTCTTTTTTTTGGTTCGTTCATGCAGCAATATTGTTCCCATTTCAATTATAATGTGAACAATGATGCTGCACTAACGATTTTTGTATGCGGTGCGTTTGTTAAAAATCGCATAATTTTCCCCAAAAAAATGTAACGAGACCCCATCTCTAATTTTTTTAACAAGCGCACCCCATAGAAAATATAACCGCAATTGCTCGCATGTTAAAATGTGAAAAAAAAAACACTTTACACGTTGTAAATTATTGAAAATTCATATTTTATGGCATTTTTTGTTATAATATACAGACAGGTCATGACGTATACATATAATAATGACATATTATGAATCTGCCGAGTCTGACGGAAAGAACGATATATAATATGTCTGGGTCATATACTAAAATAAGCCTTCAAAACACGTTTAAACATGATGAGCAAAATCAGTAAAAATGACCTCAGCACAGAGGCGGGAAATGCCTCAGCAGCGAAAGGGTTAAGGGACCAAAGGTAATGGGACAGAATAATAATCATAAATCAAACTTTCCCTTCTTAATACTTGGTTGCAAATCCTTTGCAGTCAATCACAGCCTGAAGTCTGCAACGCATAGACATCACCAGACGCTGGGTTTCATCCCTGGTGATGCTCTGCCAGGCCTCTACTGCAACTGTCTTCAGTTCCTTCTTGTTCTTGGGGCATTTTCCCTTAATTTTTGTCTTCAGCAAGTGAAATGCATGCTCATTGGGTTTCAGGTCAGGTGATTGACTTGGCCATTGCATAACATTCCACTTCTGTCCCTTAAACTCTTTGGTTGCTTTTGCAGTATGCTTTGGGTCATTGTCCATCTGCACTATGAAGCGCCGTCCAATGAGTTCTGCAGCATTTGGCTGAATGTGAGCAGATAATATTGCCCGAAACACTTCAGAATTCATCCTGCTGCTTTTGTCAGCAGTCACATCATCAATAAATACAAGAGAACCAGTTCCATTGGCAGCCATACATGCTCACGCCATGACACTACCACCACCATGCTTCACTGATGAGGTGGTATGCTTAGGATCATGAGCAGTTCCTTTCCTTCTCCATACTCTTCTCTTCCCATCACTCTGGTACAAGTTAATCTTGGTCTCATCTGTCCATAGGATCTTTTTCCAGAACTGTGAAGGCTTTGTTAGGTGTTGTTTGGCAAACTCTAATCTGGCCTTCCTGTTTTTGAGGCTCACCAATGGTTTACATCTTGTGGTGAACCCTCTGTATTTACTCTGGGGAAGTCTTCTCTTGATTGTTGACTTTGACACACATACACCTACCTCCTGGAGAGTGTTCTTGATCTGGCCAACTGTTGTGAACGGTGTTTTCTTCACCAGGGAAAAAATTCTTCGGTCATCCACCACAGTTGTTTTCCGTGGTCTCCTGGGTCTTTTGGTGTTGCTGAGCTCACCGGTGCGTTCCTTCTTTTTGAGAATGTTCCAAACAGTTGTTTTGGCCACGCCTAATGTTCTTGCTATCTCTCTGATGGGTTTGTTTTGTTTCTTCAGCCTAATGATGGCTTGCTTCACTGATAGTAACAGCTCTTTGGATCTCATCTTGAGAGTTGACAGCAACAGATTCCAAATGCAAATAGCACACTTGAAATGAACTCTGGGCCTTTTATCTGCACATTGTAATTGGGATAATGAGGGAATATCACACACCTGGCCATGGAACAGCTGAGAAGCCAATTGTCCCATTACTTTTGGTCCCTTAACAAGTGGGAGGCACATCTGCAAACTGCTGTAAGTCCTACACCGTTCACCTGAGTTGAATGTACATACCCTCAAATTAAAGCTGACAGTCTGCAGTTAAAGCACATTGTGTTTGTTTCATTCCAACGCCATTGTGGTGGTTTATAGAGCCAAAGATGTTAGAATTGTGTCGATGTCCCAATATTTCTGGACCTGACTGTATGCTTTCATTTCACTAAATTCCAAAAAAAGCCACCAAAATCTTCAGCACCAGGCCCATAGAGATCTTAATCCAGCCCTGGACCGGGGGTACTGGGAGAGGGTGACTGGGAGAGAGTGACTGGGTATAGTGTGAGAGTGGAACTATGCTATATAGGGACAGGGTGACTGGTAGCAGTGGCGTAGCGGGGGGGGACATATGTGTTCATTTTTTTTTATTATATCAGTATTTTGTTAATATACAATACATGTGCTTGTGGTGTAAGGGGGTCAATACTCTACTGGTGGAAGGGAATCAGGGTGTGTTGCCATGCCCACAGGTTGGGAGGTGCACAATTCTTGCCTTGCCCGGGCGCCGACAACCCATGCTACGCCACTGCATGTGACTCCCTCACACCCTGCCCCCTCTTCTACTATGTCTTCTTTTTCTCTAGTCTCAGAGGAGGATGTTTCCGCAGTTCTCATGTCCTCCTGCCCAACCACCTGTCCACTTGACCCCATCCCCTCACATCTTATTCGGTCTGTCCTACCAGTAATTGACCCTGCATTGACTCGTATTTTTAACCTCTCCCGCTCCTCAGGACTCTTCCCCTCTGCATTCAAACATGCTCTGATCACCCTCATTCTAAAGAAGCCATCTTTTGCAAACTTTATTTAATGAACTGCTACAACGACCCCCTGACACCCCAATACAGCTGGACCGGGCACATAGGGCTCTCAGAGGCCGGGGAGCACCATCTGCAGCCCCGCGAGACGTCATTTGCCGAGTCCACCTTTTTTCTTTGAAAGAGGAAGTGATGAGGGCGGCGAGAAATCTACCTACGATAATCTTCGACGGCCACACTTTAGAACTATATCAGGATGTTTCTCGGACTACTCTTCTGGCTAGAAGGGAATTGAAGCCGTTGACGGATCAGCTTTGTGCGCATTCCATACGGTACCTTTGGAGCTACCCGTTCGCCCTTCACGTTCGTTACGAGAACTGACAACTGAGTATTGCTCTGCCTGAAGATGTCCCTGATTTTATGCTCGCTTTGGGTCTCCCCCCTGTTGTTGTTAAAGGATTTTTTAAAGGATCCGAATGCTCCACCGGCCCCGTTGCCTCAACGTCAACCCTGGCGCACAGCACGGCGGGAATGCCGGCACCCCCGGGAAAATCCGCAGGGGGAAACCCCAGACCCCGTAGACCCCCTGTAGAAGGGCTGCTTTCAGATTTTTGTCCATTTATCTTAATTTGTCCTCTTCGGCTCATGGACTAACCCGCACCCTGGTTTTGAACGGGAAGACATGACTCTGATGCTCCTTCCAGATCTCACTGCTATATGTTGCTGCTTCGAACACTACAGTTCACCGTTGTTATTTACAGTTTTGTTTTGCGGTTCAGTATGTTTGGAGAGGATGTCCACCTTCTGCACGTCAGCCACTATACAGTATATAATTTTTTTTTTATCTATACAGATTTTCTGACTTTTGTATGGGACACCCTTCTATGCTGCTCTGGTGCGGGGTAGCCCTCAGCCATCGTTCACACTTGAGTTGTTTTACTGTCCGCTACTTATTATTGCTATAATACGTCTGCCTGGGTGTTCTGCTCTGTAGGATCTTGGTCTGACCCGGAGACCATAGTATTGAAATATATGTAGCGCTGTGTTTAAATTGTCTTTCTGAATTGAAACCATATTGCCACTAGAGGGAGCCAGAGTGTATATGTGTGAAAGACTATGCTGGACTTAAGGACTATATCTCCCAGAAACCCTTGGAGGCAAAGGAAGTGAGCGCACTGGCGCCAGGAAGAGAAGAGCAGCGTGGGCATGAGAGACACTGTCTGGGATCAAGGCCAGATTGAAACATGGAGAGTCAGCGTTATCCAGTGCTGGTGATCGGGGAAGGAGTGTGCATCGTCTTACATTGCATTCCGCTGAGTGATCCCTGTGACAGGCGTGTTCCAGAAGGACCTCGAGTAAGGAGGCCGCGGGCGTAGTAGGAGGCATTCGATTCCTGGCTGAGGAGATTCGGCATCGGGAGTGTGGATTTCGGCAGCAGCACCGGGTTCCAGACGGCAAAGAGAAGGACCTTCTGGCTGAATCATCAGTTCGGGACAAGTTGTTTCGCCGGATGGGTGAGAGGCCTCAGGCCTACAGCCTCCATAACAGTGCACACTTATCATTGCTTCAAATTTAAGGGCCCCAACGTTGACTAGTCGAAGATATTTTTGTTCATCCACTGGCCAGTGGACTTAGTACCCGGGTACCCTAGGAAATAGTTTAACGAGTATCTTTTTGTGAGCGGGACTAAAGACCAAAAAGGACTGAGGGCCTTATCGATCGTTATCACCATTTTATGCAGTTACGTTACTTAATGCAGTCCGATTTATTTCATGCTTACAGTATATGTGTACTTATTGCCTTTTTATTACTTCAGTAAAGTATAACTTTGAAAAATACAAATTGGTGTGCTGGTGTACAGTGAATTGTTAGTGCGGTGAGACTATCCTGGGTTTATTCAGCGGCTCCTCCGGGGGTGAGTGCTACACGTGGGGGCTCGTCTGCGATTTCTGTCTCAGAGTATACCGCAGATAACTGATTAATATGGATCCAGTCACAGCAACAGAGTGCTGCAGGGAACAAAATGGCCAACTAGGGTTAAGTGTAGTCATGGACATTCCCGCAGACACTTGGGCAGAAGACCAGATTTGCCGGGCTGTGGCTGCACTGGCACCTGATCATCGGGGGTTAATAATTGACATCAAAGTGAACCCAGAGACTTCTCACACCTATGTTCTTTGGAGAAAGGGTGTTCCGGTGTGTTTTCAGGGCGCGAGCATGCAACTGGCCGACTATGTGGAAGTTTGTTTGATCCAGCCAAATAAGCCACGTGACAATCCCGAGAACGTTCCTGTGTCAAGCCCACTGGCCATGATCGGGCCGGAGTTCATTGCTGCCATTGGAGACCTTGTATCTAAGTGTCCAGAGGGCAAACCCTCCTTACACCAACTGCGGCTATCGAAGGTTAAGGAATTTCTCAGGAAACGCGCCAACACTGGCAGGAGAAGAAACCTTTGAGGAGTGGGTGAAACAGGCGATGCAGGCTCTAGATGAGTGGGACGTCCCTGAAGCTCAGAAGAAACAGAGAATTACTGAGAGAGCTTGAAAGGGCCCGCCTCAGAAGCCGTCAGAAATCTGAAACTGAGTAAGCAAGACTGTACTGCCTTAGATTATCTAAACATTTTGCAGGAAGTCTTCGGGCGGCCGGAAAAGGCTGCTGAGCTCATGTACCAGTACGAACACACCTATCAGCAAAAAGGGGAAAAGATGACAGACTACATGAGGCGTCTGGATAAAATATTGCACCAAATACTTCTTAAGAAGGGGGCAGACCCTGCTGCAGTAGACCAAATCAGAATTCGGCAGATATTGAGGGGTGCCCAACCTTTAGACCAGTGTTTCCCAAACCTGTTCTCGGGACCCTCAACCAGGCCAGATTTTGCAGATCACCTTGGGGAAAAGCAGACTGAATTCTGCAATCACTGCGCAGCAAATCATATTGCCTGTGCTTCAGATATCTTGCAAACCTGGCCAGGCAGTGGGTCCTGAGAACAGGTTTTGTAAACACTGCTTTAGACCCTGTGATGTTGCAGCTGAAGACTAGAGAATGCAGAGAGTTGAAGTACCTAGAACTGATTCAACTGTTCGGGAAGAAGAGGCTCTTCTAGAAGAGAAATTCTTAAGAAGGGGAGACAAGGCTTATGCCCAACCCGTGAGACATAAAGAATGTTTGCCTGGTGAGGACGATTCGATAGATGCCTATGGGTCTGAAATCGACAGACAAGAGCCGTTTACTGTCCTTGTGCCTTCAGACAATACTGCCAAAGAGTCAACTATTCAGGCTTATGGTGAGATACAAGAGACTGTCAAGAAAGTACAAGAAGCTCAAGCTGAATTGGAACAGGCACATACAGATCTGTGCCGAGTAATTTTGAAGGTGGCAGAGACAGACTAATATGCAAATCTTCCTAACAGACATGTGGACTACAGGAGTTGCTGTGGCCTCTGACAGGGGGCCGTCAAATGAGTCACTTGGAAAAAATGTGCTTCCGCCTTCGAAGAAAAGATGCTTTGGCTGCGGAGAAATGGGTCATTTCAGGGCCCAGTGCCCAAAAAGAAGGCCTGAGAGAAAACCGGTTGAAGAGCTCTTAAATGCCTTGGAGGAACTGTTGTCTACCTCACAGGTGGAAAACTACAGAGGACCCTGGTGAGGGAGCAAACTAGGTGCCCAGCTGCTGAAAACCAATCCAACCTCCAAGTTTGGAAAGAAAGACTGGGAGGGCCCAGACCCGCACCGAAAGCTTTGCCTGCCAGGATTAAAAGATCCCCTCCCTTGGTGTTCGATCCTATGTCACGGGAAAACAATGCACAACCGCAATCCTCACGAATCAGAAAGAAGGTTAGAGTACAACGAACTGGGTCCATACCTCCTATTACTATGAGAAAGTTCTCTGATCAGTTGATAGGTCTTTCGCCCATCATTCCAATCCAAGTGGAAGGGATCTACACCAAGGCTCTGTTAGACTCGGGTGCTCAAGTAACGTTGATGTATCGAGATTTCTATGAGCAGCATTTGAAGCCTATACCCCTGAAGGAGTTAAAAGACCTTGAAATATGGGGTATTGGAATTGAGAGGCTTCCCTATGATGGATATCTACAGGTGAAGTTGGAGTTTGGCTCGGAGGTCGTCGGACAGTCAGGAGGCTGTGACGCGTTGGCCATTGTGTGTCCTCATCCTTTGGGGGCTAACCGAAGTTCTATGATAGTGGAGACGAACAATGACCTGTCCTGGTGAGACGTCTTCTAACCCCGATAGTAATGGAAGAAAGTCCTACTAAAGAAGTGCATCCGATGTTACGTCCGGTCTACCAAAGAATGGTCGAAGAAAAGAGGGCACCTGCCGAAGTGGGGCGTTTGTGGAGATTGTAGAACCTTCTCTGTTCCTCCCAATCGGGAGAAGTGACTAGTTTCCGGGCTTCAGTCAAGTTGAACGGATCACAACCGGGCCCCTATGTGGTTCTGGAAACTGATCCTTGTAATGGGAGTGAATCTGCTGTAGAAGTAATCCCTGAAATAATTTCCACACAAGCTTTAAAACGGACACGTGGAGGGGGGCGTGGCCGGCTACCAACAGAGGAGGACGTGCTGTCATGGAGCTCCGTCCGTTCTTTCTTCCTAGGGACAAATAGATGACACTACCCGCAATACTTTTGACACTGCTGATCCCTGGGAGGCTGGCCATCGGTTCAGGACTGTCCAGAGCCCGTTGAGTCCCCCGCTCCAGACGAGAGACATCCCTGGCAGCTGCTGCTTGGTAGCGAAAACGTGGTGCCGGTGGCCTTTTTTTTTATGACAAACTTTTTTTTATTCAAAATGTTTTTATTTTGATAAGCCAGCAGTGTTACAACAGAAGCAAAGACAGTACATCCACAAAAGACATCACAGGGTCAATAGTCACACAGGCCTGAGACCACAGAGTTACATCCGTAATGTGAGCAGGACAAGCTACAGAAAAAGAAGGTAGGGAAGAGGGGACAGCACAATACTTCAACCACAGACCTGCAGATGGTGATCAAAAAACTAAATAAAAAAAATAATACTAAATTGGGGGGGGGGGAGAACGGCATTGACCTTTTCCGTGACGTTCCTGGCACACTCCCGAAGGAGGCCATGGAAGGCCGGCGGCCATTTTGAGGCCTATTACTGGGCATCAGATGACTCAGGACTCTGACCTAATGGAGGCGGCAGACAGACCGCGGTATAGCAGCGGGATGGACCCCCTCTACCCACTGGAGGTGGGGGGGATTTTCTTTCCGGCCTACATGCCTGCTTACAGATGATGGCGGGAGAGGATGCAGAAGGCCCAATCACAAAAGGCTTTTGGCGCAAGCTGATGGCGGCGTTTCGAGGCTGTCAGGAGGAGGTGACCCACCTACCTGGTACTGACCCGGTGGAGAGAGACATCGGAGACAGCGATACAGACCACCTCCGCGGATCCTGGTATTGAGTGCTCTTGGGGTGAATGGGACCTGCGTGCCTAGGGAGATGGCGGTGCTGACGAGCCAGGGGCTGGAGGCTCCCCCTTGCCGACCTGGGAAGAATAGCCCTCCACAGCTGACTGCCTGGATGGCGCTGAAGTGTCCGCCGAGATCTGGCTCAGCCCTGACGCGATCTTCTGGAGGTGGAGATTGCTGTGCGGTTTGGGCCTTGCTGAGGTCTGCAGCCCTTTTTCGTGGTGGCGTGAGAGCGGAGACCGGATGCTCTGGCTTGATGAGAAATCTCTAGCATTGATTTCTGAGTTTCCCCGATTACAGGAGTTTCTCCCCAGTTATTTCCCCCTCCCCTCCACATCCAGAGACGAAGTATACAATTTTTGAGGATGTTCTGCCCTTTTAGATTTTCTCCCTTGCCCCAGTCCCCCCCTTTTCTCACGAGCAGAGTGTCTTTATTTCAAGGTGCTTAACTACCCTTTATGTGAAACCCCCCCCCCCCTTTATAAGAGTTCCTGATGACTTTGACGCCGAAGATCCCCGGCTGGGGATCACCTAGACTTTTGCGTTACCCCTTCCCTTTTATCTGATATATATCACTGAGACCCCCCTATGTCGTATCTCTGACAGTTTTGGATGGTCCTACGTGGCCCTTACTTTACTCTGTTTGTACACAGACTTATTTACCAAATAAAAAATTTAAATAAAAAAAAAAACAAACGGACACGTGGAAGAGATTCCGTCAGTGTATGTAATGTTTCGGACTCTCCAATAATCCTGAAAGCAAGGATGCCCATCAGGCAAGTGGCCTCTGTTACGCCTCTCTCCCCTACTGAATATGGGGGGGACGAATAAAGAGATTTCGGCTGAACGGTTCTATCCCAAAGACGCTCCTATCTCGTTTGACTGGAAGAAGTGACTTCAGTCTCAGATCCGAAAGTGGAAAGATTTGTTCTCCAAGGATGAGTTCGACGTGGGATGTGCTAAGAGTACTGAACATCGCATTCGGCTTCAGGATGACAAGCCTTTCCGAGAAAGGGCAAGACTGGTTCCTTTGGGAGACTTTGATGATCTACGAGAACAGTTGGCTGAACTACAGAGAACTAAAGTAATTTAAGAATCTAGAAGTCCCTATGCTTCTCCCATTGTGGTGGTTCGCAAGAAAAACGGTTCTATTCGCCTGTGTATAGACTATCGCACACTAAATCAAAGAACCATTCCTGACCAGTATGCTACTCCTTGAATAGAAGATGCCCTACAGTGTTTGTCTGTAGCAAAGTGGTTTAGTGTGTTAGACCTGCGAAGTGGGTATCATCGGATACCAATGCATCCAGAAGACAAAGAGAAGACTGCGTTCATTTGTCCGCTGGGATTCTTCGCGTTCAATAGAATGCCCCAAGGTCTCACGGGAGCTCCCGTCACGTTCCAAAGGTTAATGGAGAAGACGGTTGGAGACATGAACCTGATTGAAGTACTAGTGTATCTGGATGACTTTTTTTTCGGAAGAACCTTGGAAGAGCATGAGCAGCGGTCGGAGAAGGTCTTGAAGCGGCTCCATGAAGAGGGGTTGAGACTGTCCTTAGAGAAGTGTCAATTCTGTTTACCCTTAGTCACGTATCTGGGACACGTCGTCTTGGCTGAAGGCATCTCGACGGACCCTCAAAAGTCGGATGCTGTGGCTTCCTCGCCTAGACCTCGGAATGTTACCGAACTTTGATCCTTCCTGGGATTCTGCTCGTACTATAGAAGATTTGTGGGAGGATTTGCCAAGATAGCTCAGCCTTTGAACAAGCTCCTGCGACCGGAGGAAATAGGAGAAGAATCATGGCCCTCTAATCGAAGTTCGTCTACTCAAGGGCCTAGGAAGGCTTGTGAATCGATCCAAGAAGAGTGGACTCAACAGTGTGAAAGAGCCTTCATGAAGTTGAAGGAGAGTCTAACCCGGGCCCCTGTCCTTGCCTACGCTGATCCTTCCAAGCCATATGAATTACATGTGGATGCCAGCAGAGAGGGGCTAGGGGGGTTACTGTACCAAGAATATGATGGTCTCCTGAGGCCTGTGGCGTATGTAAGTCGAAGCCTTACTCCTTCGGAGAAGAACTATCCCACTCACAAGTTGGAGTTCTTAGCCTTGAAGTGGGCGGTAGTGGACAAACTAAAAGATTATCTGTATGGGGCTGATTTTGTGATAAAGACCAACAACAATCCTCTTACGTACATCCTTACTACTGCAAAACTGGATGCAACGGGACACCGGTGGTTGGCTGCTTTATCAGGATTCCGGTTTAGCCTTAAGTATCGCCCTGGGGTCAATAATCGTGATGCAGATGCTTTTCCAAGCAGGCTCCATAACGCAGAGTGGACTCATGTCAAGGTGCAGAACGCCGGATCAAAGGAGTGATTGGGGCAGAGGCTATAGGAGTTATGGCTGCGGGCGTTCCCGAATTTTATTGTAATCCCACACAGTTGAGGTGAAAGCCTACCTACTCTAACAAAACAGGACCTGAGAGCATTTCAAACTGAGAATCCTCTGATTGGATTGACAATTACAGCTATGAAGACGAATCAAATGCAGATGCTTTTCCAAGCAGGCTCCATAACACAGAGTGGACTCATGTCAAGGGGCAGAACGTCGGATCAAAGGAGTGATTGGGGCAGAGGCTATAGGAGTTATGGCTGCGGGCGTTCCCGAATTTTATTGTAATCTCACACAGTTGAGGTGAAAGCCTACCTACTCTAACAAAACAGGACCTGAGAGCATTTCAAACTGAGAATCCTCTGATTGGATTGACAATTACAGCTATGAAGTCGAATCAAAAGGGATTTCTGCTGACCAATTCCCCTGAGAAAGCCCGTTTAGTTTATAAAGAGTGGGTGCGATTAAAGTTGTTGGGATGGTCTACCGAAGGGGCCCCTCAAATAATGCTGAGGAGACGCAACAATTGTTCCTCCCAGAGAAACACAGGGAAGAGGTATTGAGAGCACTGCATGATGATCATGGACACTTGGAAGCTGAAAGAACTTTTAAACTAGTGCGAGACAGATTCTATTGGCCCTGCATGAGAACTGAAGTTGAAAGTTACTGTCATTCGTGTCTGAGGTGTATTCAGAGGAAGACATTGCCAACTAGAACTGCTCCAATGAGCCACCTGCAAAGTCAAGGACCCATGGACTTGGTGTGCATTGATTTCCTGTGCTTAGAGCCTGACACTAGTGGGCAAGGGAATATCTTAGTGGTGACCGATCATTTCACCCGTTATGCTCAAGCGCTCTCTACCAAAGATCAACGTGCTCCTACTGTGGCAAACGTTTTAGTGGAAAAGTTCTTTGTTCATTATGGCCTACCACAGAAAATTCACTCAGATCAAGGCAGAGACTTTGAAAGGCAACTTGTCGGGCAGTTGTTAGATCTGCTGGGAATACAGAAAACTCGAATTTCCCCTTATCACCCCCAAGGTGATGCTCAACCAGAGAGGTTTAATCGCACTCTGCTTAATATGTTAGGAACGTTGTCCACTAAAGAAAAGCAAAATTTGAGTCGTCACATATCTACGCTGGTGCACGCGTATAACAGTACTGAGAGCGATGCTACTGGATACTCACCTTACCGTCTCATGTTCGGAAGAGAAGCTTGGCTGCCGGTAGACTTAGCTTTTGGCCTATCTCTTGATCAGACGTCTGTCACTTCCTACAGAAATTATGTGGACAGACTCCAGAGAAACTTAGCATCTGCGTTTGAACAAGCTTGTTTGACTTCAGAGAAATAAACGGAACTACAATTTGAGGGTTCGAGTACAGGACTTACAACCCGGTGATAGGGCTTTGTTGAAAATTTGGGTGTGTCTGCAAGGCACAAGCTGGCTGATAGATGGAGTTCTCAAATCTATATTGTCTGCAAGCAATTGCTTGGTTTGCCTGTATACCAAATTCGTCCGGATGGAAAGGCCGGGCCTCTAAAGAACTGGCGCAGGAATCATATGTTACCTTTGAGAGAGGCAGTGCGGATACCAGTTGGAGGCAAACCCTCTTTGGATGATCCACCTATTTCTCGTCCGGCTCCTGTTACTCAGTCTCAACGGTTCTGTTCTGTTGGAGAAAGTGAGAACAGCGAAGAAGGAAGTTTGTGTCTGGATTGGGTGTGTCTACCTGAGCCTGAAGATGCTAATCTGGCCTCTGATCAGTGTGCAAGTAGTCTGAGACCTGATGCCCCCGAGTTCAGACCTGAAATACCTGAAGTTCCAGAAGATGTATCTGTAGATTACAGTTCTATGCCTTCATTAGAAGGTTCGTACTCCGAAGATGTATCTGCTCCGATTGTGGAAGAGAGAATTGAGCCTGTAAAATTTACTCTCCTGCCTGAAGAGGATACTACTGAATCCGAGCCAAAACGTTCAATATGACCCCCTCAGAGACTCACGTATGACTCACCAGGACATAGCACAGAAGAAACTGTTACAACTGTGCAAAGGTTGCCCGAAGTGTCTGCCCTACTTGTAGAAGTGTCTAGGGATCTGAGTCTAATAGAGGATGCTTATCTGGCTCATTTGATATCTGCTGTCGAACCTGAATGCATTGGTTAATGTGGAAATTGTTTATGTTATGTATGATCGAAGTATATTGCACGCCTTTGGAGGGACCCAAGAGTTTGGGGGTAGAGAGTGTAGCACTGTGTTTAAATTGTCTTTCTGAATTGAAACAATATTGCCACTAGAGGGAGCCAGAGTGTATATGTGTGAAAGACTATGCTGGACTTAAGGACTGTATCTCCCAGAAACCCTTGGAGGCAAAGGAAGTGAGCGCACTCGCACCAGGAAGAGAAGAGCATCGTGTGCAGCGTGGGCAGAATGAGCAGAGCAGCGTATGTAGTGCGTCGCATGAGAGACACTGTCTGGGATCAAGGCCAGATTGGAACGTGGAGAGTTGGCGTTATCCAGTGCTGGTGATCGGGGAAGGAGTGTGCATCGTCTTACATTGCATTCCGCTGAGTGATCCCTGTGACAGGCGTGTTCCAGAAGGACCTCGAGTAAGAAGGCCGCTGACGTAGCGGGCGGCATTCGATTCCTGGCTGAGGAGATTCGGCATCGAGAGTGTGGATTTCGGCAGCACCGGGTTCCAGACAGCAAAGAGAAGGACCTTCTGGCCGAGTCATCCGTTCGTTTGGCCGGATGGGTGAGAGGCCTCAGGCCTACAGCTTCCATAACAGTGCGCACTTATCATTGCTTCAAATTTAAGGGCCCCAACGTTGACTAGTTGAAGATATTTTTGTTCATCCACTGGCCAGTGGACTTAGTACCCGGGTACCCTAGGAAATAGTTTAACGAGTATCTTTTTGTTAGCGGGACTTATCGATCGTTATCCACCATTTTATGCAGTTACGCTACGTAATACAGTCCGATTTATTTCATGCTTACCGTATATGTGTACTTATTGCCTTTTATTACTTCAGTAAAGTATAACTTAGAAAAATCCATAACGGTGTGCTGGTGTACGGTGAATTGTTAGTGCGGTGAGACTATCCTGGGTTTATTCAACGGCTCCTGGGGGGGTGAGTGCTACATATATTTAAGTTTTTATGCTTTGTTCTTGCATGTTTTTATTCCCTGACCCTGTTATCTGCCTTGTGCCGCCACCCCCCCCCCCACGCAGTGCTATGTATATCTTGTCTCGACTGGACAGTTTGTCCTACGACCATTTTGATCTTTTTTAACCCGTAAGGGTCTTGGCCCTATTTGGGCCTGTGCATCAATGCGCTCTGTTTATTTGTTATTTTTCCTTACGGTGTGCTTTTACCCACCAAGACCAACACGCTTCCAGTTGCTACTTATAGGCGCTCCCTCGGGGGGGGGGTGCGAGAGTTGAGCTGTATGATGCATGTTCTGCTCCGGCTCTGACATGCTCTCAGCCATATCTAGCCTGCGGATAATTACTCTCAATGTGAGAGGTTTAAATCATCTAGCTAAATGACGCACTGGCTCTCCAGGACTTGCAGCGCATGGGAGGAGAAGTGGTGTTTCTTCAGGAAACGCACTTTCGCACCGGCGCTGCTTCACGTTTGTACTCTCGTTACTACACACAATGTTATTATAGCACCTTCCAGAAGTCCATATCCAGAGGGGTGGCGATTTTGCTCGCAACCTATGTCCCGTTCACGCTCCATGCACAATGCTCAGACCCAAATGGGCGATATCTGTTTGTGAAAGGCCTACTCGGGTCTACGCCTGTGACTCTGGCCAACTTTTACCTTCCTAACACTAAACAATGCACACTGTTGGATAGGGTCTTAGCGAAATTAGAAAACATTTCTGAGGGGATATTGATATGCGGTGGCAATTTTAATATTTCACCTGATTTGCCTGGAGAGGCGGCCCTGGCAGCAGCGCCTGTGCCTGTCTCTAAGAGACATCAGTTTATTCAGCTTCTACATACTGGCCGCCTTGTTGACTGCTGGTGAGCTATGCACCCTGTAGGACGAGACTACACCTTTTAATTGGCTGCAGCAAAGGTGTATTCTCGTCTGGATCTATTTCTAATGAGACATCATGAATTACATTTAATCCGGTCAATCCATATAGGGAATATCACATGGTCTGATCATGCCGCAGTATTCCTATCCCTTTCTCTCCCGGACCTTTCTTGCAGGTCTTTTCAATGGCGTTTGAATGACACGGTACTCCAAGATGGGTTGGAATGGGACTGTGTTGCTAAGGTTATCACTCAATATTTTGAAGATAATGACACGGAAGACGTGACGGCCCCTATACTTTGGGAAGCCCATAAATGTGTTGTATGCGGAACCATTATACAAATAGGAGCACGACGGAAACGAGACAAGACTTTTAAGATCCAGACTATACTCGCAAAGATCCAGGCTATTGAGACATTACACAAGGCCACGGCCTCGGTAGAGCATTATACGGCATTGGTGGCGTTGAGAGCTCGCTCGTAGCTCGCTGTTGCTAACGAAACATTCATTTTATGTACACAGCAATAAATGTGGCAAATTGCTGGCCAGGGCCCTGCGGCATAAATATCAAGCTACCTATATTCCTAAATTGAAATCTCCATCTGGCCGTATACTGTCTCTAAATTAAGATATAATAGATCAGTTCACCACTTATCAGTCCCTGTATTCCCTCAGATCAGTCCCACCATCCCGTCAAGACTTGTTTAACTATTTAGATAAATCACTCCAAACGTCAATTTCCCCGACTGATGTGGAAGCTGTAGATGTCCCTTTTACTATGGAGGAGTTGGCTGCAGCTCTCAAGCCCACTCCTTCAGGCAAGAGCCCCGGGCCTGATGGCTTTTCAGTAGCTTACTACATAACGTTTTTGCCTTCCCTGGGTCCTCGTCTCCTTGCTTCCCTGAATGCCCTGGATGGGAGAGTACAACTCCCGGGATCTGCGCTCCAGGTGATGATTGCTCTCATCCCCAAACCTGGAAAAGACCCTTTATTTTGTAAAAACTATCTCCTATTTCTCTAATAAACACTGATGTTAAACTCATGGCGAAGATAATGGCTATGCGCTTAAACCCTTTCCTCCCCTCCTTAATACACCCTGACCAGGTTGGCTTTGTCCCGCGAGCAGTGCCCGTGATAACACCCTTAGGGCCATTAATATGATATATAGAGCACAGTCTTTTTGCACACCAATGGTTCTTCTCTCTGTGGACGCCAAAAAGGCGTTCGACAGAGTAGATAGGACATTTCTGTTAGCAGTTTTGAAAAAATTTGGCCTGGGCCCTAGATGGATGACGTGGGTCTCTGCAATGTATACAAACCCGACAGCGGTCCTGCGAGTCAATGGGGTTCTCTAGGACCCGGTGTCTATTAGGAATGGCACACGCCAGGGATGCCCTTTGTCTCCTCTTCTCTTTATTTTAGCCCTAGAACCGTTCCTCCAGCGAATTAGAGACGATGATGACATCAAGGGTATGAGGAAACACTAAAGAGACATTTACATATGAGTTTACAGAGGAGGAGGTTCTACAGCAGCTGTCTAAAGTAAAGACAAATAAGTCAATGGGGCCTGATGGGATCCACCCTAAGTTATTAAAAGAGCTCAGTGGTGTAATAGCAAAACCGTTAACGGGAGTCATCCCAGAAGACTGGAAATTAGCAAATGTTGTGCCCATTTACAAGAAGGGTAGTAGGAAGGAATCAGGGGAACTATAGGCCAGTTAGTCTTACGTCAGTAGTGGGGAAATTAATGGAAACCATGTTAAAGGAAAGGCTTGTTGAACATCTAAAAACACATAGATTACAAGATCACAAACAACATGGGTTTACCTCAGGGAGATCATGCCAAACTAATCTTATTGATTTTTTTGATTGGGTAGCAAAAATAATAGACAAAGGTGGTGCAGTAGACATTGCTTATTTAGATTTCAGTAAGGCTTTTGATACTGTTCCGCATAGAAGGCTTATCAATAAATTGCAATCTTTGAGCTTGGATTCCAATATTGCTGAATGGATTAGGCAGTGGCTGAGTGACAGGCAACAGAGGGTTGTGGTAAATGGAGTTTATTTGGCGCAAGGTCTTGTTACCAGTGGGGTACCTCAGGGGTCAGTACTTGGACCCATTCTCTTTAATATTTTTATTAGTGATATTGTGGATGGTATTAATGGTAAAGTATGTCTTTTTGCTGATGACACAAAGATTTGCAACAGGGATGACGTTCCTGGAGGGATCAGCCAAATGACAAATGATTTAGGTAAACTAAAAAAATGGTCGGAGCTGTGGCAATTGAGTTTTAATGTGGATAAGTGCAAGATAATGCACCTGGGGCGTAAAAACCCAGGGGCTGAATATAGAATATTTGATACAGTCCTAACCTCAACATCTGAGGAAAGAGATTTAGGGGTTATTATTGCAGAGGATCTAAGGGTAAGTAGTCAAAGTAATAGAGCAGCAGGAAATGCTAGCAGATTGCTTGGTTGTGTAGGGAGAGGTATTAGCAGTAGGAAAAGGGAAGTGCTCATGCCACTGTACAGAGCACTGGTGAGACCTCACTTGGAGTACTGTGTGCAGTACTGGAGACTCTATCTCCAGAAGGATATAGACACCTTAGAGAGAGTTCAGAGAAAAGCTACTAAAATGGTGTACGGCTTGAAGGAGAAAAGTTACCAGGAAAGGCTTAATGATCTTAACTAGGGATGAGCCGAACACCCCCGAGTTCGGTTCGTATTCGAACCCGAACTTTCCAAATGTTCGAATCCGAACTCGAACTCAATACAAGTCAATGGGGCTGAAAATTCGATTTTTAGAGTGCCCTCCAAGAGGGCATATATGCTAGATATTTGCCATAAAAGGTGTATGGGGGTCCGGGTAGTGCCCTGGGGACAGGAAACTGTAACATTGGGGGCTTCCAACCTTACCTGTGTGCTTGAGGGCAGCATGTCTGATGCTGCTCGCTGACCAACACCCGGTTTAAATGGAGACAGGCAGGGAGGTGGCTGCATGAGGCGCGGCCTGAGTGGGGGGGCGCGGTCTGGTGAAGGTCTTTAAAAACCTTCAGTTAGTTCTCAGCAGTGCATGGTTATCCATACCTGAGCTCCTTGAACCTGAATTCTATTGTGATTTAACCTGTTATTGACCTCTGCTTGTTTTATGACTATTCTGCCTTCCGTTGCCCTAGACTATTTTCTTGTACTACGCTACTGCACTGATATCGACCCGGCTATTCCATTTGACTATTCTATACTCTGTATTCCTGATTCTGGCTCATCTGAGTACCCCCGTGTTGCTAACCTGGTTTTGTTACAACATTGTCTTTTGCTTAACCCTTTTCTGTCTAGCTAGTTTACCTGGCCAATTCTAAGGACCAGACAGTTAGGGATTCTTCACGGCTACTCTGTTGGTAGCTTTTGGGCTCTGTGGAGTGTTGGGCGTTAAGTACTGCGTGGTGGGATCTGGGAACCGTGACATTACGATCTGGCAAATATGGATCCCACAGACTTAACACAGCATTTGAGTAACTTTGTATCCTGACAGGATGAGCAGGACCATAGGATGGATCAGTTTGCTCTTGCCTTACAAACTATCCTGACTCGCACTGCTCACCTCGAACCAGCTGGGGTTGTACCCCCGCTTGCTATACCTGTGTCCCCTGTCGTTCAGACATCCCAGGTACACATGACCGCTCCTATGAGGTTTGACGGTACTCCCTCGGAGTGCCGGGGATTTTTGGTCCATGTGGATATTCATTTTAAATTAAATCCACAAATGTTTTTCACTGACATAGCCAAAGTGGGGTTCATTATTAACCATCTGTCTGGCAGAGCGTTGACATGGGCGAATCCTTTATGGGAGGCAGAGAAGCCTATCGTACGGGATTATAAAACATTCATAGCCGAGTTAAAACGTACATTTAATCCTACCAGAAAGGCCAAGGTAGCTGGCAAATCCTTGTTCCGCATACGTCAAGGGAACAGGACTGTGTCTGATTATGCCATAGAATTTAAAACATTGGTTTCTGATGTGAACTGGACAAATGAGACTCTGGCTCTGGCTTTTATGGAGGGGTTATCAGAATCATTGATGCATGAATTGGCTCCACGTAAACTACCTGAGGTATTGTGTGAACTCATTGATTATTGTATAGATCTGGATGATCAGATAAGGGACAGAAGAACTCAAAGAGAGAAACCTAAGAGACCGTTATCTAGGTTGGCCCCTGTCTTTCAGGCACCACCCAGAGAGTTATCTCCTCCCTCTGAGCCTATGCAACTAGGCCACACTAGGCTTACAGAGGAAGAGAGAACAAGGCGTTTTCGTGAGGGATTGTGCCTGTATTGTGGTTTAGAAGGACATTTACGATTTCAATGTCCCACTCGCCCTAGAATGCATGATAAGTCGGAAAACTACCGCACCTAAGGCAGCTGAGGAGACAGGCCTTGGGTGTGACGTGCATGTCTCCTGTCAAAGACACTAAACTTTTGTTACCAGTGTCCGTGGCTTGGGAGACCAAAACCACGCATACTACCGCTTTTGTTGATTCTGGGGCTGCTGGTAACTTTATCGATGTTGAATACGCTTCTTCCATTTCTCTACCTCTGGTTGTAAGAGAGACGCCCTTAGCCGTCGAAGCCATAGACGGCAGACCGTTATCCTGCCCTAGGATTACTCACGATACGGTTACAGTGGTTCTTACCACTGGTCTCATGCATAAAGAAGAAATCATATTTCAGGTTATCCGTTCACCTTCCAATCCTGTTGTGCTTGGTTTCCCTTGGTTGGTGGAACATAATCCTGTTATTGATTGGGCTAAGGGAGAGATACTGTCTTGGAGTCCTGCTTGTTTTGGGACTTGTTTAATACCCATTCAGCATGTTGGTGCCCTGAATACACCTACAGCTCCTCCATTGTCTACAGAGGTTCCTGACCAGTATGCCAACCTCAGGGCTGTATTTGATAAAAGAGAGGCAGAGAAATTACCTCCACATAGACCATATGATTGCGCCATAGATATTCATCCAGGTACCATGCCTCCTCGAGGCAAAGTATATCCTCTTTCCATAAAAGAGAACCAAATCATGGAAGAGTACATAAAGGAGAATTTGGAGAGAGGTTTTATCCGACATTCCTCTTCTCCAGCAGGGGCTGGGTTCTTTTTTGTGTCTAAAAAAGAAGGAGATTTACGCCCGTGTATCGATTATAGGGGGCTTAACAAGATCACCATCAAGAACGTGTACCCTATCCCTCTCATATCAGAACTGTTCGACAGGTTAAGGGGATCAGCAGTATACACTAAACTCGATTTAAGAGGGGCTTACAACCTGATACGTATAAAAGAAGGGCATGAGTGGAAAACAGAATTTAACACCAAGAGTGGGCATTATGAATATTTGGTCATGAGTTTCGGTCTTTGTAATGCTCCAGCGGTATTCCAAGATTTTATTAATGATGTGCTCAGAGATTTCTTGCAAACCTTTCTTATAGTATACCTAGACGATATATTGATTTACTCTCCCGATCTGAAAACCCACCATGAACATGTCAGACAGGTATTAGCAAAATTACTGGACAATGGTCTTTATTGCAAACTGGCGAAGTGTTTATTCGACATTACTTATGTAAAATTTCTTGGGTACATTATCACTCCAGAAGGTTTTGAGATGGATCCTTCCAAACTCACGGCCATCTCAGAATGGCCTCTCCCTCAAGGTCTCAAAGCCATACAGAGGTTCCTCGGGTTTTCCAACTATTATAGGAGATTTATCAAGAATTATTCCACTGTAGCCTCTCCTATCATTAATATGACACGTAAAGGTCTGAAGAACCAGGTCTGGTCTTCACAATCCAAGCAGGCATTCGAAGCTCTCAAACAGGCTTTCACTTCCGCTCCCGTGTTACGGCATCCTGATCCCAGGATTCCGTTTGTTCTTGAGGTTGATGCTTCCGAGATAGGCATTGGGGCTGTCCAGTCTCAAAGAGAGTCTCCAGGGAAACCTCTACATCCTTGTGGGTTCTTTTCAAGAAAATTATCACCAGCAGAACGCAATTATGATATCGGTAACAGAGAATTGCTTGCTATTGTGTCTGCCCTGTCAGAATGGAGACATTTGTTGGAAGGTACTCTTGACCCTTTGTTGATAATCACTGATCATAAGAACCTTACGTACATCGGGGATGCTAAACGTTTGAACTCGAGACAGGCCAGGTGGTCATTGCTACTGTCTCGGTTTAATTTTGTATTGACTTACAGACCAGGTGACCGCAATGTAAAGACTGATGCCTTATCTCGTCAATATGACCCGTATGAATCAAATACACAAGACCACAATCCTATAGTCCCTCCTGAACGTATTGTGGCTTCCACGGTTTTGTCCGTCTCCTCGCCTTTCCTGGAACGCCTCCAGGCAGCTCAAGTGGGGGCTCCACCTGACAAGCCTCCAGATATGTTGTTTGTACCTGAAAAGGAAAGACAAGAATTTCTCATAATGTTTCATGATTCTAAACCAGCAGGTCATCCTGGTATTACTAAGACTTTTACCAGTATCTCCAGACAGTTCTGGTGGCCTACCAGGGGACAGGACGTACGTCTGTTTGTTTTGGCTTGTCAAGTCTGTGCCAGAAGCAAAACCAGTAAAACCTTGCATGTCGGTCTATTGCAGCCTTTAGCCACGCCTAAGAGGCCTTGGTCTCATCTATCTATGGATTTTATTGTGGACTTGCCGAAGTCCAAGGGTCATACTGTGGTTCTGACAGTTGTAGACCGCTTCTCCAAAATGGCTCATTTTGTCCCTTTACCTAAGCTTCCTACAGCCAAAGAACTAGCGGTTGTCTTTGCTAGAGAGATTGTACGAATACATGGGGTTCCGTCTGAAATAGTCTCTGACAGAGGAGCTCAGTTCGTCTCTCGTTTCTGGAGGGATTTCTGTGCGGAGATAGGGGTGCGATTGGCCTTCTCTTCAGCATATCATCCACAAACCAATGGGGCAGCAGAGAGGGCAAATCAGGGTCTCGAGCAGTACATACGTTGCTTTACCACACAACAACAAGACAATTGGTCGGAGTTGTTGCCCTGGGCTGAGTATGCACGTAATAACGCCGTTAATGAGACCACTGGCCACTCTCCTTTTTCTGCCATCTATGGTTTTTTCCCTCCGGCTCTACCGCTTCAGTTTGCTAAACAGGCCATCCCGGCTCTCGATGAAAATCTCACTCAACTACAAGAGATTTGGAGACAGATTCGCGACAACATGGAGCGCAATGTTGCCGTCCAGAAACGCAAGGCTGACAGGCATAGGTTACAAGCTACTTCCTATAACGTGGGGGATAGAGTTTGGTTGTCCACTAGGAACATGAAGTTGCGGGTGCCTTGTATGAAAATGGCACCTCGGTTTATAGGTCCATACAAGATCATTCGCTGTGTTAACCCTGTGGCCTATGCTCTTGCCCTTCCTAAACATCTTCGCTTGCACAACATCTTCCACACCTCCCTACTGAAGCCTTTGTTGTGTAACCGGTACACGCGGGTCGTTCCTCCTCCTCCACCTGTTCAGGTTGATGGAGAATCAGAGTATGAGGTTAGGAAGGTTCTGGATTCTTGGCTGTGCAGGGGTGCTCTGCAGTACTTGGTCGATTGGGTGGGTTATGGTCCGAAAGACCAGTCCTGGATTCCGGCTTCCGACATGTCTGCCTCTAGGTTGGTCAGGGCGTTCCATGCCTCGCACCCCGATCGCCCTGGTGGTCGTCCTGCCGCTCGCCCTGTTGGTCGTCCTGCCTCTTGTCCTGTTGGTCGTCCGGTGGCCTCCCGTGGAGAGGGGGGTACTGTAACGTTGGGGGCTTCCAGCCTTACCTGTGTGCTTGAGGGCAGCATGTCTGATGCTGCTCGCTGACCAACACCCGGTTTAAATGGAGACAGGCAGGGAGGTGGCTGCATGAGGCGCGGCCTGAGTGGGGGGCGCGGTCTGGTGAAGGTCTTTAAAAACCCTCAGTTAATTCTCAGCAGTGCCAGATCGTGGTTATCCATACCTGAGCTCCTTGAACCTGAATATTGTGATTTAACCTGTTATTGACCTCTGCTTGTTTTATGACTATTCTGCCTTCCGTTGCCCTAGACTATTTTCTTGTACTACGCTACTGCACTGATATCGACCCGGCTATTCCATTTGACTATTCTATACTCTGTATTCCTGATTCTGGCTCATCTGACTACCCCCGTGTTGCTAACCTGGTTTTGTTACAACATTGTCTTTTGCTTAACCCTTTTCTGTCTAGCTAGTTTACCTGGCCAATTCTAAGGACCAGACAGTTAGGGATTCTTCACGACTACTCTGTTGGTAGCTTTTGGGCTCTGTGGAGTGTTGGGCGTTAAGTACTGCGTGGTGGGATCCGGGAACCGTGACAGAAACAAGGACAAAAGTTAAAAAAAAAAAACGTTTTTAAAGGGACAGTGAGTTTTCCATGAAATAAGGGTTAAAAATAAAAACGAAAAATTCCTTCAAATATCGTGCTTAGGAGGTCCCCATAACCTGCCCATGAAGTGGCGGATTTCTAGGATGTATAGAAACGCTTAAAAACAAAAAAATTACGTTTCAAAAGACGGTAAATGCTTTTCCTTTAATCCATAAACAACTGCTTGGGGCGGCAGTCTGTATGAAAAGAGGAGACATTTTCGGACACGTAGAAAAAGTTTAGTGATTTTTTTTGGCTAAATTATTGTGAAACTTATGCAGGCTTTGGATGAAAGTAACAATAGGTGCTTTAAAATTGGGTCTTTAGCGTCGGCAACAGTGCCGTCACACCGTAACCCCTCTGAGGATATGAATCTGATACAGGTGTCAGTGGCAGTGCACCCAAATATTGTGCTTTTGGTGCCAGGCCTGCAAGTACTATCATACAGTAACCCCTCTGTAGTATTGTGGAAGAGTGCAGGGTTGGACCCTGCGGTTCAAAAAATTAAGATGATATAGATGTGGCACAGGCGTCATTGCAGCCAAATATTTCATGGCAGCAAGTGCCTTCACACCGTAACCCTTTTGTGGTATTGTGGAAGAGTTCAGTGCTGGAGGTTTTGTGAATGCAGAAGATATCCCCGATCTATTCCGTTACTTCAGCACCAGGGGATTGATAGCTGCTGATCCAGGACTGATTCATTTTTATAAATGTCAGACGGTCTACAGAGTCGGTGGACAGACGCACTCTTTTGTCTGTGACAAAACCTCCAGCGGCACTGAACGTCCTTTCAGAAAGCACGCTAGATGAAGGGCAACCTAGTAGCTGCATAGCATATTGGCTAAATTCTGGCCAGTGATCCAATCTCAACCACCCAGTAAGCCAGTGGATCATCTGCTGGAAACGTATCCAGGTCTGCCCTTGCCCCTAGGTAGTCCTGCACCATATAAAACAAAAATGGTGGTGTTGCGCTAAAAACATACAAAATGTCTTATAAAGTGTCTGGATTATAGCATTCTTTGTACACAACAAGGAGGAAGGAAAAAACGTATATTCCTCTATTGTCTTTGTTGAAAAGGAGCCCGTTCAATTAGCTTCCAATCCGTGCTGAGGAAAAAGGAAGAAAGTTTTTCGTATTCCTCCAGTCCTTTTTAAACGAAGACCACTTCTTTAGCCACTGGTGTATCTTGGCCTAGGCCGGCACTTTCCAGGGGGCGGCGGCCCGCACTGGGTGGCCCCACCCCTAAAAAAAAAAAAAATTTTTTTTTTTTTTTTTTTTACTTTTGCAAAGTATTTTTACCAGGAAGGATACATTGAGATTTACACTTTCAATTTCACTTTCCAGGGGGCAGCAAAAAACCTCACCACTAAATGGGTTACTCACAGAGCAGCGAAATGACGCCAACTTTTTGGTGTTCTGTAGTTCCCTGCGCTTAGGAGAATAAAATTTCCCCACCCTGCAGTGAATTCACCATTCACCGCAGGGTCCCCAAAGTGCATGGAGTCGGCCGCTGAATGCTGCCACCGCAAACCCGTGGCCTGCTGTTTTCAAAAGAACTACTGAACGAAAATGTCTGGAATTTACATATAAGATCCTATGATTGATAATAAAAAGTTCTGTTACAGAAAAAAGAAAAACTGCTATTAAAAAAAGGGGGGGAATTTTGCCCAAAAAAATCTGAAAAATGACTAAAAGGTACTAAAAAAAAATCAATAAGTAAAGACTTTTTACTGCAGATTAAAATAATAAATGATTTATTAGACATTGCATAAAAACGGGAATATTTTTAACATTGAAACCTATGGGGTTCGCCTGAATAAACCTGCTGATTGAAACCACCGAACATCAGGGCATTTCACTGCCATTTCTCTGAGTCTCAGTACCACATGACTGGCTGAACCACGTGAAACGCACGCGCGCAGCTGCCCGCCCTTTCGTTAACACAGACTCTGTTCTGGACTGATCACCCACCGGGAAGGGAATCAAAGCTACAGTGCACCCTCTGACAGTGGCACCCCACTGCTGACAAGATGGCTCCACAGCATAATTGCTGTGTGCTCATATACACTCGGTTTGCTGGGAGTTTTACTGCAGTGGATTCTGATGCACTCATACACACCGCACATTGCCTTGCTGGGAGTTTTATTGCTGTGGATTCTGATACGCTGACACACACCACACATTGCATTGCTGTGAGTTTTATTGCTGTGAATTCTGATGCACTCATACACACCGCACATTGCATTGCTGGGAGTTTTATTGCTGTGGATTCTGTGATACACACTGCATATAACTGTGAGTTTTATTGCCCTGGAGCTCTGTGATATGCTCATACACACTGCACATTTCTGTGGGTTTTATTGCTGTGCAGTTCTGATATGCTCATACACAGTGCCCATTTCTGTGGGGTTTATTGCTGTGCAGTTCTGTGATACGCTCATATGCAGTGCACGTTTCTGTGGATTTTATTGTTCAACCAATTAGAGCGGCTGTGATCCCGCTTACTTGACACGCGTGGCTGTTCTTTGTAAAAATGCTTGAATTTAAACATTTCATAATTTTCTTTATCTCAATAGATACATTTGCCTCCTCAAATGGTGACAGTACAGTGCATGCATCTTTGATCATCAGCCACTGCGGGGGGGGGGGAACCAAGTTGACCTGAACATGTCCTTGTGCCATACTCACACAGGTACTCGTTGATGGCCCTCTGCTGCTTGTGCAGACGCTGCAGCATTGCTAATGTCGAGTTCCACCTGGTGGGCATGTCACAGATCAGACGGTTTGTGGGAAGGTGGAATTCTCTTTGAATTTCTGCCAGGCGAATGCTTGCCGGGAATGACCGTCTGAAGTGGCTGCAGACCTTTCTGGCCTGGCTGAGGAGGTCTGCCAGCCCTTGGTACTTGGTTAGGAAACCCTGTACCACTAGATTTAGGATGTGTGCTAGGCATGGTACATGCATCAATTTACCCTTGCGTAGGGCGGAGACGGAGAAGGTTGCTGCCATTATCACAGACGATCATTCCCAGCTGAAGCTGGCGTGGTGTTAACCATCTCTGCACCTGGCCCTGCAGAGCTGACAGAATTTCTGGCCCGGTGTGGCTCCTGTCCCCTAAACAAACAGGCTCAAGCACAGTATGGCTTCTTTTTGCTTGAGCCATTGCGTAAACCCTGTCAGGCATCGGTTTAACTGCCACTTCGCCAGAGACACAGAAGGAGGAGGAGGAGGAGGAAGAGGGAGAGGTGGTGGAGCAGACAGACCTCATACAAGCAGCTTTCTGGAGCCCTGTCTTGGATCCCTCCCAGCTGCAATCAGAGTTACCCAGTGTGCCGTGAAGGAAATGTACTGACCCTGTCCATGCTTGCTGGACCACGTGTCTAAAGTCACATGCACCTTTCTGCTGACTGCCTTTCCCAATGACTCGATAACATTGTCTTCCACGTGCTGGTATAGTGCTGGAATGGCCTTGCGTGTAAAGTAATGACGTTTTGGAACCTGCCACTGTGGTACAGCACATTCAGCAAATTCACGGAAGGGAGCAGAGTTCACCAACTGGAAAGGCAGCAGCTGCAATGCGAGTAATTTTGCTAAGCTGGCACTTAGACGCTGTGCTTGGGGATGGTTGGTACTATATTTTTTCTTACGCTGCAGCAGCTGCGGCAACGTAATCTGACTGCGTAAATCTTCAGCTGATGGGATGCTGTCACATTGTGAGGAAGGACCTGGTACATCCATTACTGTAGCATCATCCCTGTCAGTGGAGATTGTAGGCAATGACATGGCAGGACATACAGTGGGGGTAGAGACAGATGAGGAGGAGGAGGACCTACGCAAAGTTTTGCGCCAACGGGATGTGTTGGCAGGAGGTCATATGTCGCCTCAAGCACGTGGTACCCAAGTGTCCGGTGTCTTTCCCACGCTTAAGCCTCATCTGACATAGATTACAAATAGCAACGGTGGGGTCTGCTGCACATTTCTTAAAGAACTCCCAGCAGACAGCAGAGTTCCTGCGTGTGTGCTTTGAGACAACAGCGCTCTGCACCGAAGCAGCTCTGACATCTGATGCCTTGGGCTGGCTAGTGCTACGGTTGGTCATAGAGGATGTTGTGCCTCGTGTTTGCTGTGCCTCCCCCTCACTTGATTCCTCTCTTCGATCTGGCACCCAGGTGGAGTCAGTGACCTCATCATCAATGTCATCTTCACCCCGTATCTCCTCGTCACTGGAGCCAACTTGGCAGTATGCTGCAGCTGCTGGGGCAACATGAGTGCCAGTTATTTGTGTGTCATCACTGGCACCCCCTTCCTCTAGGTTGATTATACTCCCTTCCTCAACCTCAGAGATTGAATCAGAGCACCGTACTTGCTGCGCATCCTCAAGCAGCATGTCACTGTCATTGTAGACAAACAATTCAACTGACTCCATGTTTGATAGCGAGGCTACGGCAGGAGTAGCTGTGGACATGGAGGCTGCATTAGATGCTTTGGCAGCTGAGGTGGACTGTAAAGCACTAGAAGCCTGGCTGGCAGAGGACTCGGAGGATGAGGATGGCCTGGTTGGCCAATCCACCAAATCCTCTGTATGTTGCTGCTGCTTAAGAAGACGGCCAGCACCAGTTAGAAAGGACAAGCGTGCCCCTGCAGAGGATGCACCACGTCCACCACCACCAGAGGCACAGCCTCCCGACACAGGGGCTGCTTGCCCTCTTATCTGTGTCTGGGAGCGTCTGCCTATCCTTTTTGTTCTTTCAAAACATGGTGAGTGATCTATAGATTAAATATATACAGAACTCTGATTTAACTCTGGTATAAAGATTTACAGAACTCTGGTATAACTCAGTGAGACACCCTGATAGCTGGCAGCCAGTGACAAGACCCAGATTACAATTTCCTCCTATAAATCAGTGTGACCCCCTGATAGCTGGCAGTGAGGAGACACAAATTACAATTTGCATAAATCTGGTAGACGTATGTGGGACCCCCTGATGGGTGGCAGTGAGAAACCACAGATTACAAGTCTCAGAAACCTCCTATAAATCAGTGAGACCCCCTGATGGGTGGCAGCGAGAAACCACAGATTACAAATCTCAGAAACCTCTTATAAATCAGTGAGACCCCCTGATGGGTGGCAGCCAGTGAGAACACACGGATTATAATAATTCCCAAATATTTTGTAGAAATTAGTGACCCCCAAAATACTTGCTGGCAGTGACAAGAGACAGATCACCTCAATTCCCAGATATTTTGTAAAAATTTGTGACCCCCCAAAATACTGTGTGGTACTGGCTGTGGGACAAGAGACAGATCACCTCAATTCCCAAATATTTTGTAGAAATTTGTGACCCCCAAATACTGCGTGGTACTGGCTGTGTGACAAGACACAGATCACCTCAATTCCCAAATGTTTTGTAGAAATTTGTGACCCCCAAAATACTTGCTGGCAGTGACAAGACACAGATCACCTCAATTCCCAGATATTTTGTAAAAATTTGTGACCCCCCCCCCAAAATACTGTGTGGTACTGGCAGTGAGTCACAAGACACAGATCACCTCAATTCCCAAATATTTTGTAGAAATTTGTGACCCCAAATAGACTTGCTGGCAGTGACAAGAGACAGATCACCTCAATTCCCAGATATTTGGTAGAAATGAGACCCCCCCCCAGACGCCCCCAGTAGCGTGGCAGACTGGCAGTAAGAACACAGAACAACTATCTCCTCTGAAATCTCCTCTCAAATGTGTGGAGAAGCGCTGCGTGGAAACCTTATATAGTGTGCTGCGGGACTTAGCTCTGTGAGCCCATGATTGGGCAAAATTTGCCCAATCAGGACTCTGAGCCGTGATTGGCATAGTGTTGAACCTGTCTTGCACCAGACCTGTGGTCAGGTGCAAGGCTGTAGCCAATTACGAGCTTCAGGCCAGTGGGAAAGTGCATTGTGGTTGTCACGTTCAGCCACAATGGCGGTACCTGGCATGCGCCAAGTAGGGCCCAGGTAAGAGGAAAAGCCGCTATACGCAGAGATGCGTGACACAACAATCAGGATAAGGAAATAAACCACAGTAGACACTGGGGACCTCTGCATGGCTAATACCGAAGGAGCCCTATACTGATAGATCGGTCCTTAGAGTGGCCGCATCTGCACTAATGGAAAAAGGTTACCTTATAGCCGTGCAGAGTCCTGGGAAAAACACAGACACCTAAAGGAGATATACTCAATAACTTGCAGGGAAGGACTTCAATAAACTAAAGCCGTGGTCTACAAGGATACACAACATATAATACGATAAGCACAGAACCGCTAGGGATGTCCAGAAGAGTGGTCAATAAATAAATAAGCCAGGGGTCAAAACCAAAACGTATACCTTGAGCCAAAGCGGGGATATAACACCAGAGAAAATCCGTCAGCCAGGCCAGAGGGTCAATACCAGGAAGTCAATCAGAAACCTAGAACTCAGACAAGGGGGAAACACTGAGAAAGCACTAGGATAGAATAACAGGGAGCTCTCAGGAACAAATCTGTAGCTGAAGTGAACCAGGATGCAAGAGCATGGTGATATGGGCCCATGGCTTTAAATAGGGGAGTAAACAGCCCATATCACCAGCAGAAGCTCAACGAGCAAAGAACTTAACCCCTGAGCTGCATGTCAGGGAAAGCAGCACAGGGAAACACAGACATAAGGAATACAGAGGGCAGGGAGACAGGGTTGGAACGTGGGAACGTGACAGTGGTCCATTGCGGGCGAACACGCGGTGAACAGCTGGAAATGTTCGGAGTTCGCGAACAAACGAACAGGCTATGTTCGATGCGAACTCCGAACCGTCCGAACCGAACAGCTCATCCCTAATTGTAAGCTCTCGAGCAGGGTCCTCCCTCCTTCTGTTCTGTGTGTGTAGCGTGTATGTACAGTATATTTGTTCTTTTTCTCTCATTGTAGAGCTCTACGGAAACTGTTGGCACTTTATAAATACTTGTAACTGTAACTAACTCAACTAAGGCAACAGATTCTGCCTCGTCTTTTGATCTGAGCGCAGAGAAACTGTTTTTCAGTATTCTTTAAAATTTATTTTGCTGCAAAATGAAAATTTTGTCATTTTGGCATGTTTCCTTTTTTTTGTTTGAGGGGTAGGGTCGCCCCACATTTCTGTGCCTACAGGCTCCTGAGTTACAAATCTGGCCCTGGTCCTAATAAACAATAGTTGTAGCTCACTTAAAGGAAGACACTATAAAAGGGAACCATAATTTTTTTAATACTTTGTTCCTTTAAATGACCTACAACTAATGTTGTAATCCTATGGGGGTTATCCACTAAGTGCCTCTGTTGCAAAAAAAGTCTGTATTGCAGTGCAGTTGTCCATTTTTTGTTATTTTTTGCAACGCTGGCACTGAGTGGATAATCCCCTAGCATTTGTCAGCACCACAGCAATGAAACTCAGTTTTGCTGAGTATGTATGAGCTCCACAGCAATGAAACTCACAGTAATGTGCAGAGTGTATGAGCAACACAGCAATGAAACTCACAGTAATGCGCAGTGTGTATGAGCTCCACAGCAATGGAACTCACAGTAATGCGCAGTGTATATGAGCTCCACAACAATGAAACTCACAATAATGCGCAGTGTGTATGAGTTCCTGTCATATCCTCAGCCCCCGCTGCGCTGCCTGGGGGGTCTGGGCAAGGTCCTGTGCCAGGAGCTGGCCGGCTGCCAGTACTGGGGAATGGCCGAGCGGCGTCTGAGGGGGCGGGGCCTTGCATGGTCACAAGGAGCCGCCGGGTTTAAAACAGGGCGCGAGGAGTTGCCTCGTCGCCCTGTCGTGGAGTCTGATTCCCGCATCGCTGCCTATTGATTTATATTACCTCTCAATTGCCAACCCATTTTTTGTATACGATCCCTGTTCCTGTTATTTGATCCGGCCTGATTTTTGACTATTCTCTGCTGATTGATTACGATCGCCTGTGTAGTGTTTTGGTGGTTTAACCCCATGCTTGCCGCTGGGGTGTTTACACGCTACTGGGGAAGTGTTCCTTCTCATCGGTGGGTCTTGTCCGTGGCCTCTCTAAGTGCCTATACCCAACCAAGGATTCACGTTCGCCAGCCACATATATTGTTTCAATCCGCGATTGCAAAGTCCTGCTTATTAATGCTGATGGTCAGTGTGCGCTTACCAGCAACAATACACGTTCTTGTTTGTACGACAGACCCCGAAGTGTATGTGTTGGTTCTTACCCTCTTAAGGTACCGCTGACCTGCTCCCGATTATCGGCAAACGTTAAAGCAACTTATTTCCTGACTTACAATTTGAAATAATTTAGATCACTGTATCTCTGGAAACCTAAGGGCTAGAGGGACATATGAGGTATCATTAGAAATGTCAGCTTATAGCCTTTCCAGTGATACCAAATATAACCAGGTTAGATTTATGTAACAATAAAATATCTATTAAAATAATATTTTCCTAATTTTTTAGACCTAGACCGTGGCGCTGCAGTGAGGAGGGACACCCCCTGTCCCTCCTCACTGCAGCACCACGGTCTAGGTCTAAAAAAAAATAGGAAAATATTATTTTAATAGATATTTTATTGTTACATAAATCTAACCTGGTTATATTTGGTATACCTATTTGGAACCTGCATCCCTGAATTGTGCACCGCACAAGGTTAAGTGAGGTGTCATTGGAAAGGTCAGAGTCTAGTCTTTACTAATGATACCAAACATGACCATGTAATGTGTAAAAATAAAAAAGTTTAGTAAATTCAAAATATTTTTTTTCTGTTCTACAGCAGAGGCAATATATGCTTTTACATATAAAACAAACAATGCTGCTACATTCACAGCCCTCCTACTCCTTAAACCATTCTACCCCACTGACTCCCTCACTCCCTGCCCCCTCTTCTACTATGTCTTCCTTTTCTACAGTCTCGGAGGAGGATGTAACAGAACTTCTTATGTCCTCATACCCCACCACCTGTCCACTTGATCCCATCCCCTCACACCTTATTTGGCCTGTCCTACCAGATATTGTCCCTGCTTTGACTCATATTTTTAACCTCTCCCTCTCCTCTGGAACCTTACCCTCTGTATTCAAACGTGCTTTGATCACCCCATTCTAAAAAAGCCATCTCTTGATCCTACCTCCCTCTTGAACTACTGTCCCATCTCTCTCCTCCCCTTTGCCTCCAAAATCTTAGAACGTCTGGTCTATAACCAGCTCACCAGTTTTCTTGCTGCTAACTCTCTACTCGAACCACGCCAGTCCGGCTTTCGCTCCCAACAATCTACTGAGACCAGGGCCGGTGCAAGCATTTTTGTCTACTCAGGCGAAGGTGCGTTTTGGTGCCCCCCCCCATCCCTACCATGCCATGTCAATCAGCATTGAGATGCATAATAATCTCTAAAACATACCAAGAAAATAAGTTGTCATTTGCGCTCACCCCCAGGCATGTACTGGCCATAGGGACTACAGGGAGATTCCCGGTGGGCCGATGGCTCTGTGGGCCAGTGTGAATGCTTGTTCACTGCGTGGCTTGCGCTGCCCTTAATGGGTGAGGTGAGAACTTCCTCACTGCAAAACAGACGCAGTCTCATATTGCGGCCACCGTGCCGGTGAGACCCTCTGCGCATCCGCCTCACCTTAAGGCATGGTGCACACTTGACCTCAGTGCCACTGCGGTGCTTTACCCAATCGCTCTGCAGCAACTCCAGTATCTGTAAAGCGATTGGTTGAGCGATCCAGTTGGATTATATACTATTTTTGTGCGTATTTGCATAATTAAATTGGGCCGGTCTGGATGACATCCAGGGCTGATTTTCTGTCCCAGCCCAGCCCTGCTCACCCCTGTAGCTCCATGTTGAGCAAAACACAGAGGGTTTGGTTTATTTGAATGGTCATTAAAGTGTAAGCTCTTCTGCCACATCACTACACCTCTGGGTCAGGCTAGTCCTTCCTAATGAAACCAAAAGCTGCTTTCTAAGCAACCACATGTCCTCATGCGGCTTCTCAGCCATGAGAGAAACTGGTGGGTTTTATTTATACCCTCACCAGGAGCAATTCAGGTTTATAAGATACGTCTACCTTATTGATGTACTTATACACACTGCAAATTACAGAGCTCACTTCAATAAACCTTCCAGTAATGTGCAGTGTGTAAAAGCGTATCACAGAGCTCCACAGCAATAAAACTCATAGTAATGTGCAGAGTGTATGAGCGTATCACAGAGCTCCACAGCAATAAAACTCATAGTAATGTGCAGTGTGTAAAAGCGTATCACAGAGCTCCACAGCAATAAAACTCATAGTAATGTGCAGAGTGTATGAGCGTATCACAGAGCTCCACAGCAATAAAACTCATAGTAATGTGCAGAGTGTATGAGCGTATCACAGAGCTCCACAGCAATAAAACTCATAGTAATGTGCAGTGTGTAAAAGCATATCACAGAGCTCCACAGCAATAAAACTCATAGTAATGTGCAGTGTGTATGAGCGTATCACAGAGCTCCACAACAATAAAACTCATAGTAATGTGCAGTGTGTATGAGCGTATCACAGAATCCACAGCAATAAAACTCACAGTAATGTGCAGTGTGAATGAGTGTATAACAGAGCTCCACAGCAATAAAAAACGGTAATGTACCAATATCAGTTTATTCAAACCCCCTGCATATCATTTTACACCCCCAGACCCCGGTACATGATTTTACACCCCCCAGCATAGCAATTTACACCCCCAGTAAATCAATTTACAGGCCCCAGACCCAGTATATCAATTTACAGCCCCCCAGTATATCTATTTACAGCCCCCAGACCCAGTATATCAATTTACAGCCCCCAGACCCAGTATATCTAGTTACAGCCCTCAGACCCAGTATATCTATTTACAGCCCCCCCAGTATATCTATTTACAGCCCCCAGACCCAGTATATCATTTTACAGCCCCCAGTATATCAATTTACAGCCCCCAGACCCAGTATATCTATTTACAGCCCCCCCAGTATATCTATTTACAGCCCCCAGTATATTTACTTACTGCCTCCCACCCCAGTATATCCATTTACAGCCCCTGGACCCAGTGCAGCAATTTAAAGCCCCCCCAGTATATTAATCTACACCCCCCTCCCATTAGTTTATTCACACCTGGTAATAAATCTCCTCTCTGCCTCGGTCCTCCATCGCAGCAGAGTGAAAGCACGCAGGCTGGTGGCTCCTCCTGCAGTTGTTTGCCTGTGCTATGTGGATCACGTGTGGGGGCGGCGCCAAATTACACAGTGTGCCTGCTCGTGTTAAGAATGTGGGATGGGACTGAGACAGGCACACACACTGCAGCGCCGCCGCGGTATGACAGTGCATCGCTGGGCCCATCAGGCCATCATCGCTGGGCTGTCAGATGATCAATCCCTCTCCAGTATGTTTCGAAAATCTGATTTTTCCGCCCCTCAAACTGGCAGCAGGCCAGGACAGTAAGGCGGCCGCCTGTGCCGCCTTACATTAGCGCCGGCCCTGACTGAGACTGCTATGACCAAGGTGACTAATGATTTAGCTGCTGCTGAAACCAAAGGTCACTTCTCCCTCCTTATTCTTCTTGACCTTTCCTCTGCATTCAACACTGGTGATCACCCTCTCCTGCTCCTAACGCTGCGTCAAATTGGCCTCAGTGACATCGCTCTCTCCTGGTCCTCTTCCTATCTCTCTTTTCGCTCCTTCAGTGTCTCCTTCACTGGTGTCTCTTCACCACAAGTTCCTCTTTCAGTTGGGGTACCTCAAGTCTCTGTTCTGGGTACCCTACTCTACTCGTTCTATACTGACTTTTTGGACAACCTCATCTCTTCCTATGGATTCCAATATCACCTCTATGCTGATGACACCCAAATCTACCTTTCCTCTCTCGATCTCTCTCCTCCGGTGTTGGACCGTGTTACAGCCTGCCTATCGGCTGTCTTCGACTGGATGACTTCCCGTTTCCTAAAGCTCTACCTCTTTGAAACTGAACTTCTCATCTTCCCTCACTATAAAACCTCCATTCCTGCGCCAATTTCTCTTCAGGTGAATGGTGCCACCATTACTTCTACCTCTCAAGCTCCATTGCCTGAGGGTCCTCTTGGACTCCAATCTATCCTTTACTCCTCATATTCAGTCTCTAACCAAATCTTGCTACTTCCACTTAAAAAACATTGCGCGCATCCGTTCCTTTCTTAATCCAGAATCTACTAAAATGCTCATCCAAACTCTTATAATCTCCCGCCTTGACTACTGTAACCTCCTTCTCTCTTGACTTAAGAGATCCCAGATTCTGCCTCTGCAGTCTGTAATAAACGTCTATGCCAGACTCAAACACCTCACCTCCTGCACCTCACCTCTCTGTCAATCTCTACACTGGCTCCCTATTTCCTTTAGAATCCAATTCATTATACTGGTGCTCACATATAAAGCTCTCCATAACCGCGCCGCTGCCTACATCTCTTCCCTTATTAGCAGGTACATCCCATCCCCACCACTTTGCTCAGCCAATGATCTGATGCTATCAGTTCCTCGTACCCACACCCCCCAACTTTCGCCTTCAGGACTTCTCCCGAGCTGCACCCTTTCTATGGAACTCCCTCCCCCGCAACATCAGACTCACCCGTCTCTCCAGTCCTTCAAGAAGTCTCTGAAAAAGCATTACTATAGAGAAGCCTATCAGCTCACTCCATGATCCCCCACTGTCATTTCTTGCTCCATCTTCCCATTCAGTCCTCATGCAACCCGCTACTTCAAATACCCTATTCATCCTCACCTAATGTGTCACCCCTCTCCTCTTAGATTGTAAGCTCTCGAGCAGGGTCCTCCCTCCTTCTGTTCCGTGTGTGTAACATTTATGTATATTTGTTATTCTGTTTCTCCCATTGTCCAGGGCTAAGGAATTTGTTGACGCTTTATAAATACTTGTAACTGTAACTAATTAAACTAAGGCAACAGATTCTGCTTCTTCTTTTGATTTGAGCGCAGAGAAAAACAGTTTCAGTTTTGGGGGGTAGGGCGCTCCGCATTTCTGTGCCTACAGGCTCCTGAGGTGCAAATCCGGCCCTGGTCCCCAGTGACACCTTATCTGCGGCATGCAGAAGTTCACTGGTTCCTAGAAGGACAGAGTTTATATTAATGTTGTCCCTTTGTGCTCAACAACCCCGAAGCAGTATCTGTCACCGATGTCCTGGTAAACTTGTGATGAGAAGGAATGTGGCCTCAAGCTAGAAACTGTAAGCAGCACATCACATGAACCTCATTCCAGCAATCATATGATAACATCACTGACACAAACACATTATTGTTTACCAGTTACAAGAGAGATGTTGAAGAAGACTTAGAACTACTACATACATCTATTTTACTATATTGCTTTTAACATTCTAAAAGTTTATATAGTACAATATACAATGAAAGGAATCCTGTACTAATTTAGATGAAAAGGCGATGCTCAGGATATTCTGAAAAGTATTTATTTGGTTATAATAATTATATTACAGCGTGTGAAATTATTTTTTACATCTTATCACCGAAGCCTTTTGTGGTTATATATTCAATTGGGCAGGGCCGGTGCATCCATTTGGCCAACTAGGCAGTTGCCTAGGGCACCACTAGGAAGAGGGTGCCATTATGAGCTAATATAGCCATGGGCACTATGGCAGAGGTTATGTCTGTTTTCAGTTGACACAGAGCTTGTAGCAGGCCTCTCCTGCCGTCAGTTGAGAGCTCACTAACTACAAGCGCCCTCTGCCTGCAATTTCACTCTGTCTCCTAGTGAGCCAGGTTGCTGTCCCCTGGTCTAGACCTCACAACAGTTTGAGACGTATTAAGGGAGCAGACACAATATTTGGTGGGAAACACTGGGGAGCGAAGAAGCAGCTAAATATTTGTTTGCCTAGGCTGGCAGAAATCCTTGCACCGGCCCTGCAATTGGGCACTCCTGTTAAAAAAATTTAGAAATGAGAACTGGCTACCACATTTTTCTGAGAAAATATGCAATTTTAACTAAAACTGAAATCCCCCTGAAATTTTTCCCTTGTATTTTGGTGCATTGTGTTTTATGAGTAATATGACTATCAGAGTTATTCAGAGAGCGTGAAAAGCAGGAGAATGACCGGAGAATGAAAAATTCTAGGTCATTCTCCTGCTTTTCACGCTCTCTGAATAACCCTGTATGTATAAAACACTGACCTTGCTTGCGGCATGGGAAATGGGAAGGTGAGTAATGGCAGTTGTATTGCTCATTTTAGTGAAAATATACAATGCTTTGGAACAAAGAAAATAAACAAGAAATACTTTTTTTATGTATGTTGGTGTGGGATTTTTTTTGGTATCATTAAAAAAGCCAGACTCTGACCTGTCCAATGACACTTAACATGACTTTGTGAGGTGTAACTAATGGAAATACAGGGGTCCAAAGTACCCCAACTCTCCTCACAGCGATGAAGTGGCTTGTGTTTTAAATGGACCAATGTATACAGGGTTATTCAAAGAGAATCGAAAAGTCACCGCACGTTCGGTGACTTTTCGTTCTCTTCAATTCGGTGCGATTTGGCAATCCCATTTTGGGGACCCTGCGGTGTATTCAGCAAGCACCACAGGGCCGTCGAAGTGCAGGGAAAAGCCACCGCAAACCCGATGAACACTCACCGCAAAACCCGGCGAAGGCACACCGAAACCCGCAAAAACATCTGGATTAACCACGCCGAACACACCGGAGAAACCCGAGCAGCCGTCGATCACAGCGCAGAGCACCCGCCGGAAAAAGCCGACACCGCAGACGAATGGAGTGGAAAAAAAAAACAGTATGCTTGAATGTTTGAAAAGTGAAACGCTGTTTGTAAAGAAACTACAGAACGAAAATGTCTGGAATTTACATATGAGATCCAATGAATGATAATAAAAAGGGCTGTTAGAGAAAAAAGAAGAAATGATTTAAAAAAAACGGAAAAAAAAGTTTTGCTAAAAAATCCTGGAAAATGCCTAAAACATCCTAAAAAAACCTAAAATTAAAGAGACTTTTTACTGCAGAACATTATGAACGGTTTATTAGATATTGAATTAAAACGGGAATATTTTTAACATTGAAGCCTATGGGATTCGCCTGAATAAACCCGTCGAATTAAACCACCGAATGACAGGTTTTTTCACTTTTGTCCTCTGAATAGACGAAGCATTGCTTCTCTGTGGGGATTTCACTGCCCTCGAACAGGCAACGAACAGGCACTGTGTGCAGGCAATTTGCCAACATTTGGCGAACTGCCTGCTCTCTGGATAGCCGAATGGCCAGGAAAGGTAACCGTACGCTGAATTTCACTGTTCAGTTACCTTTCGGCCACAATTCGGATCTCTTTGAATAACCCTGCCAATAACGCTTTGTACCATCACCTTTATATTTGATCCTGGCATGGAAAATGAGAAACTGAGTTAGTGCAGTGGCATTGTTTACTTTGCAAGTAAAAGTACTTAATACCAATGCCTAAGAACAGAGGGAAAAAAAAGAAAGTAAATTTTTCATTTAATTTTTTTTTATTACTATTTTCACACATTATATGGTCATGTTTGGAATCGTTGGAATGGTCAGACTCTGACCTTTCCAATGACACCTCAGTTGACATTGCCCGGTGTAAAAAAATAGATGCTGCTTTCCAAATTGCCCCTGCAACCCACGCAGGAGTGCGGCTGTTTAGGTTTTCGATAAACCAATGCGTAATAATGCATTGTGCCATCGCTTTCAAACTTGCTGGAATCATGGGAAATGAGAAGGTGAGTTAGTGTAGCATCATTGGTCACGTTATAATTGAAACGGGAACAATATTGCTGCATCAGAATATAAAAGAAGACATTATTATTTTTTTTATTATTTTGTACTGTATATAACATGGTCATGTCCTGGCCTTTCCAATGATACCAAGCATGGTCCTGTAACTCAAGATAAAGGGGGTTCCAAAGGACCCCTGTATCTCCACCATAGGGAGTTCCCTGTCTGACAGGGGCGGTCCCTTTTTGATTTGATCGCTCCCATACACGATGATGTCAGTGGGCGGGTCTTGGATGCACAGGGAGGAAACTGCGACTGGCTCCAGATCGGCGCAGACTCACAGGGCACCAAGAACGCGTTGAATGCATCCTCCGCACCCTATTGTCACGTTCCCACGTTCCAACCCTGTCTTCCTGCCCTCTGTATTTGTATATTGTGTTTTTTCCCTTGTGTTTCTGTTGCTGCCAATTCCTGGGTGGCCTCCCAGGGGTTAATTGGTGTTCTGTGTGCTGGTCACCTGTTGACCCTTGCCTTGATTCCCCTGCCTATATAAGAGCAATGTACCTATAGGACATGGCTGGGTCATTTTTCTTTGCCTGGTCTCCTTGCCACTTGTGTCCTGAGAGCTCCTTGCTGTGTTCCTGATATCCTCCGTTTGTTCATCCTTGTTCAGTTTTTGTCTCTATTATTTCTGTTCCAGTTTATGTCAGTTCCTTCTGTGTATTTTGTTCTGTCTATTGCTGTATTTTGTTTTGCTGTTTATGTTCCATTCAGATTCTCCGGTTACTGATTTTGGCTTGGCTGACTTCCCTTCTGATTCCTGTATCCTGTATGACGTACTCTCTCTGGTTATGACCTTTGGCTTTCCTCTATGACTATTCTATGCTATATTCCTTGCCTGTACCGTTTCCAGGTAACCCTGTCATCTGCATATAACAAAAGACTCTGTACGGCTTCAAGGTAATACTTTCCTTTAGATTAGATCCGGCTATCCTAAAGACCGGTCTTTCAGTGCAGGGAATCTTTGGTATTGCCGTACAGAGGTCTTTTGTTAACCCTTTGCTTTCACCTGTCCTTGCAGTTTACCCTGCATCTCTGCATATAGGGGCTTCTCTCAGGAACCAAGGCCTCACCTTCCTGCGAGTTATATTCATAGGGATATATATATACAGACCGACCACTTCCAAGGATCGGAGGGCAAGTATAGGGTGGTGCGTGCCTGGTGGTACTGCCACCGTGACACCTATAGGGAAAGCAGAGGACGCACTCAGCGTGTCATCCGCAGCCAAGTGGTTAAAATCAGAGATTGGGAATTTCAGAAATGGACTGGCCATTCTACCCAATAGCACCTCCTTTCCCAACTTCTCCCTCAAAACCTCTGGCAAGTCGTAAGCGGATTTTAAATTTCTTACCCTACTTCCCCCCGTCACTTTCCACAAACCGGAATCTTAAAACCATTCTTAAGGGCATCACGTAACAATATCCTATCCTCAACCTTCGGATAAACTACCAACTCCGCCACCAACTCATTTACCTGCAATGGTGTTCTGGCCAGGCCCAACATTTCCCCCTGTCCACTTTGCATTTCCCAGAAAGGAATTAAATCTACCTCCCTCTTTTCTCTTGCAATCCACCCCGGGATGAGCCCCTCCGCAAAATTTACACACATGTTTAAACCTGCATGACATTCCCTTTTCGCAACGCTTGTCATTAAATGCCCAGCATTCCCTAACCTCCCCCCGAAACGACCTGTGTGCCCCCTGACACCTGCCCATCTGCTACCTTAACTAATCTAGACCACGAGTCCAGCACCTTAACCACAAAATCCTTTCTACCTTTTCTCCCTGTCCCCAGACTACCTCTCCTAAACTCGTCATCGTAGTCGCGCCAAGAAAAACCTCCATGGTGCAATCCGTAATCAGGTGCAAATAGCGCAACATGCTCTTGATCTGATCTGGGTGCTTACTTAAAAAACATTCTGCGTAAACTGCAAAACCTTTTACCCATTCCATAAAAGTGCCCTTTTTCCTAAAGTGTTCCCACCCTCTTCCCTTGCTGACAACTGCCTCCCTAGTTATCTCAAAAAAGTCTACATATTTTCCCTCCTGCGCCTTCTTGATCACCTTAGAGCGCAAATGCGATGACAAGGGTATCAACTTTGTACCCTGAAACTAGTTCTCCTCCCCGCTGACCGACACTATCAGCGCTATCCTGCTCTGAATCGGTGCCCTCCTTTCTATGTTTACCATACAGTTTCTTAACCATTTTAAACAGTTTTTTACTCGCCCCCCTCCCCTTCCCCGCAGAACCCGAACTAGAATCCTCCCCCGAACTGTCAGATGAAAAACTTAAACCCCTTTTTCCACAGGTCCTCTTGCCCCTCTGATCTCCGAATGAATGGCTCCTTCCTTGCTGGTGCTTGGCCGCTCCGTCTGCTCCGCTCCCTTGTCCTTCTCTCTTGTGCCGCTGCGAGTCCATGCTGCTGAATCACGGTCCATGTCCTGTAATAGCATATCGTTACTAACAGATTCAAACCTGCCCAAAACTGCCACTGGGGAAGTCCATCTGGTGCCCCTGGGCCTCTCACCCCCATGAAAACCTCCCAGCTGCCATTCACCCCCCCTGCCCAATTTCAGATGCCTGCTCTGCCCCCCATGCTGCCCCTAACTGGCCGCCCTTGCTCTACCTGGTAGCTGGCGCTAGCCCCCCACACCTGCTGGCGATGTCCCGCCTCGCGAACTCCCCCATACCGCGATCGGTATGCCGGGGAACCATGGGAAGGCTCCTGGGCACTTTTAAATTTGGTGCCTTTTGAAATGGTGGAGGCCCCGTCCACCCGCGAGCGCCAGGGCCGTGCTGTTCAGGCCCTGTGACATCAGAGGGGCGGGCAAAGGGCTGGCCGGCCGCAGATCGACCATCGCAGACTGAGAAAATGGCGGCCGGCCACGAGGAGGGGAAAACAAAGAGCCGGAATGGCCGGAGGGGGTCCTGGAGTGGCCGGGAAAATGACCAGGTGAGGACCTGCTGATCTCCTAATCGCCCCCCTGCCACATGGTAGCGCCCCCCCCCACATCTCTTGGGCACGTTAATCTTCCTTCCAGGCATCTTGATGTGGCAGCAGCTTTTGGGATCCTGCAACAAGAAAAAGACAAAGGTTAGACTGATTTCATCTGTCCTTTGCTTACCCTTTTCTATTACCCCTGCCCCTCCCCTTTCTGTTATCTGCCCCCGAGACCCAATCCCAGCGATACTCCTGAAACAAAAGGGGAACCATTGTAACTCCTCCCAACTTTCTACTCTTTTCTTTAAACAGGGAAATTGCTTAAGCTTCTACGCTCCCATTCACATCAGTGCGAAACTGCAAAGATGGCCACCGGAAGTAACTAGAATGAGATTGGGCCGCGGGGTCACATGGATTGGAATGCTTCACTCGAGGGGGCGTTCGAAGATGGCAGCGGTAGCCACGCAGTGGCATGAAGATTTTCAGTAATGAGAAAAACCGGATTGCAATTATTTTGTTTTAACTGGGGGATATATGTGGGAATGTAAATGTGTTTCTGCCAGACGGACATATTCCTTAAGAAAGTGCGATAAAATGCATCCTTTGTATTATCCATGAAAATTTATAGTTTTCAACTATTCCCAGTTACCAGTCTATTCCGTCCACCCGCGACAGTCATATGGTTCTCATCCCTCACAAGGATTGGTTCCAGCATATGCAGTATCGTGGAGGAAGCTGAGTATACATTTGTGATGTGCATGATCTGTTCTGATCATCCTGTGAGCATTTCTATATCAGGGGTTAATGACCACTTGTTTTTGCATTACTGCTCTCTATATATTCTTTAGCTCTATTTGTTTAGAGTGATCCCAGTACATTTTTACTTATGAAAGTGTTAATTCGCCTGCCCCCTTTAGATGAGTAAGCAGAAGTTGTCATTAATTTCAAGTAGGCTTGGCTAACTTAAAAATGCACACCTCTAAGCAAAGCTTGACCACACACCAAAGATGTGTGCCTGAAACTCTGGCCAGTTAAGTTTAATTTACTGGATTTTGCCTCATTTCTGGGAATTCTATGATGCTATCCTTATTATATATACAGAAGTGAATTGTGTGTGAGTTCTGCTTTATTAAGATGCATGCTTTCGTTATCTCTTTTGGCTATGATTTGCACAAAAGTGCCGCGGTGTGACATATAATCAACTCTCTATATCAGGCTATATAATCTTTGTCTCTGCGTGGAGCCCTTCCATACAGTCGTAATTCATGCTTTGTGTTATTATTATTGAGTTCTATTACCACGGTATTTTGAAACTGGATGAGGACAGTGACTGTGAGTAAAGGTTAGATAAGTACATATATATAGTGGCGGCTCTCTAAATAGGCGGCTGCCTAAAGCCTCGCGGTTATGAGAGGCCTCGCAGCCGCCTAACTTGCCTGCCGCGGGTGGGAGGTGCATCATGGCACCCAGCACTCTCACTGTCCGGCCGGCGGGCACTCCAAGATGGCGTCCTATGACATAATCACAAGGAGCCTACTGGCCCCTGCTGATTATGTCACACGGAGCGCCCTGCTTTGGCCTCGAGGACAGCATCTCTAGTCTGCACAGTGTTAGGGGCATTGCCTAGCCTGCTGCTAGCCCTTCTGGGTGCGTAGGAGAGTGTGGGCTGTTCTGCATTGATGGATGGGGGGGGTGTCTGCCAGCTAATCTACATTCCATCCTGGCTCGGCTCCCGGAAGATCGTCCCTGGAGCCGCGGTAACTGCGTGTCTGTGTGTGAAGGAGGGAAGCTGCTGTCAGAGCACAGGGAGAGGAGATTTCTTATGCAGCTCAAGAAGGAATGCTGTGACTGTCCCAAGTTTCCCCTGCCCCCACCTGTCTACGGGAGCATGTTAAGGGGGACCGGGTGTGAGAGAGAGAGGAGGCGGTGTGAGAGAGAGAGAGGAGGTGGTGAGAGAGAGAGGAGGAGGTGGTGAGAGAGAGAGGAGGCGGTGTGAGAGAGAGAGGAGGCGGTGTGAGAGAGAGAGGAGGCGGTGTGAGAGAGAGAGGGAAGGCTGAGAGAGAGAGGGAAGGCTGAGCGAGAGAGAGGGAAGGCTGAGAGAGGAGGCTGAGAGAGAGAGCGAGAAAGGAGGCAGAGAGATTGAGAAGAGGCTAAGAGAGAGAGCGAGGAGGCTAAGAGAGAGAGAGGAGGCTAATACAGAGAGAGAGGAGGCATTCCTGAGTAGCAGACCACGCAAAACGCGCGAATGCTCGCCCGTTCCTAGAAGACCCTTCAGACTCAACAATATTGTCCTGTGGGGACGTAGGGGAACACTTGCCAAGTGTCGGCAATTGCTAGCATCCTAACACGCTGTTATCTTGATTGACAATCAACCGCTTTAAAGTTTTGATTGAGAATTTAAGACACCTTTTTGAAATCTATTGGTAACGCTAATGAACGGCCCTAAAAATTTATCTTGTAACGCTAAAGCTGGTTTAACACAATACGCTACAGGCAAGGTACAGTGTCAGTAGACAAGATCTGTCTCTAAAAGGACGTATTGCAATATCTGCCAAGGTCGGCATTTAGCTACATTCCAACATATTGCTGCTTTAGGCTAGGACAGATGAGCGCATTTTCTGCGGCCACCGTCAAAATGTACGTCGATGCGTGCGCACGCATTTTTTCACGGAATACGCTTAAGTGGTCAGACATGCGCAATTCTGGACGTATTTCATGACGATGGGGTGAAAAGAAGTCTAGGGAAATCCGGCTGTTTGAACGTTATGTTGGCCGCACACTAGCAGCGTCTGACATCTCCTAATCACGCACACACGCTGCCATGCGGCCGCAGCGCACTCTGTACGTCAGTACCAGCGTTTAACGTTCTCGAAAAAAATGCGTTCATTTTCCACTTGCGTTGCGCGGCCGGACTTTTGTGCGACCGTACTTCGTATATTGGCTGTCATTGCCCGGCATCTGCTGCTAGTGCGGCCGTGATTATGTGCGCCAGAACGCGCGTTCGCACTGCCTCAGTCTGACCCTAGCCTAAGGTGGAGATTGCTGCTTTAAATTAAGGCTCAAGGGAGCATTTAATTTGTGGAAATGCTAATGTTTTTTGCATTGACAATTCAACAGTGAGGTACTGTGTTCAAAAATGTTATGCTGTTTTGATGTCCTATACAGTTTACATTCTAGTGGTAATTGAAATATATGCTAAATTAGCAAGATCTTTGTGGCTGCTCTCGGGGCATTCAAATTCCAGACCGTCATTTAAATTCTAGACTGTTGCTCTTAATCAATGGTTGAGAATGCATGAGCGTCTTGAGAATCTATGGTAACACTCTTGCCTTTGTGAACAAACATGTTAGTAGCAAGGTATTAAGATTAAAACCAAAATCCTATACCGCTACAAAACCAATGCTCTAGAGGGTTCATTTTTTGGGGACAACCAAAACATACGTTAAATAAATAAGACCATTGTGGGTTCTTTTTGAGCAATTAAATCTCACATGTAAATTTAAATCGATGCTCTTTGTATACTACTCTATGTAATAATCCTCATGGTTGTCTTGAACAGAACAAGAAAGAGAATGTGCTTATAAAATTGAATGATTGTCTCAATTTAAACACACGTCAAGCAACATTTAGCACAATAGGCGATTCTCTCATAGTTGTGTTAAGAATAATCGTATGTTCTGTATTGCTGCTAAACTAGCACGATCATTGTGTTGGCTTTCTTGGGGCATTTAAATCCTAATCGCAAATTTAAAACTGATGTTTGCGTACCACTCTATGTAATTACCTATACTGTTGAATTGAACAGAAGAACAAAGAGAATACACTTATAGAATTTAATGATTGTTTCAACCTAATCATATATCAAGAAACATATAGCACAAAAAAGTAATTCTCTGGTCCTTGAATTAATAGCAAATGTATACTTTGGAGTGCACACTCATAGCAATGTAACAAGCATTTCCTCTGCTCACCTGAACAGAAACAGCAATTGTATCTCTTCGTATAAACAACAATACAATTATTGAAATTATTCCGGAACCCATGTGGTTAGTAGTAGCATCTACTGTTTAAAGTATATTGGGATCTTGTTAAACTATACACTCCTACCACCCTGAGTCTATAAATATTTAGCCTTAATGCTTGAAGGGTCTGTTCATTAGGAAATTATTTGAATTTAGCTAATTTAGCCAATTATTATGGTAATTAACAATTATGATTTAACTGGATAATAATTTGATTTCCAGTGGGATACGCAGTTATATGTATCAGATATTATTTTGTATCTTTACATTGTTTTTTGTGAATAAAACGATTTTTTACATACCAATAAAGATTATGTTTTAATACGCTCCCTTTGATACAGTCACCAAGGTGACTACTTCTACAATTACACGTGGGTTACCCCCCTTCCTTTCAATAGGAGCATTAATTCCTTATAGCCCTTTTTTTGTATAGAACCTGCCTTCAGCAGGGTCCTATATAATAATATTCTACATTCCATCCTGGCTCGGCTCCTGGAAGATCGTCCCTGGAGCAGCGGTAACTGCGTGTCTGTGTGTGAAGGAGGGAAGCTGCTGTCAGAGCACAGGGAGAGGAGATTTCTTATGCAGCTTAAGAAGAAATTATGTGACTGTCCTGAGTTTCCCTTGCCCCCACCTGTCTACGGGAGCATGTTAAGGGGGACTGGGTGTGAGAGAGAGAGGAGGTGGTGAGAGAGAGGAGGTGGTGAGAGAGAGGAGGTGGTGAGAGAGAGGAGGCGGTGAGTGAGAGAGAGGAGGTGGTGAGAGAGAGGAGGCGGTGAGTGAGAGAGAGAGAGAGAGAGGAGGTGGTGAGAGAGAGAGAGAGAGAGGAGGTGGTGAGAGAGAGGAGGCGGTGAGTGAGAGAGAGAGAGAGAGAGAGGAGGTGGTGAGAGAGAGAGAGAGGAGAGAGAGAGAGGAGGTGGTGAGAGAGAGGAGGCGGTGAGAGAGAGGAGGGGGTGAGAGCGAGAGAGGAGGCGGTGAGAGAGAGAGAGGGGAGGCTGAGAGAGAGAGAGGGGAGGCTGAGAGAGCGAGAGAGGAGGCGGTGAGAGAGAGAGAGGGGAGGCTGAGAGAGCGAGAAAGGAGGCCGAGAGCGAGAAAGGAGGCCGAGAGCGAGAAAGGAGGCCGAGAGCGAGAAAGGAGGCTGAGAGAGAGAGGAGGCTAAGAGAGAGCGAGGAGGCTAATACAGAGAGAGAGAGAGGAGGCTAATACAGAGAGAGAGAGGAGACTAATACACAGAGAGAGAGAAGGTTAATACAGAAAGAAAGGAGGCTAATACACACACACACACACACAGAGGAGGCTAATAGAGAGGAGGCTAATACACAGAGAGCGAGAGAGGAGGCTAATATGCAGAGAGAGAGGAGGCTAATGCGCAGAGAGAGAGAGGAGGCTAATGCGCAGAGAGAGAGAGAGGAGGCTAATACGCAGAGAGAGAGGAGGCTAATACGCAGAGAGAGAGAGAGGAGGCTACTACAGAAAGAGAGAGGCTAATACCGAGAGAAAGGAGGCTAATACACACAGAGAGGAGGCTAGTACACAGGAGGCTAATACAGAGAAGGAGGCTAATACAAAGAAAGAGAGGAGGCTAATAGGGAGAGAGGAGGCTAATACAGAGAGAGAGAGAGAGAGAGAGAGGAGGCTAATAGAGAGGGAGGCTAATACAGAGCCTCTCTCTCTCTATTAGCCTCCTCTCTCTCTGTATTAGCCCCTCTCTCTAATACAGAGAGAGATGGGGTAAAACAGAGCCTCCTGTCTCTGTATTAGTCATCTCTCTCTTTTAGCCTCCTCTCTCTAATACAGAGAGAGGGGTAATACAGAGAGAAGCTAATACAGAGAGAGTGAGGCTAATACAGAGCCTCCTCTCTTTCTGTATTAGCCCCTCTCTATAAGAGAGAGAGGGCTAATAGAGAGGGGCCAATACAAAGAGCGAGGAGGTAACACAAAGAGCGAGGGGGGCAATAAAGAGAGGGTAATACAGATAGAAGGGGCTAATACAAAGAGAACAAAGCTAATACAGAGAAAGGGGGCCAATACAGAGAGGAGGCTAATAAAGAGAGCGAGGGACTAATACAGAGAGGGAGGGGGGTAATACAGCAAGAGAGACGAGGGTAATACAGCGAGAGAAGTGGAGCTCTGTGATACAGTAATGTGTGGTGTGTATGAGTGTATCACAGAGCTCCACAGCAGTAAAACTCACAGTAATGTGCAGTGTGTATGAGCGTGTCAGAGCTCCACAGCAATAACATTCACAGTTATGTGTGGTGTGTATGAGTGTGAGTTTTATTGCTGTGGAGCTCTGTGATACGCTCATAAACAGTGCATATTACTGTGAGTTTTATTGCTTTGGAGCTCTGTGATACACTCATACACACTGTAAATATCACAGAGCTCCACAGCAATAAACCTCACAGTAATGTGCAGTGTGTATGAGCATATCACAGAGCACCACAGCAATAAAACCCACAGTAATGTGCGGTGTGTGTGTGAGCGTATCACAGAGCACCACAGCAATAAAACTCACAGTAATGTGCGGTGTGTATGAGCGTATCAGAGCTCCACAGCAATAACATTCACAGTAATGTGCGGAGTGTATGAGCGTGAGGTTTATTGCTGTGGAGCTCTGTGATGCGCTCATACACACCGCACATTACTGTGAGCCATATTACATTCTCTGCGCAAATGCGCTCGCGCAGCGCAATTTTTTTTGCGTGCAGTGTCCAGCGTTATCGCGCGAAAATTAACATGATTTTCGGATCCGAATGCAAACGCGCAAAACGAAGTGTAATACGCGCGCAGTAACGTTGCGCATGTAAATCAGTGCGCGGACTGGTTTTTTCGTGGGATTCAGGCAATCAGAATTAAGAACCTTAATTGACATCAATTCACCTTAATTGACTCACTAATGTTTTTGCGCCTGTCAAAATAAATCTGAGTATACATGCTGCAGCAATAAAAAAAAATATGCACGAATTCACAATTTTTTGTTTGGGTATGTGTAGAATGTGTGTAGAATACTGTGCTGTATTTTTTTTTTCGTGCTGGTGTATTTTGTTTCGGCCAGAACGTTCAGATTTGCAGTTAACACCAGGTTTTCAAAGACGTTAAAATTATGCGCGCAAACGTCGTTCGTAGGAAGTTGCGCATCTATTGAAATACCATCCGCGTAACGAATTTGCGCTCACAGTGTTAAGTATAGGACGCACACAGTTCATCACGCTCGCACAAGTCCATCCGTGTTAAACGATAACGCACATCGTTTGCGCAAACGTTGAAATACGACGTTCTGCGCAAATGGTTTTGTCCTCGCGCAAATGTGCATTTGCGTGCGCGCAAAACCGATGCGCGAGGAATGCAATATGGCCCTGTGAGTTTTATTGCTGTGGAGCTCTGTGATACGTTCATACACAACGCACATTACTGTGAGTTTTACTGCTGTGGAGCTCTGATACACTCATACACACTGCAAATGTCAGAGCTCAATGGCAATAAATCTCTCAGTAATGTGCAGTGCATGTGTAAGTGTATCACAGAGCTTCACAGCCATAAAACCCACAGTAATGTGCAGTGTGTGTGTGCGTGTTAGGCTAGGGTCAGACGAACGCATTTTCGCGTTGTCTGTGAAAAAGTGCGTTCGAACGAATGGACGCATTTTTTCACGGAGTACGCGATAGCGGTCATACGATGCGCATTTGCATCCGTGATTTTGTACGGATCATCAATAAAACACTTTGTGCATCTGGACGTTATGTTGGCCGGACATTAGCAGTGTCTGACGTCTCCAATTCACGCACACACGCCTCTAGCGGACGCAGCGCACTCTGTACAACCGTACTAGAGGTTTTACGTTCTCGACAAAATGCGTTCGTTTTCCACTTGCGTTGCGCAGCCGGACTTTTGTGCGACCGTACTTCGTATATTGGCCGTCATTGCCTGGCACTTGCTGCTACTACGGCCGTGATTAAGTGCGCCTGCACGCGCGTTCGCACTGCGTTCGTCTGACCCTAGCCTAAGACTAATATATTTCTAAAAGCTATGAATTATACGATCATACCATTTGTCTGTTTTAAAATACGCAATTTATACAGTTAATTTTGTATCGCTTATATGTTTTCCATTATGGGTGTCAGCAGTAGGGGCCTCAAGTTTGAGTTTCGCCTAAGGCCTCACAAAGTCTAGAGCCGCCTCTGGCCATATACATCATGATGTTATCCGACCGATCGCAATAAGTGCAAAAAAACAGAAGATAGGTTCCATATGGCGCAAAGGTAAAATGACAATCAACATATATAAATGTGATACAGAGAAAGTGCCACATGCAACAAAGGTAAAGGTTATGGTGGTTTAGTACACCGTCCCTAATAGTATTCGTGTGTCAGAGAGTAAATATTCAAAGTCTTCCTGGTGTGCATGCACCAAGTGAAGAAACAAAGTCTTTCAAATAAATATACCGTATTTTTCGCTCCATAAGACGCACTTTTTTCCCCCAAAAAGTGGGGGAAAAAGTGGGTGCGTCTTATGGAGCGAATATGGCCCAGCAGCTCGTGGATGTGCCTCCGCTCACCTGCCGCCGCCGCGTTCGTCTCCCTCTGAGCATGCGTCTGGCGGCAGGAAGCTTGGGCACTCGCCTGGGGGAGCCACGTGACCGCGATCTCCCGAGATCGCGGTCACGTGGCTCCCCCAGGCGAGTGCCCAAGCTTCCTGCCGCCGGACGCATGCTCAGAGGGAGACAAACGCGGCGGCGGCGCGGCAGGTGAGCGGAGGCACATCCACGAGCTGCTGGGCCATATCCATATGTGAGCTGGGGAATTATCAATGTGAGAGCTGGCTGGGGCAAATCCATGTGTGAGCTGATGGGGCAAATCCATGTGTGAGCTGATGGGGCAAATCCATGTGTGAGCTGATGGGGCAAATCCATGTGTGATGCTGGGGCAAATCCATGTGTGAGCTGGCTGGGGCAAATCCATGTGTGAGCTGATGGGGCAAATCCATGTGTGAGCTGATGGGGCAAATCCATGTGTGAGCTGATGGGGCAAATCCATGTGAGAGCTGGCTGGGGCAAATCCATGTGTGAGCTGGCTGGGGCAAATCCATGTGTGAGCTGATGGGGCAAATCCATGTGAGAGCTGGCTGGGGCAAATCCATGTGTGAGCTGATGGGGCAAATCCATGTGAGAGCTGGCTGGGGCAAATCCATGTGTGAGCTGATGGGGCAAATCCATGTGAGAGCTGGCTGGGGCAAATCCATGTGTGAGCTGGCTGGGGCAAATCCATGTGTGAGCTGATGGGGCAAATCCATGTGTGAGCTGCTGGGGCAAATCCATGTGTGAGCTGGCTGGGGCAAATCCATGTGTGAGCTGATGGGGCAAATCCATGTGTGAGCTGGCTGGGGCAAATCCATGTGTGAGCTGGGGCAAATCCATGTGTGAGCTGGGGCAAATCCATGTGTGAGCTGGGGCAAATCCATGTGTGAGCTGGGGCAAATCCATGTGTGAGCTGGGGCAAATCCATGTGTGAGCCAAGGCATATCCACGTGTGAGCTAAGGCATATCCACGAGCTGGGGCAATATCCATTATTACACTATTTCATTCAGAATATTTATTTTCCGGTTTTCCTCCTCTAAAAACTAGGTGCGTCTTATGGTCAGGTGCGTCTTATGGAGCGAAAAATACGGTAGTTAAAAAAATGAAGGATTTTTGGTCAGTTCCTAGTTCTTGGGTCCGTTCCTTTTTGTACCTCGGGAAAGCATAGAGAGAAACACAGCAATGACGCTGAATCTAGGTATATAAGAAAATTTTATTTTTAAGTAAGGTCAAAAACACTCACATACTATAGAGCCACACTAAAGCATTCGGCCAACTTAGGCCCCTATTACATTCTTAGCGCAATTTTGTTTGCGCAGCGCAAATTTTTTTTGCGTTCATCATCCTGCGTTATCGCGGGAAAATTAACATGGTATACTAATCCGAAACGCATTTTCTCATCCGTCAAAAAATAACGTTAGTAAAAACGATGCGCAAAGCGAAGTGTAATACGCGCGCAGTAACGTTGCGCACGTAAATCAGTGTGCGGATTGTTTTTTTCGCGGGATTCAGCAAATCAGAATTAAGAACCTTAATTAACATCAATTTACCTTAATTGAATCACTTAAGTTTTTGCGCCTGTCAAAGTAAATCTGAGTATACATGCTGCAGCAATAAAAAAATATGCACGAATTCACAATTTTTTGGTTTGGGTATGTGTAGAATGTGTAACTATACTGTGCTGTATTTTTTTTTTCCGTGCTGGTGTTTTTCTTTTCGGCAAAAACGTTCCGATTTGCAGTTACCACCAGCTTTTCAAAGACGTTAAAATTATGCGCGCAAACGTCGTTCGTAAAAAATTGCGCATCGATTGAAATAGCATCCGCGTACCAGCGCACGAACGAATTTGCGCTCACAATGTTAGGTATAGGACGCGCACAGTTCATCATGCTCGCGCACAGGGCTGCCATCAGAAATTCTGGGGCCCCTTACTAAACCACTGCTCAGGGCCCCCTCTCTCCATCCAACCACTCCCTTCACACTTGGTATGATATCCGAGGAATATGTGATTTATGTACTGTATGTATGTGTAATGCATGTGTGCAATGGGGGATATAAATCACATACATACCTTACTGACCACCGATTATATATACAGCAGGCATCACACATACATAGTTTACATACATCACCTGTTTCAAATACATTTAACTCTTCCTGATGTGAACTGGAAAACCAAAATAGCTGGGTGCACCAGGAGTACAAATATTCTAAACTCCCTACTGGGATTATCTCTAACGCAAGTAGTTGAGGAGCCGACCCATAAAGAGGCCATATTGGATTTAATACTCACAAATGGAGGTTTGGTATCAGACGTTGTTGTAGGTGAAACTTTGGGATCTAGTGATCACCAGTCAGTATGGTTTAATATAAGAACAGGGATGGAGCCGCACCACACAAAAACAAAAGTTTTTTAGACTTTAAAAAAACGGATTTTTCTAAAATGAGATTTTGTGTGAATGAGTCGTTATCAGAGTGGAGGAGTTTAAAGGGAGTCCAGGAGAAATGGGATTATTTAAAGGAAGCATTATTGAAGGCCACAGGCAATTGCATGCGGCTTGTTAGCAAAAACAAAAAAGGGAAGAAACCACTGTGGTACTCTGCAGAAGTGGCCAAAATAGTGAAGAACAAAAAGACAGCATTCAATAATTATAAAAAAACTCAGAGTGAAGAAGATAGGCAAACCTATAAGATTAGGCAGAAAGTGGCAAAACAATTTATAAGAACTTCCAAAGCGCATGCAGAAGAGAAAATAGCTCAGTCAGTAAAAAAAGGGGACAAAACATTTTTTAGATACATAAATGAGAAAAAAAAAGTAAAACAAGGATTAGTTAGATTAAAAACGAAGGAAGGTATGTAGAAGAGGATAAAAGTCTCGCTGATTGCCTCAATTAATATTTTTGTTCAGTCTTTGCAGAAGAAAAGGAAGGAAAGGGACCTCAGTTAGGAGGAAACACTAACGAGACAATTACATATCAGTTTACAGAGGAGGAGGTTCTACAGCAGCTGTCTAAAAGTAAAGACAAATAAGTCAATGGGGCCTGATGGGATCCACCCTAAATTATTAAAAGAGCTCAGTGATGTAATCGCAAAACCGTTAACAGATTTATTTAACCAATCCTTGTTAACGGGAGTCGTCCCAGAAGACTGGAAATTAGCAAATGTTGTGCCCATTTACAAGAAGGGAAGTAGGGAGGAATTGGGGAACTATAGGCCAGTTAGTCTTACGTCAGTAGTGGGGAAATTAATGGAAACCATGTTAAAGGAAAGGATTGTTGAACATCTAAAAACACAAATATTACAGGATCAGAAACAACATGGGTTTACCTCAGGGAGATCATGCCAAACAAATTTTATTGATTTTTTTGATTGGATAACAAAAATAATAGACACAGGTGGTGCAGTAGACATTGCTTATTTAGATTTCAGTAAGGCTTTTGATACTGTTCCGCATAGAAGGCTTATCAATAAATTGCAATCTTTGATCTTGAATTCCAATATCGTTGAATGGATTAGGCAGTGGCTGAGTGACAGGCAACAGAGGGTTGTGGTAAATGGGGTTTATTCGGCGCAAGGTCTTGTTACCAGTGGGGTACCTCAGGGGTCAGTACTTGGACCCATTCTCTTTAATGTTTTTATTAGTGATATTGCAGAAGGTATTAATGGAAAAGTATGTCTTTTTGCTGATGACACAAAGATTTGCAACAGGGTTGACGTTCCTGGAGGTATCAGCCAAATGACAAATGATTTAGGTAAACTAAAAAAATGGTCGGAGCTGTGGCAATTGAGTTTTAATGTGGATAAGTGCAAGATAATGCACCTGGGACGTAAAAACCCAAGGGTTGAATATAGAATATTTGATACAGTCCTAACCTCAACATCTGAGGAAAGGGATTTAGGGGTTATTATTTCAGAGGATCTAAGGGTAAGTAGTCAATGTAATAGAGCAGCAGGAAATGCTAGCAGAATGCTTGGTTCTGTAGGGAGAGGTATTAGCAGTAGGAAAAGGGAAGTGCTCATGCCACTGTACAGAGCACTGGTGAGACCTCACTTACTGTGTGCAGTACTGGAGACCGTATATCCATAAGGATATAGACACCTTAGAGAGAGTACAGAGAAGGGCTACTAAAATGGTGTACGGCTTGAAGGAGAAAAGTTACCAGGAAAGGCTTAATGATCTTAACATGTACAGCTTGGAAAAAAGACGAGACAGAGGAGATATGATAGAAACATTTAAATACGTAAAGGGAATCCACAAGGTAGAGGAAGGGAGTATATTTAAAAGGAAACAAAATAGCAAAACAAGAGGACATAGTCTTAGATTAGAGGGGCAAAGGTTTAAAAGTAACATCAGAAAGCATTATTTTACTGAGGGTGGTGGATACATGGAACAGCCTTCCAGTTGAAGTGGTAGAGGCCAAAACAGTAATTGAATTTAAGCAAGCATGGGCTAGGCATAAGGCTATCCTAAACAAAAGATAAACCCAGGTAAAGTATCCATGTAATTGGGCAGACTAGATGGGCCGAAAGGTTCTTATCTGCCGACATTTTCTATGTTTCTATGTTACATTATATGTGTGTGTAGTGGGTTATGTGCGTAAATTCTATTAAAATCTGATGCCCTCTCTCCTGCTTACCTTCTTTGCAGTCAGGGGGGAAAATCTCCTAAGAAGATTTTTAAAGGGATATTCTATGGAAAATAAAGTTCCCTTTTTTTACCCTTAAATAATTGGGTAAATCCTGCTGACAGCCTCTGCCTAATTACTATTTTTTTTTTAAATATATCTTTGTTTTGGGGTTATTTTACTCACTTTTGTCCCTCGCCGCACACTGCTCCTCCTCCTCCTCCTCTTCAACTCAGGGACTCCTGAACCCAGAGGTCCTTGCAGCTGTACAATTGGCGCTCCTAAGGCTAGTGTCAGACGAGTGTATTTGAAGAGCGGAAGGAACATCCATGAGAGTGGACGTTCCTTCCACTTGACGCCCATCTGGCCACCTCGCTGAGCGCACTCAGTGCTGCAAATCGCGATCCTCCTATGGAGAATCGCACTTTGCAGCTCCGTCAACGCGCGTCCTAGCGCTCTGACGGAGAGGCTTGGATAAAGGACGCTTGTTGCGTGCACAAGCGTGTGACCGGCCCCGTTGCAGCGTCACAACGCTGCGATGCACGCCAGTAAGCACGTCAGTACGGGCACATACGTGCGTTGCATATGGAAACTCAAATTGCGCATCACTACAGACTTGTGTAGTGCTTGTGCGAGAGCATTAGATTTCTGACTGTGGTGAAACTACCTACACAATTCATGGAGGGCACGCAATCAAAATCTTAAAGTCTCTAGGTACTTATCCACTGGGCTTTATCCAAGCTTTAGTTGGTTGAATTTCTTCTGGTATTCACAGGAGCCAGATATCTGTTTTCCCAATCTCTTGCATAAGTGGGTGAGAGAAAACAACAGACCCAAATCGAGCCTAGTGTAATACTGCAAAAAACTGGCCTTAATATGCCGAAATTTGCCAATTTTGTACTCACTCTTGGTGGAGCCTCCAGGCTCTTGGAGTATTCGCCTATGAGTTATTTAGGGAAAAACTCAAAAAACCCTCTCCACAATGATACAGGAACAGCAGGATTGATTAAAAAAGGATTTTATTAAAACAATGTTAAACCAGGACGTGTTTCGTCGGTGTGAACCGACTTCATCAGCTGGAACAATACCTACAGTATGAATGAATATCCCCATCCCTTGCTGTTTATATAGTCTTCTCATTAGTCCAGATAGTGTCCACATGTGAAGAACCACTTAATTTGTGTTCTTAGAGTTCTAAACACCACATATTTGTATAGAGCTGAGTTTCACCTTGGAGCACACGGGCTTTCTTCTGCGCATATGCATTGTGTGCGCTTCATCCTGGAATATCTCTACTTCCTTGTTATAACGATTGTGAAGCCCCACATCTGCGTTCCTCCCTTTCAGTCCCCAGAGAGAAAGTCTTGTTTTGTTTTGCGTGTGTAGCGCTGTGTTAAATCTTGCTGCCGGTAGTACCTATTTTTGGCCTCAAGATGGAGACAATCGCGATTAGAGACACGAGACATTGGGACTACATTTCCCGGCGTGCTTTGCAAAGAGACAGGAAGTGGGTGGGACCGAGCACACTTACATCCCGAACCTCGTGGAGAACGCGCCAGAGCGCGCGAGGGAACGAGAGAGAGCAGACGCAGTGCAAGACATCGCAGGAGGGCCTAGGCCAGAGCAAGAGAGAGACCTGTCAGTTCCTTATCGGGTCATTCGGCCTAAAGAGAAGGAGACCTCCGAGTTCCTGAGATTGCTGCAGATTAAAGAAGCCAAAGACCTGGAGTGAGGAGTTGCCGCGAGCTGATCGGATACGGAGAGCAGGCGGTGAGCGGGACAAGTCGTGGACAAGCAACAGAGTCAGACAATGGATCCGGCCGCTAGTATCCCCAGTCAAAATCGAGCGGAGAGACGTCCTGGGTCAGCGGAGCCTACAGCAACCGGTGGATGGGTGAGAGGCCTCCAAGGCCGTATGTAATTAAGGAACACACTGCTGTTTTCTCTTTAAAGTCCACAGGGCCCCAACTTGACTAGTCGAAGACATTCCTTAAGTAAATTCACTGGCCAGTTGAACAGTACCCGGGTACCACACACACATACACACCTTTTACATTCCGGGACTTAAACCTGTGCAGGACTCATTTTGTTACGAATCGGAATGGGAGCTAAAGTTACGTTCTGAATACATATTTTTCTTTTTTTCCGCTGCGTGTTTATCGTAATACGAAGAGATTGTATTTTGGGGTTCGCTACGTCTCTGTTTTCCGAACTATTGGGCAATTGCATATATTTTTCTGTTCGGTTGCGAATATTTTATTCTTCCGAAATACGAAGCCTCGTGTTTCGTTTCTTTTCCGCTACGCATTTTACCGCAATACGAAAGTACTGTAATAATATCTGTGAATACCGTGTCTCAACATCTGCTTATTATTTTAGTAAACTATTAAATGATAAAAACTCACAGCGGTGTTGGAGTATATTTATTCCCTAGTGCGGGAGAACTGACCCGTGGTTCATTTTCAGCGGCTCCTCCGTGAGTGAGCGCTACACGTGGGGCTCGTTTC